>CAJQZP010001359.1:7410000-7800000 GCA_907164705.1 Parnassius apollo
TTAAAGATCCTTTCCGAAGCTGAAATATAACGATATCTGGGTATGTCACAGAACATCGGTATCGATGAGGCTAGTATGAAACAATCATTTTGCGACGTGTTTTATGCACGCTTGAACAAAGTGCTTAACAGCCTTTTGGTTGGTGTGTATAATACACGCGCATATAAATATTTGGTCATGCTTGTCCTCATGTATACTTTTGGCATACTCAGGTGATCTCAGACTGAACTTAGCGCCCTGGGTGCGCACTACCATGACGTCCCATAGATTGCATCATCCTAGATCGTCGGTAATAAGGCTGTACTTACCACGAAAGTATGGTGGCCCACCATGCATAAACGCGAAGTGTGCAGCCTCCGTAATTACTTCCTGGCGAGATCGGATGATCCATTCTATAGTGTCGTCATTTCTTGTAATAAAGGCCTTACCCTTCTATACTTAGCCAATGAGCAACAGCAGAACCCTGTATTACGTAGCATTGCTTACCTGTATACCGTATGGAAGGAGAAGGAACTCCGTGGGAGGTTCTTCAAAGCTCTTCTTGAGCCTTTTTAGACACAGTAGCCTTCCTCCACCGGCTACCCTTTGGTGACCTCATCGGGGAAACCGACGGTTTTTCTGTGCAATACAGGATCAAGTTATTAAAATCAACAACGACTGGAGATACATCGTAAACGATGGCACCTTGTCGACATCTCGGGGAGTCACTTAAGCATGTTATCTTGGAAAGCGCCGAACGATTTCTAACTCTGAGTACTTGCACAGGCACAACCTTGTAGTCAGAATTCTTCACCAGGAGCTCGCTCTGATATACGATCTCGTGGACCGATAATCACCGTATTACAAGTACATGACGGAAGCCAAGCTCGAAAATTATCGCGCCAGGCTCTATTGGAAACGAACTATCATCACAGACTGGACTATTCTTGCGAATAACCCTAATATTGTGCTGATGGACGGGGCACAGTCAAGGATATTTTAGGTCGACATTACCATTCCGTATGACTAGAACCTCATGAAAATCGAAACAAGGAAGCAATCAAAATATCTGGACCTGGCTCACGAGGTGACTAACATGTGGGGTGGTCTGCCGACCGAAATTATCCCTGTAGTTGTTTCTAAAAACGGTTAGCCTCTCGCGTCATCTGAGGTAACTGAGACTCCGTGACGGACCACTCCGGGCTCAAATGCAGAAGATGGTGTTCCTCGATACCGCCCGCATCGTCCGTCGGTTTCTTTCCCTTTCCCCTAACCCTCGGCCGTTTGGCCACCCCTGCCGAGGGCTTCCATCTGGTTCGGCTTTTATTTATTTATGTATTATTTATTTATTTTTGTTAGTATATTAAATATATATTTATTTTTGTTTATTATTTCCTTTTATATATTTATTCAGCCCAACCAGACGTGAGTACTCTATGAATACCCCAAACAATAATCATAATAAAGCATCTTCATTCTTTAATAGAAAATGATTCCAAAAAAAATTATATGTACGTTTAGAAAATAAAAATATATATTATAAATAAGGACGCCTCTTTGGGTAAGGGTCTCCAAAAAAAAATATTGTTAATCAATTTTTCCTGCTGTCTTTTCAATCTCATCGACCCATTTTTTTCGGCCTTCTTTGTTTACATTTAACTAATCAATTTAAAGCCGTAATCAAAATTTGGGGCTTTAGTGTAATATTACTTGTGAATATACTGACTAAGTTACTAAAGTAAACTGAGTTTAATAACACCAGCAATTAATAATGTAATATAATTAATGCCACTGGATACCTCTGCTTTATTAAATTCGCAGACTATATAATATATTGCTATATTATAAGACAGTAGTGAACAAATGACATTTTAATAAGTTTTTTATAGCTTGGGTGACAAACGAGCACACAGTGCAGGTACAGTGTACATGGTAAGTGGATGATGTGGCCCACAGACATCCACATTTATCCTCAATCAAATAAAATAATCAAAATAAAAAAGCGTTGTCACCCCTCAGGACTAAGATGGAATGCCTCGATTCCAGTAAATAGGGTCTCCGATTCTCTACACTCACCATACCAAACACAGCAGCATTACACTGTCGTAATGTACACTGTGTAATGTTTACCGCGCGGAGGAGGCAAAGGCGACCCGAAATATAAGAAAATATAACCAAAACCAGTGAATGGCAATAAGTTAATATTTTCTAAGAACCACTTACGTGGTTCTTAGAAAATAAATTAGTATAGAATTGATCGTGTTTACTTACAAGTATTAGACGTAACTGCAAACAAAAGACTGTGATAAGACGAAGAGAAACACCGGTTCTCAAACTATGTATAACTGTTATTTAAAAATAAATGTAAATGTAGAGTATTTGTAAATTCACGTAACTTGACTAGGTTCGATTCTGATTTTATATTCTAGACTTGCGTTATGATGATTTTCCTCACAAATATCTTCCCGTGGATGACCCAAACGTCTCGGTAGGTTTTTACTTTTGAGTCGGTTTTAGTTTTGTTCAACTGCATTTATTTGGAATAAATAAGGTGGTTCATGTTTTCAAGTTTATGCTATTAATCAGGAATAAGCATTTACTTAAAAATGTTATGTAGATCCAATTGCACTAAAAACAGCTTAAAACTGCTGCAGTTGCACAGCTGCACAGCTGTGTTGTGGTTTGCTACACCTTTTTCGTTACATTCGGCAACGTCTATACTATATTGTTATTAATAATAATGTTAAAAATAAAAATATTAAACAAACTTATTATTCATAATGTGGCGTTGTATTTATCTGGCGAAATAAATATTTTCTTTCTTTTTCTCTTCTTTCTTATTTTAAATCATAGACCCAAATACTTGTAAAAGGGTACTGATACCTACCTAGGATGATTTGCGAGCCTATTCAAATCAAAACACATCTTAATTTCAATACAAAATATGACTGGGTGCTACCATTTGCTTGAAATTCTATAATTAGTAAAGAAGATCCAAACCCGAGCATTTTTAACAGTGGTGGAGCGACGCAGCAGCCTTTGCTGTTGCACGTATGGGCGGGCTCGAACGGGGTGGTACCACAACCTCACAGAAGACCAGCTTGAAGTAGATCCTTTGCTTTTGCATTTCTTCCAGTGAGTACAGGTAGCGGGAGGCCCAACTCCCCCCTCGTTAACATGGTAGCGGAGTTAAAATAACACTACCTCTAGGAGGGTACCAGCTATCCCGGTGACGGAGAATCCCTCGCTGAACATCTACGCCCAAGCTTCCCTACTCTTTCTAAGCATGGTTGCTTTCGCAACCCACGTATTCTGCGGGGCGCGTAATTCCGCTCGAGACTAAACCTGCTCCGGCCAAAATGAGCAATAAGTCAAAGGCGCCCACTGTCACGCTATCCGTGAATTTCTGCAACATCAGCGGACTTCTATCATCATATATAATATGTAATTATAATATATATATTTAATTTAACACCATTACATATGCGTCAGAGAGGACATCTGTTTTCGACGTCTCGTCAGCCTTGAAGGTACCTGACCATCTTATGGGTGCGCTTAGACAGCGACGACCCTCCACGCGTCTACAGGTGTCGCTAGAGGTCCTAAAACGGTAATGCCAACACAGACTGATTAATCAACCACGTCCGGATGGCTGCAGACTCCGTGCTACAACAGGTCCCATCCGCGAGATCGTGATAATTGTTGATTTTAACGCCCACGCTGAATGTCTTGGTTCTAATTTAATCGACGATGCGGGTAGATCTGTTTATGACTTTGCTTCTGCATATGCTGTGACAAAACCGATTACCTCGCCCACGCGAATTCCAGATGTGGAAGATCATGTACCTTCTCTGTTGGACTTTCTGCTGACCTCTTATCCGGACGGATATCAGGTCTCCGTTGATGCCCCTCTTGGTTCCGCAAACCACTGTCTCATCCGGAGTACAGTGCCACTCACGCTCCCATCTCGGTCGCGTACTGAAAGTTGCCACCATTTTTGGCATTATATGTCAACCGATTGGGACGGGATGCGATCTTTTTTGCATCCTATCCTTGGAGGCGGGTTTGCTTCTCGGTGAATGATCCCAGCTTTGTTGCTGATTCTGTCGCTGATGTGGTGCTACAGGTAATGGAACTTTTTATTCCGTCATCATCCTTGGTTTGGTCGCTCCTGCAAAATTGCATTACGTCATAAGCAAGAGTGCTACCAGGCCTGGGCTTGCGCATTGACGTCTTTGGATACAAGTAAAAGCGCTCTTAAAACAAGTATAATTCTGTTTTTAGGTCCCTCAAAGGTGTCATTGTTAAAGCAAAGTCGGAGCACATCGGGAGAATTTGCGAGAAACTAGTTCGTATTCCTTTGTTCGTGCATTCTGATCTCTCGCCAAGGCCATCTAAGGGAACTTCTGACAGCCATATCTCCTATCTCGCACAGGGAGGACGACTCACCGGCCCATGCCGTAAAGAACAAAGCCGATCTACTGGCCTCTCTCTTTGCGTTCAAATCGACTCTTGATGAAGGGGGAACACACCGCCGACCATCCCCCCCAGGATGTTCTGTTCACCTAACGCTCGGTGTGCAGACCACGCCTCTCCCTGGACGTCAACAAGTCGAGTGGGTCGGATGGCGTCCCTCCTATCGTGCTGAAGACATGTGCTGTGGTATAAACACCGGTTTTAATGCGTTTTTTTGGTACCCCTACTTCCTAGGCGTAATCCCGAAATCACTGAAGACAGCCTTGGTGCACCCGATCTCTAAAAAAGGTAACCGTTTTGATCTGTTCAACTATAGGCCTATCTCCATCACCTAATTATTCTCTAAAATAATGGAATTCATTATTAACAGCCAGCTCATGCGGTACGTTGAGGATCACCAGCTGATGAGTAACGGTCAGTACGGATTCCTTCGCTCGGCTGCTGATCTTCTGGTTTACCTAACTCATAATTGGGCCGAGGTAGTAGAGTCCAGGGGTTGGCCGTTAGTTTGGACACAGCGAAGGCCTTAGATCGGGTTTGGCACAAATGGTTTCTTACGAAGCTTCCTTCCTATGGGCTTACTATGAAATTGTGCAATTGGATCACCAGTATTCAGGCTGAATGGCGCATCAAGGTCGCAGTAGACGGAGCATGCTCCAATTACAAGCCCATTAACGCTGATGTTCCACAAGAAACAAACCAAGACGCTATTTCTTCTGCATATCAATGACATGTTGCAAACCTGTAACATTCATTGCTATGCAGACAACAGCACTGTTGATGTTTTATACACCAGCCATGCCAATATTTTTCAGTAAAACTTCGCCAAGTACTGGGATATACTTGTATCTGAAGTCGAGATTTTTATGAACAAATTCTCGGAGTGGGGGCGACTAAATCTAGTCTAGTTCAATCCCCAAAAGACACAAGTTTGCGCGTTCACTGCTAAAAAAACCCTTTGTCGTATCTCCTCTATTTCAAAGCACTTATCTTGTAGCCTTAGCCAGTATCGGTATCCTTGACGTCGACATATCGAGTGACGTTCAGTTTCGTCATCACTTGAAAGACAAAGCCAAATTGGCCTGGAAAGAGCTTGACGTGCTCAGCAGAGCGGGACAGTATTTCATGCCGGCTCACTGCCTGCAACTTTACAAGGCGCAGGTTCGGCCGCACATGAAATACTGTTCCCATATTTGGGTTGGGGTTACCAGTGCCATCTCCTTCCATTTGATCGCAACCAGCGCAGAGCTGTTCGAATCGTCGGCGACCGAGCTCTTTCTGATCGGCTTGACTTACTGGCACTGTGAAGAGATATTTCAATTTTTTTTATTTCAACTACCACGCGGAGTGCTCTGAGGAATTGTTCGGACTAATCCTCATCATCAATAATCATGGCACTTTGCGACAAAACTGTCAATACCATCCATACCATCTGGATGACTGGCGGTCCACAACTGTGCGATTTAAAAGAAGTTTTCTTCCTCGCAAAACTTCCTTGTGGAATCGACTACCACCTAAGATTTTTCCGAACCGATACGACTTAGGGATCTTTAAGAAAAAGGCCGGCAACGCATCTGCGATTCCCCTGGTGTTGCAGTTGTTCATGAGCAGCCGTAATCACTTACCAACAGGTGAGCCGAATGCTCGTTTGCCCCCACTACTATAAAAACACCACTGCAAGAATTCAAGATACTGTAAGATCATTTTGCGTACATCAGACTCAAAAGTTAAAATTCAAAATAACTGAAAACACAAAAACTGAAGGTAACTAGGCTAACCATGGCAACGGGACGTCAAACACCTCAGTCTTCCTCTTGACCATGAGCGCTGTGAAGTACCCCACACGTCATGAATTAAAAATTTAAATTAAAAGCGACAAAATCCTTTAAAAAACTTTTCTTCATTTAACAACTAACTAACTTGTAACTCGAGCTGTAAGGTTTCGGGACTCTCCAACTTAACATTTAACATTCAGTGTAGCTCTAACTATTCGGCAATCGCTGCCAGTTTTCACCCTTGCGATCACTAACACATCGATGAACAGTTGCCGTCTAGTCGTCAATTTGAAGTTAATCTTACGTTTTGTAGAACCGTCGGGGCTCGATCAGGTCCACTTTCTTGGGGGCCACTTCTGGAAGTAAGAGTTTATCATTCGGAGTACCTCGTTCTCCATGAAGTTGACCAGCTGCTATCCCCTTGGGTTCCATTGCCCTATCCCAATTTTTCCTACCATCAGCTCACCGTTATTTCTTGTGACTGGCTTTGTATCGGAGTCTCTCATTAACACTGTATAGTGGGTTTTAGAGGAATGCATGGATCTAGAAATATTCTCATACATTTCCTCCAATTCCTTATCGGGATATTCCGACGTTGGTGAGTATGGCAACCGTGACCTTCAGCGAATACCGTTTGGTGATTATGAGTGTTAGGTACGCAGCCCTCGTCGACACACTCCCAAATTTTACAACATTGTTAACGAGAGACTTGTGGACGTTAAATCTAACGCCTCCTTGGGACAGATGTACGCCCTCTAGGTGATAGAAAAAATTGCTGGATCCGAGAATCACCGTGTCCTCCCCCTCTCTTCGGACCTCGGATAATCCTATAGTATTCCAGCGCAACTGCACTAACTCTTTCTGCAGCTCCAGAAACTTTTCGTCAGTTCTCAGAGTTCATGAATTGTATGTTGCCATGTCGAGTACTTTTAGGTGGCAATGGAACTTACACCGGAGATTCTTATCACCCCCTGTCCCGCCGTTACCATTATCGCCACCGTAGTTAGTAATAGTGGAGTCTTCGGGGACAAGGGGCCGTCTATTTGCCCTGCCACTACACGGCATTTTTATGAAATAAGTTTATTTAATCATTTTTCTTTACTTTATAATTCTATTACTCACCCATGCAATCGATGCATCTGTTCCAACGCAGTGGCAGTTTATTGATACCCTTCTTGAAAAAATCAGCTGGTCGGTAAGCAACTATTTCTTCAAAGGCATTTTGTACTGCCTCTTGGGTGTTGAATTAGTTTCAAAAAAGTCATGCAAATTCTGCAAAAAGTAGATGTCTGTAGGTATGAGATCTGGTGAGTAAGGTGGATGACGGAGAGTTTCCAACGCCAGCTCTTGTAGCTTGGACACCATCTATGCAGTAAGAGGTCGCGCGTCGTTGCGCAGGAGCAGCGGGGACAAGCGATTGACTAAAGCTGTTTGGATACGTGCGAGCTTCTTCATTATTATGTTCAGTTCTTCACAGTACATATCTGCAGTAAATTTTGTCCCATTTTTTGAGAAGCTTTGATGAATCGAAATTTGATTGACCACCAAACTCAGTCATTAAAACAACATCACTTTCCTAGGGTTATGTTTTCTCTTAGGACATTGTTTCGGTGCTGAAACAAGATCTAACTAGCTTGCTGAGTGCTTGTGATTATCAAACAGAATCCATTTTTCGTTGCAGTTAACATTGCGGTTTAAATTTCCTTCTTTATGTGCCTATAGTGCAAGGTACGTCTCGGCGCGTACTTCGGGCTGGCGATCATTTATAGTTTGTGAGGCACCCATTTGTCAAGATTTACCTTGCCATTATAACGCAAGTGGACCAATATTATTTGTTCCTGACGTCGAATGCTGCTGCTAATTCAGACGCAGATTGAGTATCATCAACTTCCACAATCGCTTTCCATCATTGTCGACCAAAATTTTTGGACGATTACGGGGTTCATTATTCAGGTCGTAATTTCTAGAACGGAAGCGGGAAAACAAATAACATGTAGTACGTGGGTTTGATAGTACTTTCTCCGTAAATGTCTGGTACCGCTACTGGTGATGTTGGGTACCGCTAGTGCTGCGTTGCTGCTACGACGGTACTCATATTCCATAATTACTCGAATTAGAGTACTAGAAATCCACGATGACGAAAAAAATTCAAATTAGATGATCACAAAACGCTAATGAATAAAAATGTCTAATTTTGAAAAAAAGAATCTCATGTCATGCCAAACAAAAATTATTTCGATTTGATGGTGAATGGTCACTACTGCATATCAGCGATTTCATTTATAAACACTTATTATTATGTAGGTATATTTTAATTTTAAGACACTCCTTTTTCTTCTGCATTGTTGAAAAACTCTTCTATCAATGTATTGTTTGACATTATTCGAAAAAATATCATCACTAGATCATCGCATCACATGCTGTGACTAATCATAGACTTCATTCAAATATTGTATAAAGGCACGATTCTTTGCAATCTCACAATCTCACAATTTTTATTACAGCGTATAAAAGTCCACTGCTAAACATATTTACTTACGTTTACGTTTTTTTTCACAACTTTTAGCTCTTATCAGGAAGACGTTGCTGCCCAGCTAGTGTCCCTTTAAAAATCCCGCTGAATATTTAGTTTTTTATATAACTGAAAATTGTAAATACAATTAATATAATAGACCCACACTGCAGCTACATTATGGTTGTAGCATGAGTAAGACAGCTGGACCAGGATTACGCTCTCACATAATACCAGCGTAAACTAGCAGCTTAGTACCGCCGCTTTTCATATGGTAAGTACAGAAAACTGCATACTCTTTTTACCGATAACGAGGCTTTTCATCTCAGTCCACAGGTATGAAAAAGCATTTGCATTTTGATTCTTAATTAAAAAAATATATGTAGATGTCTATGGGCCACAGTATTCACTTACTATCTGGACTGTGTGCTCGGTTTTCACCCATATTTTATTTTTAAAAAATATAAAATTTATTACATGAATAGGGTCGTACGTCATACTGACTGATTAAAATTGAAGAGTACCATGTTATGTGAGCTATATTCCGTAAAAGGTTTCAAGTTTATCGTTAATATTTACCAATTTACTTAAGAAAGCTACTGACTCTTTCGCATTGCTTCAACGGCATACGACATTTATTAGTTCTCGTTACATAAATTGTTCGTATAAACAAAGTTGTTGATAAAATATAACTTACTAAATACATTTTGTATTCAGTATTTTTTTATATTTTGAGTAATCGTGTGGCTAGTCAATCCTACATAACCCCGAGAGTCTATCTAGCTTACGCCAAAGCTCGAGGGTAATGGTTTTGTTAAATATGCCTAAGCCTTAGCTGCTATTTGACCACTACCACCCATTTTGCTTCACAATTCACACTCATTTATTTAACAGCTTCAAACAAGTGAACTAACAGGATCTAACTTCCTGTAGCATGCCCCTTATATTTTGTGTAGTGAAGATAAGAAATGGAGACCCACATTACATAACAAGGAATTATATCTTCTACAAGTAAGATAACATATCTGTTATTGATTCTTAGGCGTTATAAATTCGTTGCATATTTCATAGCCACGCAAAGTAAACATACAACAACATGTCACTCTAACTTTATCGGATACATTATCTTATGAATATTCGTGTCCAGTGTCGACTTTATCATAACTTGGAGCAAGCACGTATTGAATTAATAGAAGTGCTGCTTAACATAGAAATAGTACGCAGCATATTGTGCTTAGATTCACTGAGATCTTGAAACGCAATTTACGATTAACATCGTTGTCTGTTGTTAGTATTGAAATAAAATTAAAAATTAAAAAAATCAAAACCCGACTGAAAAAAAGACAATTTAAAAGTAATGCACTAAAAAGACCGGAACAAGATTGAGTAAAGATTAAAAAACTATAAACAAAGCATACTCTAAGCTGAAAGCCTAAGTTATATTCTAAGTTTAGTGGTAAGCCTAACCCAATAATTTTCTTTCGGTTTATTATATGTAATTCGGTCCCGCCTGCTACTAAACTTGATATTAGCTATTATTAGATATAGGCTATTTTACTTAGTCTTTCAGCTTATAATATAGTCTGTTAAATCGAAGTAGAATTTGCTTTGTTTATTGTTTTTTTTTAATTTTGTTTTCCTTACTCAGTTAATTGTTTCGGTATTTTTAGTGCATAACTTTTAAATTGTCTTTTTTGCAGTCGGGTTTTTAATATTTTTAAATATTTATTTATTAAATTATAGATTTTTTTAGAGTTGTGCCCGTTGTGTAAAGATTTTTGGCGATTTTTCGATAACTATGCGACTTAGAAAGGTCGGTGTATATTTTCTGAAATAAACGATGTTTATTGATTACGTTTTTTTAAACTTCAAAATAGGTATATATACGGTTCAAAATTTATTGAAAAGAATTTATTTGTTTCGTTTTGTGTAATGGTTCAAGATCGTCCTCACCATTACATTGTTGAATGTAATGGTGGGGACGATCTTGAACATGTTCGCAGACTGCAGACTTCCCGGAGCGTCGGTGCTTCACGTCATCTATATGTTCTTTCACGCGGGTTTTTATGGATCTTTTTGTTTGACCTATGTAAGAGAGACCACATTCACAATCTAACTTGTACACTCCTGCATCTTGTAGAGGGATATTACACTTGACGGATGGTAAAAACTGACTAATCTTCTTCGGCGGCTTGTAGTATGTTTTAATAGAAGCTCGCTTCAAGATGTAGCCAACCTTGTCTGTGACTCCTCTGACATATGGTAGTACAGCAGGTACACGCTCGACTGTGGCCGGCTTCACTCGGTCACTGTGACGTAGGCGCGGGACCCGAAGCTTGTTGTCTTGCAATACTTGCTTGACGTGCTGAAGTTCGGCGACCAGATGTTTTCTGTCACAGATCCCTCGTGCTCTCTGAAACAATGATTTACCCACGGTAGCTAACTGTGAAGGATGATGGTGAGATTCACCATTTAAATATCGGTTGGTATGGGTCTTTTTTCTATGCACAGTGTGACCAATTGTGTTATTAGGATTTCGAATGACTATGTAGAACTCTTTCTTCTACAAGCAAGTAGATGGTGTGGCGATGGGCTCACCTGTATCTCCCATAGTCGCTGACATATTCATGGAGGACTTCGAGGAGAAAGCCCTTCTTATTGCTCCTGTAAATCCAAGATTCTACAAGCGGTACGTAGACGACACTTTCACAATTTTACCATCTGACAAAGTAACTGCATTTTTAAACCACCTTAACTCTATAAACTCTAAAATACAATTCACAATGGAGTTAGAGGCGAATAATTCTTTAGCTTTCTTAGATGTTTTAGTCATTCGAAATCCTAATAACACAATTGGTCACACTGTGTATAGAAAAAAGACCCATACCAACCGATATTTAAATGGTGAATCTCACCATCATCCTTCACAGTTAGCTACCGTGGGTAAATCATTGTTTCAGAGAGCACGAGGGATCTGTGACAGAAAACATCTGGCCGCCGAACTTCAGCACGTCAAGCAAGTATTGCAAGACAACAAGCTTCGGGTCCCGCGCCTACGTCGCAGTGACCGAGTGAAGCCGGCCACAGTCGAGCGTGTACCTGCTGTACTACCATATGTCAGAGGAGTCACAGACAAGGTTGGCTACATCTTGAAGCGAGCTTCTATTAAAACATACTACAAGCCGCCGAAGAAGATTAGTCAATTTTTACCATCCGTCAATTGTAATATCCCTCTACAAGATGCAGGAGTCTACAAGTTAGATTGTGAATGTGGTCTCTCTTACATAGGTCAAACAAAAAGATCCATAAAAACCCGCGTGAAAGAACATATAGCTGACGTGAAGCACCGACGCTCCGGGAAGTCTGCAGTCTGCGAACATGTTCAAGATCGTCCCCACCATTACATTCGTTTTGATAAACCACAAATTCTCGCAAAAGAACACCGATTTCTACCAAGGATGATACGCGAGGCTATTGAAATTAAAAAACATCCAAATTTCAATAGAGAAGATGGATGGGTGCTGCCACCTGCTTGGGATCCTATAATTAACAAAATTAAACCCAAACCCAAGCATACCACTGCAAGACTTCATGATACTATAAGCTCGTTTTGCGTAAATCGGACCAAAAATTAATATTAAAAAACTGAAGGTAGCCGGACTAACTATGACATTGGGACGTCAAACATTTCAGTCCCCCCCCGTGACCATGGTTGCTGTAAAGCACCCGAAACGTCGGGAAATAATAAAAATAAGTAAAAGTAGTGAAAAAAAAACGCGTAATAAAATCCGTAAATTTAGTTTTATTCAAGGCTGGAAGTCGTTGAGTCTGCGTGTGAGATGATTCGTACGTAGTACGTAGACGCGGCACAGAAGGGAAATCGGTCTGTAGTTCTTCAAGATAATGTTATAGCCTTTCTAGTAGTAGAGTTTCGGAGTAGTGCCACCATGGAGGACGAGTTGAAGAGCTTCTGAAGGACTTCAAGTACCGGTGGTCCACCAGCTTTCAGAAGCTCCGCCGTAATACCATCCTCGCCTAGGGCCCTGCCGTTTTTAAGATGCTGGAGAGCCATTCTATTCTCGTTCAGACTGACGTCTAGGATATCATCGGAATAGTGTTGGATAAGACTACTCTTGGATCGTAACTCACACTTGCTGTGGGTGGCTCCAACGATGATGTGTACAGCTGCCCATAGAACCTCTCAATCTCACTTAAAATTTTAGGTGTCCCGGAAACGATGCTACCACAGTCATTCTTCAGCCTTGACGGTTGGCTCTTTCTGACAGACAGATCTCTGCCAAAGACTTTGGAGCCCTGGTTTCGCTCGATCGCTTTTTTAATACGAGCAGTATTAAAGTTGCGTAAGTCTCACCGCATGCATTTGGAGATCTATCTGTTCGGTTGCTGTATGCTGTTAAATCTGTTGACGATTGCAGCCTCATCTCCCGTCTAACAGCCATGCGTTGCAATCTTCTAGGCACTGAACGCGGTTTCGTTAGTCGAGCTGAAAGCTTTCGGGATTCTGGATTAGAGCACGAGGGGGACGGAGGTAGGTTCAGTGTGCTTCTAACCATTCGGTGATCGCTGCCAGTTTTCACCCTTGCGATCACTGAGACATCACTGAACAGTTGGCGTCTGGTCGTCATAATCAAGTCAATCTCATTTTTTGTCGAATAGTCGGGACTCGACCAGGTCCACATCCTGTGGGGCCACTTCTGGAAGAAAGATTTCATCATAAAAAGTTCTTCTCTATCCATGAAGTCGGCTAGCTGCTGGCCCCTTGCGTTCCATTGCTCTATCCAAAATTTCCCTACCTTCAGCTCACCGTTCTTTCTTGTGCCCAGTTTTGCGTTGAAGTCTCCCATTAACACTGTATAGTGAGTTTTAGAGGAATGCATGGCTCTAAAAATATCCTCATACATTTCCTCCACCAACCTCATCGGGATGTTCCAACGTTGGCGAGTATACTTGTAAGACCTTTAGCGAATACCGTTTGGTGATTCTGAGTATAAAGTACGCAACCCTCGTCGATACACTCCCAATCTTTAAAACGTTGTTAACGAGAGACTTATGGACGATAAATCCAACACATCCTTGAGACAGATTCCCCGGTCCAGGTCGCCTCCCGCTGATAGAACAAGTTGCCGGATTCGAGAATCACCGTGTCCTCGCCCTCTCTTCGGACCTCTGGTAATCCTATAATATTCCAGTGCAACTTGTCTATCTCTTCTTCCAGCTCCAGGATCTTCTCGTCAGTCCTCAGGGTGCATGCGTTAAATGTTGCCAGGTCGAGTCGTCGTAGGTGGCAACCGAACCTCTACCAGAGATTCTTAGTACCCCCTGCCCTGCCGTTACCATGGTCGCCACCGTAGCCAGGAAAAGTGGCACTGCCGGGGACTGGGGGCCGTCTATTTGTGTAATTCTTCGTAGGGGGTATATTTTCATAGTTGCTACGCTTGGCAAGCGGGTTTGCAACCGCAGTTTTTTTGTTGTACAGTTGCTGTTATCAGGAAGATGCTGCTGCCCATCTCCTGCCTGTTTCCCTCAGTCGCCTTTTACGACACCTACGGGAAGACATGGGGTATTGGATATTCTTAACCGCCACTACTTCAAAATTTAAACATTCCACTTATATATATATATTGTGTAATAGTGGAGACGAACTGTCCACTATTAACAGACTCCGAGTGGTTTTCTTTAAGGTGGAGAAATGAAACTACTGTTTATGTTTATGAATGTACTGTCGAATGGGATTCGGAATGGGAATATCTTTTGCATCAACCTTGCCTATATTTATATGGCTGGCTCACTATTGATTTGCCAATGGTAACAATTAATATTTTGCCTAGCCAATTATATTGCTTATTTTATGACCAATGAAAACTATTTAAAATATACAATTATCTACGTTTCGTTTCCCGGCGTGAGACTTGTTTGTTGTTCACGAAGCTACGTCGCTGGACCGGGCTATATAAGACATGCAGATCGATGCGCACGCGTAGTCGGCGGGCGGCGGCGGTGTGGAATACAGCTCCGGAACAGCAAGAGGAAACGAACTGCGGCGTTGAAGAAACGGCTCACCATTGGTCGACGGATACGTGACGATAGCGGCGTGTGAAGTCGGTGTGGCGCTGAATGATATTTGCGGCTGCTTCTTGTTTCTTTATAAGAACGTCAAATTATCTATATACAGTCCGCAGTATCCCAGTAGCCAAGAATAATTAGGAAATAAAATGTTTTTTTTATTTATTCTCGCCTTCCGCGTTATGGTAGCAGCGGAGTATATATTATTTATTCCCGTTTCGGTTTGATTAATCTGGCTGCTACATCACTCCCCCAGCGAAAGCGTACCGGAGGCTTGACGACTCGCCCGTATTTCGTAGTTTTTAAAATAGGTTTCAACTGGGTTGATGTAGATGATGAAGTTTCAAGCTTCCTCGCTGGTGGTTTTGATGATGATGATGATGAATCCTCTGCAGTATCCTCGTTAATAATATAGGCAGGCTTTAGTCGGTCGATCGATATAATCGTAGATTTCCTTCCGGGTATTTGTAGTTTAAAAGTCTTGCTATTTCTCTCTAATACTTTATACGGTCCATCGTAGGTAGGTTGAAATTGTTTTTTCATTGCGTCGTTTCTTACAAAAACTTGCTTGCATGTTTTCAAATCTTGGTGAATGAATACTGATTTATTATTTCTGTGTGATTGCATTTCGGTGCATTTCAACGATAAGGCTTTGTTAATTGATTCTCGAAGTTTAGTTACGAAATCGTAATCCATTTCTTGTTTGTTTGACGCTGCTGAACTGAAGAAGTCACACGGCAGCCTTATGCTGCAGCCGTAGGTTAGCTGAGCGGCGCTAAGACTAGTGTCTGCACGCGGTGTTGCTCGTAGTCCGAGTAGCACTGTAGGTAGCTCATCAATCCACTTTGTATGTTGAGATAAACGAGTTTTGAGTGCAGTCTTTAATGTACGATGCCATCGTTCGATTATTCCGTTTGACTGAGGATGGTATGCTGTTGTACGCGTCTTCTGTATTCCCATAGTTTGAAGAAGTTTGAGGAATAGGTTGCTTTCGAAATTCCTTCCTTGATCCGTTGTGATGGTTTTAGGTGATCCGAAACGAGTAATCCAATTTTCATAAATTATCTTCGCGACGGATTCGGCTGAAGTATCATCGGTAGGTATTGCTTCTGGCCATCTTGTTGTTCTGTCGATCATTGTTACGAGATAACGATGTCCTTGCGGTGAAGTAGGTAATGGTCCAACGATGTCAACGTGCAAGTGTTCGAATCTCTCCGTGGGTGGAAATGTAGCTAGACTACTTGATGTATGCCTTTGTACTTTGCATTTTTGGCATTGAATGCATTGCTTCGCCCAGTTGCCAACATCCGCTTGCATTGCAGGCCAAAAGAATTTTTCAGTGATGAGTTTTCTTGTTGTTCTAACACCTGGATGACTAATGTTGTGCAGTGTATTGAAGACTTCGCGACGACATTCTTCTGGTATGTATGGTCGCATGGTTGTCGTTGAGGCTTCACAGTATATAGGTAGATGCGTCATTGGCATTGTAACTTGCTTGATGGACAAGTTACCTTGCTTCGATAGATGTTTTATGTTGTCACTATCTCTGTCTTGTGCTGCGGCGATCTTATGATAGTCGATTGATGTAGGGCACGTTACACTGTCGATTGGTACGCGACTGAGTGCGTCGGCAACTATGTTGTCCTTTCCACTGATGTGACGTATGTCGGTCGTGAATTCACTTATGAAAATAAGTTGTCTTGCTCTTCGTGGTGTTTCCGATAGTGATGGTTTCTTTGGAAGTACATATGTTAATGGCTTGTGGTCGGTAAAAACGATCAGGTTTCGACCCTCGAACGTTTTTCTGAAGTGCTTGATAGCCATGTAAATAGCGAGTAGCTCTCGGTCGAATGTACTGTAGTTACGTTGAGTATCGGAGAACTTCTTCGAAAAATATCCAAGTGGTTGCCATTTCCCATTGCTGTATTGTTGGAGAACTGCTCCTGCTGAGAGATCGGATGCGTCGCTGAAGATAGCAAGGGTTGCTTCGTGTGATGGGTGAGCGAGTAAAGCTGCATTTTGGATCGCAATTTTACAAGCTTCAAATGCCTTCGTGGCTTCATCGTTCCATTCGATTGACGTTTTATCTTTTTTTTTCGTGTTGTGAAGGTAGGCGTGAAGTGGTGCTTGGATTTCAGCGGCTTTAGGTATGTGTTCTCTGTAAAAATTTATCATCCCAAGAAAACGCCTTAGCTCTTCGATAGTTTTAGGTTTTGCATAATCGATGATTGCTCTGACTTTTTCGGCAGGCGGTTTTATTCCTTCCTTGCTGACGGTGAAACCAAGAAATTGAACTTCTTGCTGTCCAAATATGCATTTCGAAGGGTTGATTGTGATTCCGTTGTCTTCTAATCGCTGTAGCACGGTGCGTAGATGGGTTTCGTGCGTTTCTTTATCAGGGCTTGCAACAAGGAGATCATCAATAAATGCGAAAACGAAATCCAGTCCATGAAGTACTTCGTGTATGAATCTTTGGAAAGTTTGACCTCCGTTCTTTAATCCTGGGATCATTCTTGGGAATTCGAATAATCCCATTGGGGTAATTATTGCTGTCTTCTCTATGTCTTCATCGCGGACTCTTATTTGTTGGTAAGCTCGGTTGAGATCGATGGTGGAGAATATAGTCTTGTCTGATAGTTGATGAGTGAAATCCCTGACTCGCGGTATTGGGTAGCGGTCAGGAGTGGTAATAGAATTCAGTCTTCTGTAATCTCCACAAACTCGTAATTCTCCGTTCTTCTTCGGTACAATGTGAAGTGGTGATGACCAAGGGCTTTTGCTTGGACGGCATATTCCTTGCTCAATCATGTTTTCGAATTCCTTTCGAACTTGCTCGTATAGGTGTGGTGCGATTGGACGTGCACGACAATGAAGTGGTGGTCCATTGGTGTCGATGAAATGCTCAACGTCGTTCATCGGTGTTAATTTCATTGAAGTTATTCTTGTGATACCAGGGTATTCTTCGAGGATCTTGTGATACGGTTGTTGCACATCTATGCTTCTTATTGTGGGCAGATTGGTTGCTTGTACAAAAGACTGAGATGCAAGATTGGTTTTCCCGTCGATGATTCTTCTATTTTTGATGTCGACGACCAACTGGTGATGTCGAAGAAAATCAGCACCGATGATTGGTTTGCTGACTTTAGCGACGATAAATCTCCATTTGAATGGTCGGCGTAGATTAAAATCAAGTTCCATTGTTTTTTCTCCATATGTAGGAATAACCGTATTGTTTGCTGCATAGAGTTGAAAATCTAGTGGCTTCAACTTCTGTCCTTGCTTCGGCGGTAACACTGAGATATTTGCTCCGGTGTCGATAAGGAAAGTAAGCTTGCTTTTTTTATCGGTGACGAAAAGACGGTAGGACTTTGCTGTTACGCTGGATCCCGTCGCATCGAGCGTACTAGTTAGTTTTCCGTATTCGTATTTTCATTTTTGAATGTACACGGTGCTGTGCATTTTCTTGCCTCGACCCCGAAACGTCGATGATAGTAGCAGTAAGGGGATCTTGATGTTGAGCTTATTCGACTTCTACTTGCAGAGCGGTTGCGACGAAAAGGTGATCTTCGGTGTTGCTGATTGCGCTGGTTGTACTGTTGCTCGTAAAAGGTATGATGCTGGGAAGCTTTGAGCGCGGCGACTTCGAATGATAGCTTCCGAATTTCTTCGAGAAGAAACTGGGTATCATTGGCCTTTGTTGAAGTGCCTTCGATGATCGATATGTGTGAGCTACTGCTGTTTTCGATCATCTTGTCCGCCAGGAGTGCCAGTTCGTCGAGCTTCGTCTGCGTGCTGAATGTTTCGCTGACTGCTATTACCGATCGAATATGTGGTGGTAGGTGGTTTACCCACATTAGCCGTAGTGTTGAATCCGGAACTTTATCTCGCGCCAAAGTACGCATTTTGCGTAGGAGTTGTGTGGGTTTCTGGTCTCCAAGTTCTATTTCTGATAGAAGTTTTTGTAGCTGTCGACTGTCGGATTCTTCATATGCGGAGATCAGCCGATCCTTCAGTGAATTATACTGGTCGACTGCTGGTGGGTTGTACAACAGGTCCGCAATTTGTTCGATGTCTTGTTTCTCAAGTTGGGCTATCACCATCTGTGCTAATTGCGCTTGGCTCTTCTTTAAACCATTCGTTGCGGCTTCAAAACTGACGAACCAAAGTCGTGGTTTGTCTCTCCAAAACGGTGGTATTCTTAACGATAGAGATATACCGGCGATTTCTGGTTCCTTTACCGGGTTTGATGTATATGTGTTTGCCTCCTGCTCCATAATGACGGCTTGATTACACTGATTTTATATAAACTGAAGTCTTCCTTCTCGGTGTTCGTACGGGTTTCCTTCGCGGTGTTCGTGCAATAGTAGTGGTACGTCGCAGGGTGTTCCTTCTTGGTGTTCGTACCGGATCTTCCCCCTCGGTGTTCGTACGGGGTCACCACTGTAATAGTGGAGACGAACTGTCCACTATTAACAGACTCCGAGTGGTTTTCTTTAAGGTGGAGAAATGAAACTACTGTTTATGTTTATGAATGTACTGTCGAATGGGATTCGGAATGGGAATATCTTTTGCATCAACCTTGCCTATATTTATATGGCTGGCTCACTATTGATTTGCCAATGGTAACAATTAATATTTTGCCTAGCCAATTATATTGCTTATTTTATGACCAATGAAAACTATTTAAAATATACAATTATCTACGTTTCGTTTCCCGGCGTGAGACTTGTTTGTTGTTCACGAAGCTACGTCGCTGGACCGGGCTATATAAGACATGCAGATCGGATGCGCACGCGTAGTCGGCGGGCGGCGGCGGTGTGGAATACAGCTCCGGAACAGCAAGAGGAAACGAACTGCGGCGTTGAAGAAACGGCTCACCATTGGTCGACGGATACGTGACGATAGCGGCGTGTGAAGTCGGTGTGGCGCTGAATGATATTTGCGGCTGCTTCTTGTTTCTTTATAAGAACGTCAAATTATCTATATACAGTCCACAGTATCTCAGTAGCCAAGAATAATTAGGAAATAAAATGTTTTTTTTTTATTTATTCTCGCCTTCCGCGTTATGGTAGCAGCGGAGTATATATTATTTATTCCCGTTTCGGTTTGATTAATCTGGCTGCTACAATTGTAATCCCCTCTCAATTTCCTTTGTTTTGATTTCCTATTCGATAAGTTTAGTTATTTTTTTACTAACGTAATATTATTTTCGCCAAAAATCCGCTGTTTTTATTTAAAAATAAACTAGCTAGTAATACTTGGGTTAATAAGACGAATAAAACGATACCTTAATTGTCAAAATCCATCTAGATGTTTGGAAGATACGAGTTAATAAAGAAATTTACTAACATACAAGATCGCGCGAAAAACATAGCCCTTTCTTGGCAGTCGGGTAAAAAAACCTTTTAATGTTCGTTTAACTTGGTTATATCAAATTCTCAAAATTTCTATTGCTTTGCAGTACTCATATTTTCGGTTAAACTGAAGCGGTTGCTCAAAAATTTTAATCAACTTACCTTTTACACTTAAAATTGTAATGTTTATTTCCGTTGATGAGAACGCGGATCGAAATCTTATCCTCAAAATATCACGTTGTCTGATCATAATAATATGAAACTCCTCTGCAGTAAATTATGTTTTAGAGGCATGAAACATCAGCAAATTTCACGACCAGATATTTAATATTTTAAGTACGTTACCTAACTTTGGCGTATCAAAAAGAATATTTAACATAATGATGCTTCTTGAATGGAAGACATTTTTATTAGCATCACCTGTGAGGTTTTGAAACCATCAGGAATTTCTCGGTAATAGTATGCGAGCGATAAGTTAATGATCTATAAGCTCAATGTCCGGAGGTTCCTGTACATCACCCCCCGGTGAAAATAACTCGCACGATATTTTGTCTTCGATACTGACTTAATATATGTATAAGATGATAATTTCGCAATCACAAGCCCACATCCATATCAAATCATATTATAATTATATAATAGTCATATTTTATACGAAGACGAGACGAACATGTTTAAATAAAACTAGTTATCCGGATTTTATTGCGTATATTAACTTATTTTATTTTCCTGATATTTCGAGCACTTAACAGCACCCAGAGTCACGGGAGGAGGGCGGAGACGTTCGAGGTCCCAATTTCATATTTAACAACGGCTCCTTTTAGATTATAATTACTAATTTTTGATTCGTTCTACGCACTATGAACTTATTATATTGGATTTAATAAAGTAAGTATAAAGTAAGTAAGATTTCAATAGCCTCGCAAATCGTCCTTGGAAAGAATCGATATTCTTTGGTGAAGATTTGTAGTTTATCAAATTTAATGTAGTGACGGAGGCGATTCTGTACATGTTTACAAACTGTGTTCAGTAATAAACCGCAACTCACAAAATTTATACCGGTGCACAATGATCTGCAACGAAAAAAAGAGGGTAGGAAACTTGAGGATACATACATTCATTTTGTGTTACCGTGATGTGAATATCTCCAAAAAACTTTAAAAAGTACTACTCCAGAGTATACCGTGTACAATCTGATTGCCAGTATATTCTACCATGTAAAAGAAGCTACCAGGAGCTGTCAACGTTTGGGAGGCTTGCTAGTAAAACCGTGAGTAGTTTGTTGCTGTTTTAGGTGTAGTTTTGTGATTGCGGTAACTGAACGTTTCAGGGGATTTAAATTATCAACGCAGTCAACTATATCTAATAAAATAATCCCATTACGCCACAGACTGCAATCTTACCGGGTCGTCGACTCTTCTCATCAGCTATGTGTTCTTTTACACGGGTTTATTGTTCTTTCGAAAATATAAAATAAGTTATTTGTGTAGTGTTCGCAGACTGAGTTGCAATGACAATACTACCTTCTCAAATAAATGGCGGCTATATCACTCCAGCAATACAAATAATCAATTGTATGATGGGCATTATTAAAGCATATATTTATTACCGTTCTAAAAAAAGTTGGGTGTAAACATGATCAGGTTACAGTATTATTGTGTTATTGACGTCAGCGATAAGCTTTTCGTATTAATATAGATTAATATAGAAATTAAGAAAGTAATGGACTCGTTGTACGAGTCCATTAATTTCTTAATTTTTTCCAAAGTAACTCATTTTTATCCGTAAGGTTTGATTTCTTGATCTATGATGAAATAGAGAACTAAGCTATGTAAAATTGTCAGCAAGGTACCCCTGTCATACCCTTGTCAAAGCAATGACGTTATTACCTTGGAAAATATATCCTCATAAATATCCTTTTTGAAGTCAATAGTGATATTTAGAGATTTAATATTCTGTCCCATCATTTAAAATCTGCATCGCTTCCTTATGCCAAAATTTACGACGGTAGTGTTTTTTATATAAAGATGTTATAAATTTTAGGCTAAACTTATACATTGACATGAAATTAATAATGTATGTTACTCTTTAGGTAAATGAAGTAGTACACTCATTTATACCAGTACTTTATTTAGTTCAGAAGATCAGAGTCTTTAAGTGTGAACAATTAAAACATAACATATTTAAGATTTTTATTTAAGGAAGTGGGGGCAGACGAGCATGCAGTTCGCCTGATGTTAAGTGACTACCGACGCGTATCATCAACCGCAACACCAGAGGAATTGCAGGTGCATTGCCGGCCCTTTAGAAAGGAGTAAGCTCTTTTCTTGAAGGTCCCCTGGTCGTATTGATCCGGAAAATTTGCCGGTGGTAAACTATTCCACAGAGAGGTCGTACGTGGAAGAAAACTCCTTGTGAAACATACAGTGGTGGACCGCCAAGCATTCAGATGGTGTGGATGGTATGGGGACGTTTACCGCGTAGTGCGTTCACGAAATTTGGCGGCTGGAATTAATCTGAACAATTCCTCAGAGCACTCCCCATAGTATATGCGAAAGAAAAGAGAAAAAAAGATGCAACATCTCTTAGCCCAGAGATAGGAACAGTATTCCATGTGCGGCCGAACCTGTGTCTGGTAAATTGCAGACGGTGTGCCGGCATGAAATACTGTTCCGTTCTGCTGAGCATGCCAAGCTTTTTAGAGGCCAATTTGGCTTTTTCTTCCAAATGACCACGAAACTGCACGTCACTCGATATGTCGACGCCGAGGATTCCGATACTGGCTGAGGCAACAAAGGTAGTGAAACTGAAGAGATACGACAAAGGGGTTATTCTTAGCGCTTAACGCGCAAACTTGTGTCTTCTGAGGGCTGAACTGGACTAGGTTTAGTCGCCCGCAATCCGAGACTCTGTTCAGCAAAGACTCGACATCAGACACAAGTTTGTCCCGGTACTCAGAGACCCCCCTAAAACTCCCGAGAAATATTGGCACGGCTGGTTTACAAAACATCACCAGTGCCGTCATCTGCATAACAATGAATATCACGGGTTTGCAACATATCATTGATACGCTGAAAAAACAGCGATGGCGATAGCACGCAGCCTTGTGAAATACCAGCATTAATAGGCTATCGGAGCTTGCACCGTCTCCAAAGATCTTGATGCTGCGATCTGCGAGAAAGCTGGTGATCCAATTGCACAATTTTTCGGAAAGCCCATAGTAATGGAGCTTCGAAAGAAGCGCTTTGTGCCAAACCCGATCGAAGGCCTTCGCAATGTACAAAGTAACGGCCAATGCTCTTGGACTCTACTGCCTCCGCCCGTCTATGAGTTAGGTAGACCAGAAGATCACCAGCTGACTGACCACGGCGAAAACCGTATTGGCTATGGCTAATCAGCTGGTGATCCTCAAGGTACCTCATGAGCTTTCAGTTTACGATAGACTCCATTGTTTTGGAGAACAAGGAGGTGATGGCGATAGGCCGGTAGTTGGACGGGTCTGAGCGGTCGCCTTTTTTAGGGATCGAGTGGACGAAAGCCGTCTTCCATTATTTTGGGACTACGCCTAGGGATTAGAAGTACCGAAAAAGACGCGTTAAAACCGGAGACAACTCTGGAGCACACGTCCGCAGCACAATTGGGGGGATTCAGTCGGGCCCACTCGACTTGTGGATATCCAGGGAGAGGAGTGCTTTACAAACCGAGCGCTATGTGAACTGCACTTCCGGCATGGAGCACTCACAGAGAGATCAGAGCCATCCTCGCCGTCTCGAGATGGTACTGGACGGCGTTTAGTTTAGATTGAAGTACCCTGATAATGCAGAAATTCACGGATAGCGTGGCAGGGGTTTCCTTGGTCTTGTTGCACTGTTTTCCCCGAGCAGTTGTAGTCTTGAGCGGAATTTTTTTGTCCCCCCTCCCCCAGAATACGCGAGGCAGCCTGAGCACCCTTGCTCAGGAGTGGAGTAACTTGGTCGTGGATGCTCAGCGACGGATTCTCCAGGGGTGCTGATACCCTCCTGGGGTAGTTTGACATTTAATTCCGCTACCATGTTGATGGGGGGGGGGTATTAGGCCTCCGAAATCATGCACTTACCAGACGAAACGCGGAAGCAGAGCTTCCACTTCACGCCGGTATTCTGTGAGGTTGTGGTACCACCCCGGTTTGAGCCGGCCCATACGTGCAACAGCAAAGCTGCTGCGTGATTCTACCATTGTTAAAAAATATTTGTAAAAAGGCGCAATATCAGTTATAAGTTATTTAAAAATCCTCATAATGTATTTTACAAGTCTAGCTTGCTCAATAAATGTTTGTATATCGAGTTTTCTAGTACTGTCAACCATGCAAAAATAACAATGTAAATTATAACAGATGTTGTCAGTAATGTCTGACTATATTTATACTGATTTTTGCATAATTTAAGTATTATACGTGGCAAACCCATGATGCAGCTATAATTATAGCACGAATGAGTCGGCTCGACCGGTGAGAGACTCCTATTTCACATACTACCAGCTATATAGCAGCTTCATTAGTGTAGAGTACTGGAGATCTTTTTTACTGGAGACGATTATTTCATCTTAGTCCTGAGGGGGTACAGCGTTTCTACATTATGATTCTTAATTACCGATAAATGTAGATATCTGTGTGCCACTATAAATATGGTGGATTGTGTGCTCGACATTATTCAGTAAAAAACAGTTTATTCCTCTTTTACAAGGAATTCAACGTTTTCTTCAACTATATTCGCTCTTTCCGTGTCGAGACCGTGTGTATCAAGGTAGTTTCGAAGCTTCAATTCACGGGGTTTCGCCATATTACAAAGCAAACAAAAAAATGATACGGCTTTAATAGCTAATATTAGTGTTCACTGATTTGAAAAACTATCTCGTCCTTTACTGTAGGCAGAATTATAACTATTTTTATTGCAATTCATACAATATAGGACATTGGCAAAAAGGCGTTCATAGGAATCACGTAGGACACAAGAAATATTCTAGTTTGAAAAAATAATCTTTTTTCGCTATAATCTTTACCACGAAAAGATGAAAACTTTTCTAATAAACCTTTTGACCACTAATAGTAGGACTACATGGATGTACCACGAATAATTTTAAGCTTGTAGTGGTTAATAGAAAAATAGGAGTAATTTAAAAAAAAACATCACTATCCGTTTTCTAATATTTTTTTATACAGACAGACATGATACTGATTTAATCTCATTATTTTTTTAAATATTTTTTTCCAACTTTTCAATAGGGTGGTCGAGCGAGATAATTGATGTCCTGATGTCACAGTTCACTCGGATTACTTTGAGTGGACCAAAAATTAATATTCAAAAGCTAAACAAAGGACGCATCATAAAGAAAAGCTTGAAAAAAGCTTAATTCGATTCACTCAGAAAGTAAGTCTTGTTTAATTAATAAACTAAAATTAAAAATTTTAAAAACCTGAGAAACAAAAGAGCTGATAATTTTAAACAACTAAACAAATTTTCTTCAAATATCGCTAAAAACAATATTGATAAAGACACACCCTTAAAACTAAAAAAAAACTCATTCAAAATCAATCATGTTTTCGGGAGCTATAGGCTCACACAGACGCACAGATACATAGATACACAGATACAAAATAAAAAATATATAATACTCCTCGGTTACAGACGGGGGTTAAAAAGTAACATTATAGACACACACCTGGGCACACAGGCCACTTTTTATTTCGGATATGACAAAAAATGGAGCCAGTGGACCTTACACTTCTTTATTATATTTTATTCCTCCGACATGTAGTTTTCTTCTCGATGTTTTCCTTCATCTCAGAGAATATTTTAAATTAGTAATAATAATAACGTCCTCCAGACCGAATCTCGGCCACGGCGGCCTGCCTTAACGAAGGCTAGCCAACGGCGCAGGACAGGATTAAAGTGCACAAGTGTATGCGCAGGCACAGGTGCACTCTCTATTCCCTCACTCTCTTAATCCGATGGGACGGTAAACCGACACGACCGGAAGGAGATCAGGCGCAGGACCAACGGCTTTACGTGCTTTCCGAAGCACTTGTAAGACACCGTCAACTTCCTGACTCCGGGCAGCTACTGAGAATTTCTTGACAGAAAAACTCAATAATAGATTTTTTGGCTCGACCCGGGATTTGAACCCAGGACCTCATGATCAGCACTCGCACTACTACAACCGCTAGACCAACGAGGCATTCAAATTAGTACTTATATTGCAACTAATAATTTCATTGGTGTCGGCGGGGATCGAATCAGTGTTGCTCGTATATTGTGAAATTTACAGCGTGCGTTAAGCCTCTAAGCTACAACGAATCTGCTGATAAAGTATATAAAAATAAATTGAGCTGTATATAGCATGCAAATAAATATAAAACCTCAACGGAGTATCTTTGAAGATTCGGATGGCTAAAGACGTTCTCAGACTTTTATATTTAAGAATAAATTTGCGTCGTCTCGTTGGAACTGCATAAGCAATGTCATTGGTTCCGAATATAAACATTTTTGCAAACATAAAGATTGTATCTAAAATCTATATTATTTTGATTATATATATATATATATATATATATATATATATATATATATATATATATATATATACATATATATATACATATATATATATGTGTGTGTGTGTGCGTGCGTGCGTGCGTGCGTGTGTGTGTGTGTGTGTCTGTGTGTGTGTGTGTGTGTGATAATATACAATCTGTAAGTTCCAGCACGTTGCAACCTTGGACAATGCACTCACTCTTCCAAATCTATTGCTTGCCAAGGTTAGGATGGTATTCTACTTAAGCACTTTAGGAGAAAAAATGGAGCGGGTTAACTAACAAACAAAATGCTCAAGTAGAAGCAAAATTACAGGAAACACACTTACCGGGGTGTAATTCTGATGCGGCGGACGACGCTTCCGTTGTGATGATGTGACGTGAGGTGGGTTCCTCTGGGGCGCCCCAGAGATGCGTTCCAGGCTAGCGGTACGAAGAATGAGGCTGCTCGAGGGCAGTGCGCGAGCCTTTTGTTGCCTCGGCTTCCCCACCAAAGCACCTCGGTCGGGCGCGCGTCTCATTAGTCGAAAGAACCGCGTTACCTTCTAGACTCCTCCCTTTCCCCTTTCAGTGTGTACGGAAGGGACATAAGGTCAAGGGAAGGACAAATACTTGTCAAATATACCCGCGAACAAAATTAAAATAATCAAATCATTTCCGCGTAACCATATATCATTTTATATATGTACATATATTTCTTTTGATAGGAAGGAAGGAAACAGATTAAGATTTTTTTTACCAACTAGATTTTTTTAATTTTAATTATATTATGAGACCGTAGATAATATTATCATTTTATTTTTATATTTTAATATTCCATTTTATTGCAATTGCAAGATAATGTTTTCTTTTTTTATAACATAAAGTTGATTTTTAAGGAACATATTCCAAAAAGTCTTAACAGCTAAAATAGCTTTAGGCACGTGTTAGCTGTTATTCCGTAGAAACAACGTGACCAAATTTAACATCAAAATCAATCTGTTTTTGAGATTAACACATAAACCTCGTTTTAGAAATTTACCAAAACAGTTGCCCAATGTAATTTCATCCGCATGAAACAAGGTATGTGTTTAATGCGGATTAAATTACGCATTTATATACGATACTTTTGTTGAACATGTATAAAAATATAAACATACTTACGTCAGATAATCTACCACTCGATTACTGTCATGAACCAGTCCTAAAATAAACATTTTAAGCTTACTCGGAGTAGTATAAGTTAATAGTGGTTATGTTAATATCGTCACTGGCATTTTAATTTAAGAAAAAAAACTTTTGAAAATGTTTGAATTTTGAATTTATACCGAGAATTTACGATACAATCATTGATTCTTGTAGAATAGGAACTTAAAGATCTTATTTTACTGCCGATAAATAACGAAAAATAATGTGCCAACTGTGTTACTCGCCTAGCATATAGTTTTATACTTGGTAGAGCCAAGTTGCTATATTATGGTTATAGCCCAATTGAATCGGCTCGATCGGGGAAGGACCACGCTCTCACACAATACTAGTATGAAACAGTTAGATAATGCTGCTGTGTTTCTTACGATGAGTAAGAGAATCGGAGAATATTTTTACTGGTAACGATGCATTCCATACTAGTCCTCAGGGGTGACAACGTATCGTGCATTTTAATTATTAAACGAAGATAGATCGAGATGTCTATGATGAACAGCATTCATTTACCATCACAATGACTATGTCCTCACTTTTCATCCTTGTTAAAAAAAAAAAAAAAAAAAAAAAAAAATATATATATATATTGAATAAAACTATTATTTACGAATTTTATCGCGTTTAATTACTTTATTTTATTAATTGGCGGCGGAGCCATAGACCAGATCCGCCGCTGGGGTCGGGAAGGCTAGTACTTCTAGGTGCTAGTTTTTCCTGGCCCCATGGCCTTTGTGCATCGGACGCGGGGGCGTCTGTTGCACAGACGTAGTTGGAGGCCGTGGAGGAAGGCGCGCCATGTGTTCTGGTGCGCCTTACCTGGGAAGGAGAACGGGGAGGAATTTTCCTCTCCAGAGGAGGTGCTGCCATGGGGCGGCAGGCGCTAGTAGGGCCGCGGATGTGTGCGAAAGCGTTCCCGTAGCCCTGCCAATATGCGACAAAGGTGGAACACCATGGGGTTTTAGTCGGTGCGAGTCCGACATAACTCGTCCTTGCCCCCGCGAGGCGGGTATGCGTAGGCATTTCCCCATGCAAAAAAAGGGGTCTACGCCCCAGACATGTCTAAGCCCACTTATATCCGAGAGCAGTTTTGGGAAATGGTAAGGATGGTGTTAATAAAGTGTAAGGGAAATGAAAATATTATTATGTTAGGAGATTTTAATGGAAGGGTTGAGATGAGGAGGCTTGGTTATGAAAGGATATTGGGAACGTTTGGTGATGAAAGTATAAATGAGAATGGTGAAAGTCTCCTCACCGTATATATGGAAAAGAATCTTTTTGTGACGAACACTTGCTTTCGCCACAAGAGGATTCACATGTATACTTGGGAAAGAGGTGACGATAGAAGCATGATAGATTTCATAATTATGGATGAAAGGTTGAGGGGCGCAGTGGTAGATACAAGGGTTTACCGGGGTTCTAACGTAGGAACGGATCATTATTTGGTTTTATGCCGAATTAATGGTCTATTCAGGCGTTGGCGCCATCGATCATCTGTGTCTACCACTGCGTTACAGCGTATTAGAACAGAAAGGTTACAAGATGAAGGTGAGAGAAACAAGTTCAAATGTAGACTGAAAGAAAATATAAGTGGTTTGCATGAATTATGTATGAAGGAGTCAGACTTGGAGAATGTATGGCAAAATGTAAAGAAAGGTTTAGTGGATGCAGCTACCGAAGTATGTGGTGTTAGTAAGAGAAAGAATGAAAGGAAAAATAATACGTTATGGTGGGATGATGAGATACATATGGAAGTTGAAGCAAAGAGGAGAGCATGGCTAGATTTACTAGCAACGAAGGCTGGTAATTCTAGCGGTACGAATGATGATATTGAAAGAAAAAAGGCAATCTTTATACATCTTAATAAGAAAGTAAAAGAAGTAGTTGAAAGAAAAAAGCAAGAAAGAACGAATAAAAATGATAGAAGAATATCGGATAACTTCCAGGCAAATATTAAAATGTTCTGGAAACTTGTAAGAACTGCCAGGGGACATTCAAAACAGCCTATGATGAATGCTATAAGAGATGAGAATGGCTATATTCTGAATGATGAAGTTTGAGTTTAAAGAGATGGAAGGAATATTTTGAAAGAGTGTTTATGAGTGAGGAGACAACGTATGTACTATGTGAAGTAGAAACTCCGAAAGAAGAGGAAAGAGGTAGCGAGATAAGTATAGATGAAATAATGAAAGCAATGAAAAGCATGAAAACAGGTAAGACTGCCGGATATGACAGAGTTTCACTCGAAATGCTAAGGGCTGGAGAGGAAGTCGTGGCAGGCCTGCTGCTCACCTTGTTTAATTTATGCTGGAAACTGAAGCGGGTACCGGTAGACTGGTGCAAAGCCGTGATAGTCCCAGTATATAAAGGAAAAGGGTCGCAGCATGACTTTAAAAACTACCGTGGCATCAGCCTTCTTAGCATTGTGGGAAAACTGTATGCTAAGGTACTGATTGAAAAGGTCATGAAAGAAACCGATGGAAAAGTTTGGGATGTGCAAGAGGGATTTAGAAAGGGAATGGGATGTACATATCAAGTCTTTTCCATGCGCATAATCGCGGAGAAGTTTTTGCCAAAAACCAAAAGGTTTTTTGTGCGTTCATGGACTTGGAAAAGGCCTATGACAGAGTGGATAGGGATGTGCTATGGCAAACACTGAACTCATTTGGGTTGAGCGCTGGCTTGATACAGGCATTGGAGTCTCTTTATAGGAACTCTAGTGCTTGTGTTAGGATCAACGGGGTCTAATCGGACTGGTTTGACATCCATAAAGGTGTCATACAGGGCTGTGTGGCTTCCCCGTGGCTGTTCAACCTATTTATGGACAGTTGTTTGCAAAATTTTAAAGTTGAAGAATGCGGATTAAGAATGGATGAGTTAACCGTCAAATGCCTTTTGTACGCCGATGATCAAGTTATCCTTGCATCGTCGGCGGCCGAGTTGCAAATGATGGTTACATTAATGAACATTAAAAGAAAGGGGTATGAAAGTGAACGCAAGTAAGACGAAGGTTATGGTTTTTGAAAGAGAAGAAAGTAAAACGATTTGTGAAATAAGAATAGAACGGGAGTTGATCGAGCAAGTAGATGAGTTTGTATATTTGGGCTGCGTATTTAGCAGGGATGGGAGATATGATAAGAATATAGAACGACGATTGAATGCGGGAAATAGAGTAAATGGGGCCCTGCACTCTATTGTGAAGAGTCAAAATGTGTCAAAAAAGGCACGTATGGCAATTCACAATGTTGTGTTGGTCCCTATTTTAACGTATGGTAGTGAAAGTTGGTCGTGGCAGAAGAAGCACGAGAGTAGAATCAACGCAGTGGAAATGCGGTCGTTAAGGAGTATGTTAGAGCTGAATCTGAACGACAGGGTAAAAAATTGTGTAATAAGAGAAGAGTGTGGTTTGCAAGATGATGTTGTGACCAGAATTAAGAAAGGAATGCTTCGGTGGTTCGGTCATGTGGAAAGAATGAATGAAGAAAGAGTGATAAAGAAAATTTATGTTGCAGAAGTGAATGGCAGAGTTGGAAAGGGACGTCCTAGGCAAAAATTTATCGACCAAATTGGCGATTTATTGAAAACGGGCCAAATTAGGAGTACCCTTAACCGACGAGCATGTATGCGTAGGTGTATGGATGTGAAGTAGGCGAGAGAGGTGTCTCAGGATCGTGCCAAATGGAAGTCTGTAGTCTCTGCCTACCCCTCTGGGTGACAGGCGTGAGTGTTTATGTATATGTATATGTATATATATACATACATATATCTTTAAAAAAGGCAACAATAAACAAAACAACTATAAAATGCGACGGATCAAAATTTAACCACTTCAAAATCGCATTGCCATTTTCGGGGCAGTGCTGCCCAGTGCCGGTATGGATATTTTTCGCTTGGCGTAAATGATATGTTTATACCACTATTAAAGGAAACCATAGAATATTTCTGGCGGTAGCATCTCTTTGGTTGAAAATAATTTAAATTTCAATATCGCTCACGGCTTATGACAAACATGACATGAGTCATGATATACATAATATGACATGAGTAATAAAAATTATGTATGTTATTATTTTAAACTAGCTTTTCTCGCTGCTTCGTTCACGCAGCCTTTAGTTTATCAACATCATTAGTATTCCATGCCTATATGATCAAAACACTTGGTACATTTATATGATGTGAATACTAAAATTCTTTCACATCATATAAATGTACCAAGTACCACTACATAATTCATTTTTTTTTTCATATAGAGCTATGTTTGAGAAGTAAATGAAGAAAATATATTATAAATAGTTAAATATTCTATATTTAAGTAATGTTAAAAATAAAATTATTCTGAATTTAATTAGTTGATTGTTAACATATATTTTGGGAGTCATACTTATTGTGTATACTTATTGTATAGTCATATATTTGAAGTTACGTTGCTAAAAAGTATTCATAAACCACGCATAAAATATTTAAAAAATGTTAATTTAAACGTTAATTGTAAATATTTATTTGATTATAATTACGTAACTTTAATCTATTTTTCCTAAAATAAATTAAATATGACAAAAAAAGAATATAGTTATTGGTTGTTAAAACTTAGTCTCTACCACACAGAGTCTAAGCCCATTATAACTTGCCTAATTATTTCTTACTCGGCGATATTACTTTTTGATTATGACTAAGAGTCTATTTGTGTTCGTTACACACTGGTGCCAATTCCTACTGCTAAAATAGTATTGCAACTCGAGGTAGGCGTCAGGCTCTTTTACATCAGTTACCTTGTAACCCAAATGTAATTTTACGTGGATGTTCTCGGCTAACTAGGTAACTGACATATAGTTTATTATAAATATATATTATAAACGGGTTTATCCCAGTTAGAAACAAAATAGAGTCTATAGAGAACTGCTTCGGTCTTAAATGCAAGAGTTTGTGCGCCTTGATATTGCAAGTACCCTGCGCCATTTTGTCACAATTTTCCTATTATTGCGATAACATTTTAACGACAAACAAAGTCTTTATTCATTAATTCCTTAATAATAGTCAATCAAAATTCCATAGCTGAATATAGAAATTCCCCATATATTACATCATATAAAATCTGCCACAAATATCTCCCATATTTGTCATAGTTGCCACGCTATGCAGGTGGATTTTTTGTTATTTTAAGTTGTTATCAGGAAGCTGCTGCTGAGTGTCTCATGTTATTGGTATCACTACCATACTCTCAATTACTGGAAATAAAAAAAACTGTTATCTTAATTATTATAAATGATTTACATTATTTAAAATTGGGTAATAGTGTACAACATTGCTAATCACGTTCTGAGTTCGCGGCATATGCAAAATATAGCTCTGTATAGAGTATCTGTGCAAACCTATTCATTCAGTTCGTGCTCCGTACCTTTCGCATTAAAATCGATGCTTCACTTGAATATTCAAACCATCTTGTATTTTCATTAACTTAGTAACACTACTAATAACAAGAGTTGTCTTATCTTGATTACGTTAACTGTAATGCTAAGATTAACTGCAATGATGAAAACGTTTTATAATTTTCTAACACTTTCCAACATTTTTATGTAGGCATATACAATTTGAGAGATTTTTTTTCATAAACACACACATGCAGATAAAGATTACAAAGATAGAAAACACATTACATAATACAAAATTACATATAATCATAATTCCACTATTTAATTTTGTAATTAAAATTTATCACATAATAATTATTTAACATTTGATACGAAGGAGAATGGGATTTTTGGGCTTGAAGTTAACAAATTCAAATCCTATCCACAAAGATCGTGATCTTTGACGATTTTAACGCCCATCACGCCATTCAGTTCACGTCTAACTATTCGTGTGGGGAAATCTGTTACGACTTTGTCTTGGCATATGGTCTGACACAACCAGTTACTTCACCTACGCGGATTCCAGATGTGGACGATCATACACCTTCTCTGTTGGATCTTCTGCTGACCTCTCATCCGGACGGATAACAAGTGTCCGTCGACGCCCCTCTTGGCTCCTCGGACCACTGTCCAGTCCAGAGTGTGGAGCCTCACGCTTTCATTCCAGTTATACTCTGTAGGCTACCGCCGTGTTTGACACAACAGTTCCGCTGATTGGAATTAGATGTGGTTTTTGCATCCTACCCTTGAGGGCGGGTTTGCTTCTCGCCGAACGACCACACATTGTTGCCAATTCTGTCACCGATGTGGTATTTCTAATTATGAAACTTTTTATTCATTATTCCGTGGTTCCCATTGGAGGGAGATCCGAGCTATGATTCGGCCGCTCCTGTAAAATATCATCACGCTATAAGCAGAAATACTACCTGGTCTGAGCTGACGCATAAACTCTCTCGCTCTCAAAAATAAGTGAAATTCCGCCTCTAAGGCAAAGTCAGTTCACATCGACAGAATTGGCGATAAACTAGTTAGATTTCCTTCGGGAACTCGTGCATTCTGGTCTCTTGCCAAAGCTGTCTAAGGAAGCTTTTGTCAAGCATCTCTTCCATCTCTGCACAAGAGGGACGACTCACTGGCCCATGCCACAAAGGATAAAGCCGATCTGCTAGGCTCATTTCCTTGCGTCCAACGCAACTCTTGATGACGAAGTGATCATTCATGCCTGATGTGCAGTTTAAACAGCGCTCGGTTCGCAAAGCACTCCTCTCCTTGGACATCCGCAAGTCGAGTGTGCTTAACGGAATCCCCCAATTGTGCCGAGGACGACGCGTGCTCCAGAGTTGGCACCGATTCTAACGCCTCTTTTCTGGTGCTCTTACGCAGATACGCAGAGATGGGAACAGTATCCCATGTGTGGCTAACACATGGAATACTGTTCCCATCTCTGGGCTAGTTTCCCAGTACCAGCTCCTTCTACTTGACCGCCTCTAGCGCAGAGCGGCTCGAATCATCGACGACCGAGTCATCTCCGATCGGCTCGATTCACTAGTGCTGCAAAAAGATGTTGAATCTATTTGCAATTTCTGTCGCATGTACCAAGGGAAGTGTTCTGAGGAATTGTTCAGATTAATTCCAGCCGCCAAATTTCACTAACGCATATCGCTTCAAAACTCACGGCACCATCCATACTATTTGGAAGGTTGGTGGTCCAACACCGTACGTTTTACTACTCTGAATCGATCTGGAATTGTTAACCATCCGGCAAATTTTCTGGACCGAAACGTCTCAGGGACCTTAAAGATAAGAACTTACTCCTTTCTAAAAGGTAGGCAACGTACCAGCAATTTTCCTGGTATTGCATTTGTTCATGGGCGGTGGTAGTCACTTACCTATCACTATCAAGTGAGCTGCATGGTCGTTTGCCGTCTCGTCTATAAAAAAATTGGTTTATACCTTAAATAATTGGCTTTATTTTTCTGATTTAAAATACAAAAATGTGGTCAGTTTTACAATCTTGAATTCGAGTAAACAAAAGAATAAGAAATAATTTAAAATATCCATTACCATAGATTTAATACTTATTCAGGTCCAAAATATTAAAGTAAAATAAATAAGCTTCTAAGACTTTATTAAAGTTCTGTTATGAAATAAAACATTTCGCCACATTATTATTCTTAATAGGAAAAAACATTTTTTCCGTAAATCGATTACTTAAAATAAAGAATCAATACACTAGTAAAATTTTCGTTTCTGAACGTACCGTGGCACTAAACGTCTGTTTATTTTAAAATTTAACTTCACACTTCAAACTTCAAAACTATTCACATAATTTAAGAAAAATTTCAATTTTCAATACCTCTGTTAACTGGGGAGATAACAAAATAATTGCTAACATATTCACAAAATAACTAAAAATAATACAAAACGTCAACATGAAAACAAATAGCAAGATTGACATGCCTAATATTCACTACACTTACCACTTTTTGTTGTTTTAACTTTAGTTAATTTTTTACTAATTTTGTTTCCTTGATAACCAAAGTTTTTTGTTTCCTTGATAAAAAATTTATTATTTATACTAACCCTGCTTTTTTAACGATAACTTCGCCCCTACATTGACAAATTTTACCAGATTGTCAGCTATGAAATGTTTATATGTAATCTTTCAATAGTCTTAATCTTAATCAGGAATGAAATGTTTATAAGTACACCTTGGCCCAAAAATGTATGGAAACTTCTCCATCTTCTTTCACGCAATTTATGGAAAAATTGAAGTTTGTTTGTTGTAAACACACATTATAAGCTCTTTTATCGTAGCTTTATCACGTCGCCGGCTATGGGGAAGGTTTATGTTCAGCAGAGGGCTTTTCGCTTTAATGAATGAATGAATGAATGAATCACGGTATACGTAGCATGTGCTTAAGAAAAAGTAGGTTTAAATAAATAAATAACATTACTAATCACTTAGTCAGATAACAATGCTGATTTATGAGTGATTGGTGGGTAATTTTATTACGGATAAATGGATGGAACAATTGTTGTTGACGCTGCAAACCTGCTGCACCGGCTCGACCACCCGACCTCACGCTTGAGAACAAATGCAAGCACGTACAACAATACTATGTGATTACGGCGATAAGCGACACAGCGATAATTCAACGACAATCGCTATTGTGACACGTTTCCATAATATTTATCAACGCTCGCCGAACAGACTTAAGAACTTATGGATAACATCGTACCGATACTCTCATAGCGGTTAAACTACAGCCATGAGTCTTGACGTATATATGACTACATATGCCAGGTAAGCCTCTCTTTCGACGTTTAGCAGAGAGCATCGTGAGCATCTTCTATAAAATACCGGAAACTAATAATTACAAAACGAATAATATTCGTTAGCGGTTGGCGCACATTCTAGTATATTATACTAGAATACGCGCCAACCGCTAGGCTGAGATAAGAAAATAATCACCTGCGACGTAGCAACCAAGTATTTGTCACTAGTTCGTTAATTTCAAAATAGCAATCATTTTAAATTATATATAATTAAGTTACTTATTTATTTTATCGTTTAATTTTGCAGCCGGAGAGTGATTATCTTTTAATATTTGTAAAGCGATTCCCACCTAAATCTTAATGTAAAGCTTTTTAACACCCAAAGACGCCGACTTCTATTTGAGTTTTCTCTGTGATCAAGATTAATGAGAGTATGCTGAATAAAATGTCCCCCTTCGCAAAGTGAAAGCGTGCCTTTTACGGACCTATATAGATATACCTATATCAAATAATAAAGAGCCTCGATGAAATATATTTTCTTCGTTTAATAGACAATAAAAGTTGAAAAAATAAGACGGTAACAGGACGAATAATGTGTTATTTATCCGCTTTTAAAGTTTATCTGGTTCTAACTAGTTAGTTGAATTATGTATTCGATTTGTTCGTTATCTATGAAAATTTTTAGTTGACTTCAAATATGGAGGAGGTTTTCAATTCGACTATTTTTTTGTATGTATGTTGTCAATTTTTGTGTCAATTTTAAGCCGATTTTCATGATTCTATTTTTATTAAATACGAAGAAATCTTTGTGTATATAATTTTAATTATATTAAATTTAATTGAAAAAATTAAAAAAAATATTAAAAACTCTTCTTAAGTAGTTGGTACTCATAATATCATTTTCACCCCTAGATTTGTTGTTTTTTATAACATTTAGAAAGCAACATTAGCGATTTACTTATAATGAGAAGAATTAAAAAACTTAAAATTACTTTATCCTTCTAAGCTTATGTGGTAATAAATTATGCGTGCTTATACTTACAACAACATTATCGCTCCCTGGGGGACAATATCCGTGAATGCTGCTTAATTTTGTGGAACAGTATTATTAATGTAGACAATTAAACTAAATTGTGGCAGATTAGGGGCTAGATGCTCCCCATAAATTGATGGCATACAAGAAATCCCAGTTCAATCTTCGCCTGCATGATTGACAAAAATCATCTTTATATCATTTTTATCTTCCCCAGTACGACTGACCAAACAACTTTCAAAACCAAATTCGTAACGGTAGCCACTTACGACAAGGTGGCCTGTAAGTTTGTTTTCCACTTCAGTTTCTTTTATGACGGCTCCGTGGCGCAGTGGCTTAGCAATAAGTTGCAGCGCTAAGGGCCGCGGTTTCCAATCCCGCACGGAACAAGTATTTGTACGGCCTACAAGTAATTGTTCCGGGTCTGGATGTTTGTGTGCAATTTATGTTTGTAAAGTGCCCCCACGATACGGAAAAAATTCTAGTGTGGAGGTGACGTTTATATTAAATGAAAAAAAAAGTTTTTTTAGGAAAAAAAGAACGTGTGCCTGTAGGGATCGAGTTTGTTTTGCTCGCGTACTTTTAAGTACGCAAAACAAACTCGATCCCTCGCGTAATTTTAAGGCCACCCCTCTCGCACCAAAGGCTTATGATCTTCCACGGCTCTTACAGTCATCATCATTACCATTCCATAAAAGTCCTCAGTTGGACATAGGCCTCTCTAAGGCCTAAGATGGTTTGAACCTCTTTGTGGTAATTTGAGCGTATTTGACGTTGCTGCCCGTTGCCAGTCTGGGTGCTTTTAATATTTTTTTTTTGTTTATTTTTGTTTTATATTATATCATACTTATAAATCATTTAAAGCGTTTATTGGAGGAAGCGATAAATTTTTTTTGACATTTCCCAGAGTCGGCTCTTACGACACCATGAGATATAATCCATTGATTGATATTCTGTTGCATTAATTGATATTCCAATGATGCCACGACGCTGCATCGTCACTCAAATATGTATAAATATTTGTGTACGGCTATTAAAAATAAAATATAACCACTTCTAATAATACGAATGCCTAAAACTATGACGACGGCTCCGTGTTGCAGTTGCTTAGCCGTGAGTTGCGGGGAGAGGAGCCGCAGATTCTAACCCCGCACGTAGCAAGTATGTCTATTCAAAAAATTGTCCCAGGTCTGGATGTTTGTGTTTTTGCAATTAATTTACATATGTGAACTGCCTCCTTGATAAAGGAAAACTTCTAACTATCGCTAATTTGTTAGGACACTATATTATATATTAGAAATGTTGGCATTCCATTGTGATACACGAACATGTGTATACAAGAAAAGAGGGTAGTTTTTGAAAATCTATCGATAGTTAAAAGATTTTTTGACTTTTTTCTTCGTCACCTCTTAGGCTAAGAAGTCTCGAAGCAGTATCACAGTTGTTTTATTTCCAAACTCACGAGACCGGAGTTCTGTGCGATTACGCAGCCGTCGCGGTTGCGATTTTCTCTCCCAAACATGACGGGCGATTATCGCGAGACATCGAGGTTGCAAGATGGGTGGTTAACGATCAGTTGAGGTCCAGACAGCAGACCGTATGCACACACCAGAAACAGGCTGTTACGTTATACTTACTTCACAGAAGAATTAAAAAATGGCCCAAAAGTTTCAGGGTGCATCCACTGATGTAGGATAAAGATTTCTGTGGACTAATTGTTACATACTCTTATTAATTATATCAAGGAGGACGAAGAAAAATTCTTTAATTATTTTTGAATTTCCGTGAAAATGGAAACTGTTCTTCAAAAATAACATATTAATCTGTGAGATCCTATATCACTGGTGGAAATAGGCAGTAACATTAAGGTGTGTATGTTTATTTTAATAAAACTAGTGGTAATATTGAGATTATTATATATCTTTATTCAAAATACACATCATCTGACAAATTATACAAATAAGTATTGTCTGAAAAGACTGATGGAAGATTTTTTGGATTTTGGGGGGGTATTGCTTTCAGGAGTAGACTAGTAAGAAGAGGTACAATAGTTATTGATGTTATTTTTTGACTGTAAGTATATGTTGTTTATTTATAAGATAATTTGCAGAACTGTTGCTAGAAATTTTCTTGTTTTTGCTCTATCAAAAATTTGCAATTAAGGTAAAAGTCCTCGATAAAAAAGAATAATTTCTATCTACGCGTTGAGACAACAACTCTATTAATTCTTTGTCGGCATCGTACTTTTGTTTCTTTTTCGCAGCTATTTGTGGCAAAAGCATCTGACTTTGATGCAACAGTAGTAGTATTAGTATTTTGTTGAGCTGTAGCACTGTTTGTTAAGGTTTATTTTTATTAATTAATTATTGTAGAAATAGGTAACCCAAGTGAATAAAGAATGTAACATGGCATTTAAAAATAGATTTATACGATACTTAGCTCATTTTTTTTATTTGTCCCGTCCGAAATTTCAAAATCTTCATTTGAAATAAAGCACATTTCTTCCCATGCTTTCAGCGTCAAATTCTTGTACTTATATTCTTCTAAGCTCTAATCCCATATAACTGACATTTATTGATTTTAATATCTATTGAAACAATCTATTGAAATGTCAATTTGTTGACAAACGTGCACAGACACGTCACGATGCCACAAGTTACTGGTGCTAAATGGCGTCAGATTTCTGTACCCCCGCCGGTCACTGCGCCAGTGGCCGCCCAACAACCGATCGCAGGGCGCGCGGACGTAACCTACTAAGTCTGTGTAACCACGGCCCGCACGATTCTACTAGTTGTCCGCCGGTAAGGGATGATCGATATTGCAGAAACATCGATGATGACATCTTTGTTGGCATCAATAGCTCAACATCATCTATATTCGATGATTATCCTACTCAAAACATCGATTTTGAACTTTATCGATGTTTTTGCACATATATTTAATAGGTTAGAATTAGATGAATAATAAAATAGACATGTTGTTTATGGTATATAATTAATGAAATAAAATAAATTAATAAAGAATGTACTCAGTACTTACAAATATCTAGTTCATTTGTTATACCGATCAATATTTCTTACTATTGATTGCAGAGATAGTAATTGTGGCAAAGAAGTACCTTTCAGTATGTTTCTAAGTTGATAAAGAGTTGAGCCAGCTTTTGAAAATAACATTCCAATAATCAGTTACGGGTGCATTGAAATCGATGTTTCGATGTTTGACACGTGGCAACATACACAGTGGTACAGCGGGTTCCGCATACAACCGCGCACACCGCGGGCGTAAAACGCATCGTGAAATGTGCTTTAATTTTTTTTACATAATATATTTGCATTCTACCGGAGCTGCTGGCTCACAACCGCGGCGGACGCAAGTGAAAACCACTTTATGAATTCACAGCCTTATATAATGAATGCCATACAAAAACCTAGTGTAAGAAGAAAGGTATTTTTTAAGAAGAAAAAGTCTATACCTACGAGGAAAGAGGTCTTTAATTGAACATCACTCTTATCCCTTACGTGTTTGTATAAGAAGATCAAGTCAATCAGCCAAATCGATAAGTGCGGCTTAGTCACCCGCACCCTTTCTCAGATTTCATATTGGCCACACGCTTTCACTAAAGTAGATTTTTTATAAAATTTTATCTATTTTGGAGTAAGCTCATACAAATTATTCTCTTGAGAATAGTCAAGTATTTTGTTCCACGTGCATTAACACCGGTATTTATCAGTATTTGAATTACATAAAAACGTTTATGTTAACGTAAAAACTTTACATGAAAAACCTTACGTTAATTTAAACGTTCTTAACAACCTGCATCCATCGACTTCCTGCATCTCTTACTACACTTCCCGGCATTTTTCTTCTTCATGTCGTTTTTAATATACCCTTAAAGAAGTTTTACTGTAAAACTTACGTAACATTGTGCCATCTCATTAATTTATATATAAATAAAATAGTGAATAATTAAATGTGTTTATATTGACTAAAATCCGTGGTAGCTCAGATGGTTAACGCTCGCTGTAAATATAACAGGACGCCTGTAACCCAGGTTCGATTCCCGCCGGCACCAATCAAATTGTTAATTGCAATTTTAAGTGCTGATTTACCACGTGCTCGGCGGTGAAGGAAAATACCGTGATTAAACCTGCATGTGTGAGGAATAAGAAAAAAATATATTTCGAAGACATGTGAAGTTCGCCAACACGCATTGGGGCTGCGCGGCGGACACTTCCTTGTCCTAAAACCCTCTCATAAATGAGGGGAGACCTGTGCACAGCAGTGGGACGTATATAGGCTGTAACTAGTTTACTTTTTTTATATTGACTATGTCAAAGAACTGAAAAAGTATTGCTTAATATCTAAATACCTAAAGACGAACAACCCATCATTAAGACAGGTAATGAAAGTAGGATCCGGTTTCCCAATTGTATCCGATGTTGATAATTTAACAGGATTTTTCGTATTTAATTTCAAACAATCGGATTTCCTCCCAAATTCGAAATGGCAGCGGCAAATTAATCCAGCAACTCATTGCCGCTTACTTAAAACTACCTCGCAAAGCGGCAATACAGTGATATACAGTGATATACATAATACAGCAATACTTAAAATTTAGTCTGAAGATCTTGTTTTAGTATGATTGTCACGTGCCCATATTAACTTCTTGTAAAGTTAAAAAAAATAGTTTAAAAATATCTTATATATACTATAATATTGTTATTTTATATAATGTTTGCTAGTTTTCCACATTACAACTGTGTCACTTAAAACGGGAAGGACGTTGTATTCTGTAACACAGTTTTTAACATCACTAGCTACAAAGCTTCGATATAATTTGTGTTTGTATACGTTATGTAAGAAACGATAAATTATTATTATATTATAATTTCGGGCATTCTTCGGGCATCCTTATTCGACTTAAATATGAATTACACACATTTAAATTTGCATTATAATTTACAACAGATTTTTTTGGCTGAGACATACTGTATTCCGGTGTGAAGATCTATAGAGCCATAGCAATAGGCTGTAAGGACGCTTATTTTAGTCCTCAAGAAATTCTGTGACAATCATTATTCAAAATATTATATTTGCTTAACATTAGATAGAGAATTTTAAAATCTAATAGGGTAACGAACATACAAAAAAATAGTTGAATTGCGAAGAGGACGGCTGCTTTTTTGATGTCAGCTTAAAATAAACACTGCACATAAAGATTTATTATGTTCTGTATGAATGTCCGCCAGAACGAATTTACGTCACGGCGGACAGTATCAACCAGGATTATAGTGCATGACTGTGAATGCAAAGACAGTTGTACTCTCTATACCCTCACTTTTATAGTCTATGGGATAGAAATCCGACACGACCAGAAAGAAATCAGGCGTAGGAACAACGGCTCTACGTGCTTTCCAATGCACGGGGATATAACACCACCAACTCCAAGAAAAGAAAAGTTACTAAATAACTAATTTAAACCTGTCCTGGTATTTGAAATCAGGGTTTTAGGATCAGCAGTCACGCTTACGACCACTAAACCAACAATGCAGTCAATTCCTCGTTCATTATTTTTTGGGTTAGTTATTATATTAGCAAGAAAAAATGAACTACTGTCACTGGTACTTCTATTTCTTCGACGACATTAATTTTACGCGACCTTATCACAATGCCGTTGCGTGTAATGATCTAAGCGATAAAGGCCTTTCTTTCATCGTTTTGCTACATATTTTCATTAATAGCTTTACATTATTATACTCCTCTTATGAAAAAATTTTGCGTGGTTGCGTCATGCGTCTATATTATGGGTGAAGGTCGAATGGGTTAACTTGACCCAGAAAGGCCCACAGACTCTCACAGACTACTTGCGTAAAATATCAACTTAATGTTGCTGTATGTTTAATGGTGTCGGAGGCCTTTTTTACTGCAAACGGGACTTTCGATCTTAGTCCTCGGGGTGACAAAGCATCTGCATTTTGATTCCTAATCGAGCATAGATGTAGATGTCCTTGGGCCACATCATCTACTTACCATCATGTGGATTACGTGCACGTTTATCATTCTCACTCTAAAAAAATTACTCAATATAAGCGGCTTTACTACTGTTTCATAAAATATCAGATACATATACTTTAACTATGACGATCTTCATCTAAAAACATAATAAATCTTAAAACGGATATTGACCTAATAATCTTAACTAAATATAGGCTAAATCCAAATAAAAAATGCCTCAAATAACCAACTGTAATCCACACTAATCTCCTAATCATCTTAATACTTTTTTAATGTAATCTTTATTTATGGATTAAAACTATCAAAAAATAAAATAACTTATATCTTTTTTTTTAAGCATAAAGAAACCTTTAATTTCGGACATACTCCCTTCTATATAGCTTGTTTGTTGATGTGGAGATGGTGAAGGAGTAGGAGTTAGTTGTTGATGAGAGGATGAAGGCACGTAAGGGATCTGAGTGCGGTCTTGTGTTGATAGCGTTGGAATAGGAGTTAGTTGTTGAGGAGAGGCTTTATCCTCTCCTTACTTACTTCATACACCCTACTTTATGAACGGCAATAAAACAGTTAGTTTAGTAGGCTTTCTTGACTTCGCCAGATCACGGGCTTGGGTGAATATGATTTGAATTTCGATAGATTTTAATTAATTTATTTATTCAATTTTTTTTTGTTTTTTGTAAAGTATCAGTGTCATAGGCTTCTACTCCGTTCACATGTTTAAAATGTAAAAATTTTGTTATGTAAAAAAGGTCATTCAGTATCACTGTTTCGTTAACGTCCTTCCGCGAGGACTGCCGGCAGCGACTGCCAAAAGAAATTGGGCCGATCGCCTACACACACGCAGTACGGAGGTGGCGGGGCCCCGATCTAGGAAGCATCTTAAGCAGATTAAGGAGGCGATATCGGCCACGATTTAGGACCGAAATGGTGCGAATTTTAGCAATTTGCAATGATAATGTTAGTGAAGCCTGCCGTGAATATTCAAGGCGATTTCCCAACTCACGTGCACTGAGCTACGCTACGATGCTAGGCGCTACACAGCATTTGCGAGATTACGGGCAATTCCAGCCTGTATCTATCGATCTTGGTCGTCCACCGCGGCGCACAGTACTTATGAAGCAGCCCGACAGTTCAATATGTCACAATAGTACGCATGGAGTGTCATACACAATGAAGGGAAGTACCCCTTTCACCTGCACCGTTTTCATGAACTCAGCGAAGCTGACAAACCTGCGCGAGTTACATAACATTTTATGAACTGATGAAGCAACATTTGGCAGAATAGGGCTATTTAATACGCACAATGAACACTTGTGGTGCTATGAAAATCCACATGAACCAAGACCAAATAGCTTTCAACACCGGTTTAGTGTCAACGTGTGGGCAGGCCTTATTAATACAACGTTACTGGGCCCTGTTTTCATAGAAAGATTAAATGACTGATGTAGTAGTCTTATCTTAAAAATACATGTAAATATGCAATAAGAGAAATAACGATTACTCACACGGTTTTTGCCTTTCTAAGTATAACATTCTGTTGCCTTCTCAGTTTGGATTTAGGCAGAGAATATCTACTGAGGATGCGGTTTTGTCTCTAACGTCAACTCAAGTTGAAAAGCTGGATAAAGATATTAAATATCTGGCAGTTTTATTTGACCTTAAAAAGGCTTTAGACACAGTATGTGTCCTGATACTATATTTGCACAGGCTCGAAAACATAGGCATAAGGGGAGCATCTCTCGAACTGTTGAAATTTTACCTAAGCAATCGCAAACAAACAGTCAAAACACAGGGGTGGTTACTAGCTCAGAAGAAACACTTTTGTGCAGCGTCTGCAGGCGAGTGTCCTTGGTCTAACATTATTACTATTATTATACTATTTATTGCACACGAAATATTACAAATCACAACCAACTTAATGTTATATACAATTAAGTGGCTTTATCGCGTAACAGCGATCTCTTTCAGGCAAACTTTGGTTAAGGAGATCTTTTTCAATTTAACATATAGAAGTGTGCATAAATAATAGATAAACAAGTGTAAATATTATTGTATGTAATACACGCACACATACACACACACAGACACACATACAGACACACACACACACACACACACACACACAAAGAGAGCCACACACAAAACACACACACAGAGAGACACACACACGACACACACACACACACACACACACACACACACACACACACACACACACACACACACACACACACACACACACACACACACATACACACACGCACACGCACACGCACGCACACACACACATATATATATATATATATATATATATATATAATATATATATATATATTTGTACTACAATATATCTACATACATACCATATATACACAAACCTTATCAATAAAATATATTCAATAGAATACATCATATTTAGATATGTGTACTAATTTTTAACCATTTTTTTGAATGACTCAATGCTTTGGGCTTCGGGTTTCATTAATTGTTAAAGGAAGCGAGTTTCACAATATGATTGCTTTAACACAAAAGGTGGAATGAAAAAACTTTAAGTTGTGAGCAGGCATTCGCAAAATAAGTTTATCGGCTAATCTGGAATGATCTTTTTCTGCGCTCGCGACATCAAATTTTTCTTTAGGATCAAACAGCACACAGTATATTAGAGATAGAATGTGAGTATTCTGACGAAGTCTGACTGGAAACCACTTGATCTTAGTACGAAAATCCGAAACATGATCATATTTGCGAAGGCAAAATATTTGTCTAATTCTGAATACGCTCAATTTTGTTTATGTAATCCTCAGTAAGATTAGAATAGCACATATATATACAGGATATATATATATATATATATATATATATATATATATATATATATATATATACAGAATAATCAAGGATAGAGAGTAACAAGAACTGTGCTAGTAAAATTCTATTAAGATTAACGTGGATTGAATTTTCTCACACTGGCGAAAGCGTCGTAGTCTTTGCTAATAAGACTTGGACAAAAATTTCAAGATCAGTCGAAATCGGCCTATTAAAGATTGCAGATTGGCTCAATCTTAACCTCTTCACACACACTCAACCACCACTCGAATTTCAAATAAAGATCAACTACTGTGTCAACCCCCCAGTTTATGACTGCTCCTATCCAAAATTTGACATGTTAGAGTATACCAAATACCTGGGTATCATGATTGGCCATGCACATACATACTAAACTGATGATGAAACGCTTAGAAAATTAATAGGAACTTTTACAACAATGCGACGCGTTGTCTCAAAAAATCTTTTGGAGAAAGTCTACGTATCATTGGTCCAATCGATCCTTACGTACTGTTTTCCATGCTAGGATGGGACAAAAAAAATATTTTAGAACTTAAAAGGGCGCAGTGATCCCTGCTTAAGGTTATGCTTTGTAAGTCCTATAGATTTCCAACCCAAAGCCTTTACCAAACCTCTAACTTAGTATCTGTAAGAAAACTTTACATACTCCATTTTATTCTGAGCGAACACAAATCCCTTCCGTATGCTCCCAAAAAGCCGTGTATGAGTAGCAGATAAAATTATTTTGTCGCTCCAACTATTACAGCTAGATTATGGAAGGCAATCTTCCCACTTAAACAACCTATTGAATAAAGAGTTACATATCCATCGTCTAAAACTCTGTGTTTGTCTGTCACGCACACTCGAAAGCACAAATGCATACACGCACTCATGCTAGCACGCCCTAACGCTCGCACACACGCACGCTCACATCCACGCACATACGCACGCGCAAACGCACACACGTACGCACGCAAGCACGTAGCAGCGCACACTCAAAAACCCACTCGCATATATCACGTTTTAAGAATAGTTTTCGTTAAAGAAAAAAATTTTCACAACAAGCAAGCCTATGTAATTTTAAATTATTCCAAGATACTTGTCTCGCCACTTCAAGAGGCTGCATATCAAGGTCTGCACTTTGCATATATTTGCATGACAAGATGTTTTATACTTGCCTATTCTAAACATGATACGGCCCTCAGGACATTACGTTACGTATCATGAAATTTATCAGACATTTACTTGAAAGTAGCGTGAGTTAATGTCACCTTGACTTTAGGGTGGAAAAATGAATCCACTTATAAAAAGTATTGGCGCCCAATTTTTCCCTTTCCTTTGTTTGTTCATTTTATCAGGAGAAGGAAACTATAAAATTTAAATATTGAGAAGAAGGAAATATTATATCTACTATTCTACCTTTAAAATTCAGCCATTAAATAATTCATGTTATAGTTATTTCCTTAATTTTAAGACGATATTAATTATGATACTGTTAACTATTCGAATTTAATAATATTCGCAAATGGTAAGAGCCATGAAGCCATGGTAGCTCAGAGGCTTATCGCAAGCTCGTGCTTGGCGCTGAAGGAAAACATCATTAGGGAACTTACTCGTGTAAGAAATAAAATATTTCGAAGACATGGTGAGGCTGCTTATGTACCACGGCTCTATAAATGATTGACGGGTATAAAAAGGATAGAAAAGCTAGATGCAAGATTGCAAGAAAATCTTGGCAAACAAAAGAATGTGATTGTTATCCAACCTATAATTTTCTCTTCTGCTCTTGCGTTACGCAAAGCCCTACAAATTTATATTGGTCACGTTAGTTGATACTTGAGCGTTTACATCAATCTAAAATATAGGATATCATAACAACTTGTTTGATAATATCGTTTTACGAAAGAGCAAAACCTAACAGGTATATCGAATTTCAAAGTAATAAATAATTTAATAGACTCTACGTCTACATTACCTGATGATGCCTGGTGTAGAGGCGAAACACGTGTCATATTGTCGTCGATGGTGTGTCTTACCTAAAATAGTGGTGTTGGAAGTAATGGTGCCGGGAGTAGTGGGGTTGGGAGTAGTGGTGCTGGGACTAGTGGTGACGGAGTTAGTGCATGCAATTGAGGGAGGGCGGGAGGTGTTCTTCAATCCAGGTAAGACACATCATTGTAATTAGCGGAAGGTTGCAAAGTAATAAATTATTTATTATAATGGATTTCCGCAAAGTAACGCCTGATTCTATCAATTATCGAATTTCAAAGGTTTAATTTCTTAAAATCAAAGAATAGTCAGGACTGTATCTCGTTTTCGTTGAGTGTGTTACTAAAATAATTACTGATTTTTGTGTTTTCATCAATTTAAAAATTATTCTAAATAATGAATTAGATTGCAACAAATCTTACTTATGTCTTTTTTATTCAGCCAGGCCTAATTTTTGGGTCATAAAGCACAAACTCGTCTCATGGATAGAAGTTGCTTATGCAGACTCTAAAGTAGCACATATAAGCCGTACGCAGTTTATTCTTTTTTATAGAAGAGAAGGCAAACGAGCATACGGCTCACCTGATGTTAAGTGACTACCGCCACCCATGATCAACCGCAACACCAGGGGAATTGCAGTTGCGTTGCCGGCCCTTTAGAAAGGAGTAAGCTCTTTTCTTGAAGGTCCCTAGGTCGTATTGTTCCGGAAAAATCGCCGGTGGTAAACTACTCCACAGAGAGGTCGTACGCGGAAGTTTGCCGCGTAGTGCGTTCACGAAATTTGGCGGCTGGGATTAATCCAAACAATTCCTCAGAGCACTACCCGTGATATATGCAAAAGAAAATGCAAACATGAAGATGCAACATCTCTTCGCAGCGCCAGTGAATCGAGCCAATCGGAAAGCACTCGGTCGTTGACGATTCGAGCCGCTCTGCGCTTGATGCGGTCAAGTAGAAGGAACTGGCACTGGGAAGCTCCAGCCCAGATATGGGAACAGTATTCCATGTGCGGCCAAACCTGCGCCTTGTAAATTTGCAGGCGGTGTGCTGTATTTGACAGGATCCTCCTAAATCTTTTTAATTGTGAATAAGTGTTTTCATGTGTAGATCGAAACTCACAGTGGTTCACAGTCAAATGTCTTTTTTATGAATGTGGGTGACATACAAGCACACAGGCTATCGGATGGTAAGTGGATGCTGTGGTCCACAGATATCTACATTTATTCTCGATTAAAAATCAAAATGCAGATGCGTTGATACCACTGAGGACTAAGATGGAGTGCCTTGTTTTCAGTAGAACAAGTCTCAGATTCTGTGCACTCACTACACGAAACACAGCAGCAATAAGTTGCTATTTTACGCTGGTAATTTGAGAGGGCGTGGACTCCGGCCAAGCTGACACATATAATATAGCTGCAGCGTGGCTCTACCACGTACACTTATTCAACTCATGCAACTATAATCCTGTTCTATTATAAACTTCACTTTCCTGGCAATTTTACACATAGGCTAGACACAGACCTTTCCAATAATATGCCAAACAACCTGCGTTAAGATTCCTATAGCTACCATGTTGTGAAAGTCGAATGTTAAGTAAAAAAACACTATCCTTGCACTGGTAATGTTACTTTTTATTACCATTGTGTACGACGTCTATAGGCCATAGCATCAACTTACTATTAGGTGGACTATCTGCTCGTTTATTACCCGTATTATATAAAAAATAGTAATGCTTCCATTAAAAGAGAAATCTTTGACCAGATTTGAATCGGGTGTTAAATCGGTTAAAACCGAGATCTAATCTAAACTCTCACCATAAGTGTTACAGGGGTTCAAGCCCGCCGACACGGATTGAATTGTAAATTACAATTTTAATTTTCAATATATTACATACACACTTACACAGCGTTCAAGGAAAACATCGTAAGGAAACCAGCATGTCTTAAGAATAAAATATTTTGCGGATATGTGAAAATCGCCAACTATTCTATTCTGTTCAATTAAGTTCTATTCTGTTCTATTCTCCTCTGTCTGTTCCGTTCTGTTACGTTCTTTACTGTTTTGTTTCACTCTATACTATCAATATTATATTATTCTCTATTTTATGCCAAAAATGAAGTTCCCACTATGCAAATACAGTATTTTATAATTATTATGATTATTCCTGTATTATATGCACTATCATTTCTGACTCGGGCTATTCCGCGGACCTACGAGTATGTGCCGTGTACCGTCCTCCTAAAAACAATAAACACTTATTTCTTATTGAGTTTGAAAACAATTTACAAAAATACTGTTATAATAAAGAGTTGTATGTAATAGGCGACATAAATATTGACCTGAATTCCGATAGTCCTGTAAAACATAAATATATTAACTTAATGTACAGCTTGGGTCTTGTACGTGGGATTATTGCTAACACAGGAATAGAAATATCGGGTGGTAAGTTAAGTAAATCTTGCATAGATCATATTAACGCGAGATCCTATACATAAGACCTTTTCACAGCTGCTATCGGTACGACACTGGCGGAACACGATAGTGTTTGCCTGTGTTGGGTCGCGTATACAGGACGTTTCTAAAATCAAGATTTGTATTAATAACAATGCCTCAATAAAATCATTAAGTGAAATCGAATGGCAAAAAACGAATACCATGACCTCTCCGATACAAATTTAAAATTTTATAAATGATAACTTTAAACAATGTTATAAAACCAGCGAATATAAATAAAAAATTAAAATAAAAGCTAAGCGAATAAATAATGAATGGTTGAATAAAAAAACTTTAAAAGCATGTGAATACAGAGATAAATTATTTAATAAATGGACTAAGGACAGCCAAAATAAGATTTTAAAACAAACCTACAACAAAGCAAGAAACTATGCAAAAGCATTAATTCAAAAAAGCAAAAATTAATGGCTAAAATTAGAAATAAATAATAATTAAAATAATCCGCGATATCTTTGGCAAATTTCAAATAGATTAACTGGCAGAATAAAACAGTCGATTGATAATTTATTACTGAAATCATTCAGCAATGGCAGGAATACAGATAAAAACATCGCATGCACATTTGCTACGACTTTTGATGAATTTGCAACAAATCATACCAAAATATATAACACCACTACTGGATAAGTCAATCTATCGTGAAAACGCCAATGTATCTATGAGGTATATACCTGCAGACACGACTGCAGTGGAAAATATCATTAGGTCTATAAACAATAATAAAGCTCCTGGTATTGATGGTATACGAGCCATAGATATTAAAAAAATATGCTCAGTGGTCAAATTAGCTATTAATCTTATAAATACAAGTATTAGAAACGGCAAGTATCCCTAAGTACTAAAAACAGGCATTGTTAGACCTATACATAAAAATGGTAATAAGTCTGACTACAATAACTATAGGCCGATCACTATATTACCTACCATTAACAAAATAGCTGAGAAATATGTTAATAGACAGATTTATAACTTCTATGATAAAAATAATATACTGACTAATAAACAGTTTGGCTTTAAACCTCATAAAAATACCACTCAGCTTTTAACGGCGTTCACAAATAGCATCTACAAGCATCTAGATGAAAAAAAACACATATTGGTAGTGTTTATAGACTACAGTAAGGCTTTCGATACACTTCGTCATGAGCAACTATTAGATAGTCTGAACGATAATGGTAATAGAGGACCACTGCTGTCGTGGTGTAAAGATTACCTCACCGATAGAAAACATGTAGTTAAAGTGGGTGATTCAATGAGCAACATGGTAAATGTATCTGTAGGTACTGCACAAGGCTCCGTAATAGGACCTTTACACTACATTACCTATGTAAATAGTCTGGCTAATATAATCAGGCGATATGAAATTTACCAGTATGCTGATAATACTTGCTTGGTTGCGGCTGGGAGCAATATAAACGACACTTTCAACCTCCTACGAGACAATTTTAATATAATTATGAAATGGTCACATGATAAAGGATTAGTCTTAAATACTGCGAAGACTAAGTTAATGTACATGCAATAGAAGGTTACGCAATCAACTAATAAATACTAAGTGTATTTCTTTTTTTTCTTACTACACCCTCATATTTGTTATTGTCGGTGATAACGGTAAAGTTTCTATAAACTTATGATTGTACCGCAACGTAATGTGTAATTAATGAATGTAATAATATATTAAATAAATAAAATAAAACCATATCAACAGTAGCAACTGATGATGATGATTCGTAATTGATGATAAATGTAAGGGTTTACGGGATACAGCATCCATTTACCGTCAGGCGGTCCGTGTACTCACTTGTCATCCTTAAAATTCATCTAAAATAAACCAAATAGTAACCCGTATTAGGATCTAGAATAAAACTCTCACTACTCGAATCGTCGGCGACCGAGCTCTTTCCGATCGGCTTGACTCACTGGCACTTCGAAGAGATGTTTTATCTCTTTGCGTATTTTATCGCATCTACCACGGGGAGCACTCTGAGGAATTGTTCGGACTAATTCCAGCCGCACAATTTCACCGTCGCACATCGCGACAAAACTTGCGATGCCATCCATACCATCTGGAATACTGGTGGTCCACCACTCTGCGATTTAAAAGAATTTTTTTATAGGATTTGGGTGAATAGAATGCCTCGATTCCAGTAAAACGAGTCTCCGGTTCTCTACACTCACCACACAAAACACAGCAGCATTAAGCTGCTATTTTACGCTGGTATTCTGTGAGAGCGTGGTCCTTCCCCGGTCGAGCCGACCCATTTATGCTACAACTATAATAGTTGCAGCGTAGCTCTACCACGTGGCTCTATCACTTACTCGCACAACTTTCTTGTGGAATCAATTACTACCAGAGATTTTTTCGGACCTATAAGACTTAGGGACCTTCAACAAAAGAGCCTATTCCTTTTTAAAAGGCCGGTAACACATCTGCAATTCCTCTGGTGTTGCAGTTGTTCATGGGCGGTGATAATCACTTACCAACAGGTGAGCCATATGCTCGTTTGCATCCCCGTAATGTAATCCCGTTAATGGCGTAATAATTTTAGAATTACATATTTTACGATGACCCATCTCTGTAGCAGACATTATTCTAAATCGTTCTATTTTTTTTTTCATTTTTTATTCTTTTATTTCTAGTGTGTTTTACATACATAAATCACGCATAAAAAGCCATAAAAACCCGGAATATCTCTAAGCAAATATTTGTTTCGTGCGGGATTCAATCCCGTGAGCACCAGCACCGCAGCCAAAAAAATGCGTGCTAAACGTAACGTAACAAAGACGTGGAAGCTGTCATTGCTGAACAAAGAGTTATATTAGCAATAATAGGTGATAGTCATCAAACACATGTTTATATTACGAAGTTAATTAACATTTTTATTTTATTTTTATAATGCTTCAACTACGTCAAATTTTCACCACCCCGTGGGTTGATTGGTAAAAATGCCTCAAGGCATTAAGTCCGCCCTTTGTATTCTTTTGTTTTAAAGAATGCAATAACAAATAAAAAATAACATTATTATTGCTTATCTACAAATTTTAATTTCCTCAATTCATAATTAATTGAGGTTGCGATGCATAAGTAATATAAGTAGTAACCTAAATTAAAAAACTAAAAACCTTTAAACTCAAATTCATTTCTTCATTTCTTTATTTATAAATTCATAGTAACATTCAGTTAACACAAATTAGCAAATTTACAAATTGAAGAACCTAGAACTATTATAAGAAAGCATCTTAAGACTAACACATAGCTGATACAAACTCAATTTTATCAGGAAAATATAATAAGAGTAGGTTATACTTAACTTATAGGTACAGTAAAAATTTTAGTATATATAGTTTAAGCTTAACATATTTCTTGTTATACAAAAAGTGAGATTTTTATAATTAAAATTCTCAGGCTTAAATCAGATTCTGTTTCAATAAAAAAATCCCGCGGAAAATATGCAAACTTAAATGCACTATGGAATTGGACAATTTTCAAAAGTGCATAGGACTTTTAAGGACTTTTTTAGTAAATAAGACCCTTCCTATATTAAAGTTTTTTGTCATATTACATACTTTACAATTTAAATTTATATTTTCCACGGGACTCATGCAATACACTCATTAAACCAGATTATGTTTAGTGTAGTGTGCACATAATACTATGTGCACACTTCAAGAATAGTACTGTTAATCCGACAATTATCTTCTTACTATATACTTTATTGTTGTTCAGTGTGTAAAAAATAATTTAGAAAAACAACGCAATACATACTAATATACCAAGAAGTGTTGCCCATGTAACTATACTACTTCAAAATATTTTTCTCATCTCATTGTTTACTAGCAGTACATACAAAAATGACATTTAGGGAATGAAGTACTCGTAGTGAGCAACCGCGATGTTGTTTTTATCGTGCGCGCATATAACTTACTTAGAATATTTCTAAATAAACTTATTCCTTCAATAGACAGACACTAGAAAATGTTTTATTTTGTCACTTAGTCACTAATTGTTCCTCATTTACGAGTTAGTTCTATCTATTTTTTACTTTTATTTACATAAATTTCTTTTTACCACAATTTATATTTAAATAAAGACCACTTAACTTTTACAGAACATATTTGCATACTTATGATAAAATCACATTTTCGATCCTAATATTCAAAAATATCTTATCAAATTACGCATTAACTATGTAAAGATGCGGAAATTAATAAACAGATATTTTATTATTATTTCGCCTAACTTTTTTCCGTCGGCAAAAAATAGGTGAATGACGTAGAAACTTCAGGCATAGATTTATTTTTGCTTTTATTTTTTATATTATGAATTTTATAGGATTAGGATGACACGCGAGCACGCAGTCCACCTGATGGTAAGTGACTGCTGTGACCCATAGACATCTATATCTATCCTCGTTTATATATCCTATTGTTCCTGACGGTAAAAAAGTCAATCGGCATATAATAATAATGTTGTTATTTTGAATTTTAGTGAAATCGTTACTTGTTCGGGTATAAAACATCTAAAAAGAGATTTTATTTTAATGTTAATTTTTATTTATTTACAAATGAGTTGAGACAGATTTATTTACATAATATTCAGGAGTCCCGTTGATATACCTACAAAAATTTAAATTTGTTGCCTACGTACAAATAACGAAAACAATACTTTACGTTTTAAAACAAAATATGTGATTGACATGCGGAATAATTTTATTCTGTACATACATTTGAATTTAGCAATTTAAAAAACAATATTTTTTTTATTTCAGACGTTAGAGTTTACTTAAATAAAAATCAGTTCTATATTATACAAGAAAACGAGTTAGGTTTGCAACTTAAAGATTAATATTATTACAGACACATATCACCTTAAAATTATAATAATAATTTTATATTTGTATTTTTACATTTGTGGGAAAGTAACAAGAATAAGTTCCTTTTGTAGGAAACAAACAACAATCCGCAGTTTTTAATTTTGCAACTTTTTACTAATTATACGTTAACTCCGACAAATAAGTAACAAGTTTTACCAAAAATTATCGCATAGATCTTAATTCCTTCTTTATAACCTAACTGTCATGATATTATCAACTCTTAGTTCGGCTTAAAGATCTAAAAGTATCACATATTGGCCTCCTGAGCATACTTGTCATTAAATTGCTTCTTATATGAAATAAAAGCAATAAAATGATACTCACGTTAATTTTTAATCTCATGTAGTTATCAATGAAATATTTCTCAAAATACGATCAAACGAATCATTTCCTTAAGACGCTACAAACGATTACAAGTACCTACACGAACCAATAAGCGCCCTCTTATAACATTAGGCATTAAAAGGCATTTCTATGAGTTTCGTTTTGATCCAATATCAAAAGCGACTGACAACAATATCAAGTTAACGTCTAATGAGATATTAAAGAAAAAGATATAATATTACAGATACTCCCACGTTTCATCGTAATACATAAAACGTCGCCTACCTGGTTTATACTCGTTATAGCCGTGTTTTTCTCCTAATAAAATAATATCTCACATTTGACTTTATAATGCAACGCTATGATAAACAAGTACTTAAGCTAAGAATTAATAGCAATCATTTAAAGCAAAATTAAAACGATCACTACTAAACTTGAAAGCATTTTAATCATCGGTGCAAGCACTTCCGATGATTGTGCTGAAGCCGCGAGAGCACTAGCTGCAGCTTCGACGCACTGTCTGTACGCAACATGCTCTAAGCATGTTATAGCACAGAAATGTTGGTGAGCGCAAGCGCCGTCACAGTTGTCTGCACCTTCCTGTTTGACGTTGTACGCACGTAAATACCTGATGAAGGATAAAGTCATATAAGTGTTCATTATCGCTGTGCTTAGTTGCCCCAACTATGATGTCCCTCACATAAGTGAGACCGAATGTGTCTCTACGTAAGGGACGTCCTAGACGGAAGTATATCGAGCGAATTAAAATTGAATATTAAGACGTCAAATTGAATTTGAGTCAAATAGAGTACTCCTAATCGACAAGCGCGAGTTCGTAGATATATGGATGTGAGAGAAGCAAGAGAGATTTGTCACTATCGTGGCAAATAGAAGTCCGTATTATTTACTTACTCATTCAGGGATAGGTGTCATAGTTTTTGTTCGTACGAATATGTTGTTTTGTGTTTGAGGGAAGTTAAAACAGACGATGGGCAGTGGTATCTTTATTTAATAAAGCAAAATATTCAAAAAAAACAGGCCTACAATCGAGGTGAATATGAGAAAATCCTCCCTATGAAGTAATTTGCTGGAGTAGCCTGTGGTTCAGCAGTGGACTTGTTGGCTGTTATGGATTATGAATTGTTTTTCAACATGAAAGAACGAAATATACTAGAATTGAAAACAAATAATAAGAATGGATTGAAGTAGATGGATGCAGGTGGCTTAGAACCATGCTTTGTAGCACACCTTGGGGGAGGCCTATATTTATCAGTGGACTTGTAAAGTGCTGTACTGATGATGACGATGATGATGATGATGATTAAGTAAAATACACTTCCAACTTATTATTCTTGAATACTATATACGCTGCTGCAACCCCAGTGGCGAAGCTTCCATTAAAGCCGAAAAGCCAGGCTTTCCTTATTAAACCTGAATCAATCAATAATATCAATCAATAATATCAACTAATAAAATAACTCGTAAAATGTTTCAAGCTATTTCAAATTTGCCGCGCACTTCACTGTTCGACACATGTCGACCGATGACCTCGTATTGCCTTAGCGATACTGCTGCTGTCATAAAAAATGAGTTTTAATAGAGCTAATAGTTGTCTCCCTCGCTTTCGAGAATACGATCGCTCTCTTTCTAACCTATGGCAAAATATTCTATAATGAAATATAACTAAGATTTTATATATAGCAATTAGTATAGAGATTTAAAGCCAGGCTTTTGGGAATAAATTTGTTAAAAGCGAAGGCGCGCGGGCAATACGTTTGCAAGTTCATTTCACGTTTCAATGTTTTTTACTCTGTGTGCTTATCTTAAGCGATTTAATATTACGAGTTCAAAATTTATACTTTTCTCAAGATTTTTAATGAAATGGAGGATAATAGTGTTCCTTGTGATGAATTGAAGTTTGTTAAAGTGATAATCGGAGAGGAAATCTTTAAACTTTGTTGAGATAGTACACAAGGTTAAGAGTGTATTTCAAACGTATCAATTATCGCAATTAAAAACAGTTATTGGTACAATTAAAACGTTCACCAACATTTTACGTGGACGTAATTAAATCTTTCCATAAGAAAACGAGACGATTACACTTATCTTATCTTATCTCTTATCCATTAGAATGTAAATAATTGTTTTTTTTTTTTAATTTTGTACATAGTTTGTTTGTACTTTTTTCGTGTTTTACTTTTGTTCATGTATTGTATTGGATGTAAATATTTTATTTCTTTCGCTTAAACAAACCCAAACGGCTTTCTTCAAAGCCACCGAAGCTATGCAATTGCTGATATGTAATACAATCTATCTAGCAGTGGTATGCCTTCTGTGTGCTTTGTTAAACACGTCCTTGACAGCACTGAACATGAAACTGAAGCGTGAAGACAGATCAAGATTGGTGTATTTTTATAAAACTGCTAAAACAACAATCTATATTTTTATCAATTTATATCTTGGGCTTGCTCTAGCTTGGAGCTCTAGCTTCACCACTGTGCAACCCAATTGTTAATATATTTATAATTTGTATATTGTTAATATATTTTTATTTTGCGTTTTAGTAATTTCTTTATATTATACATTATGTTGTATGTGATGAATAAATCATTCATTCATCTATTCAGTAATCAAATTGCAATTCATTATTTTATTGCTTCTTGCGGGGATCGAATCAAGGTTGTTCGCATTCTGTGAAGTTTACGTCAAGCAATAACAATTGAGCTAGCAATGTTCTCGATTTCTCTGAATATTTCCTTCGGTGTTTATGATGATAAAAAACTACGGTATGCGACCTAGATAAAACAGAAAAAAATAGTTTTTTTAAGGTACAGGAGTAAAAAGCTATAAAAAAGTATTCATGTTGTACACCTTAATTACTCGTACGCCGAGATTTTAATATAGAGATAGCAATTTACTAAGATACTTGTCAGACATGATAGACGTATAACGGGATGAAAACTGATCAAAGCATATTTTGAAACACAAAGTGCTTTGGTTTGCTCGCAAAATTTATGAGCATACGGAGCTAAGAAAACTCGCGCAATACTATCACAATATTACTTTATATTTTAAGTAGACTATAAGTGGTTTATTACAACTTACACTGTCAAATTTTTGGTTTCCGTATTTTACTACATAATAGGACTCCATTCCCATTTAGAGTCTAATGTGTAAAAAGCAATTTGCCCATTCTTTCGCCAAATAGCAGTAGTTGTACTGCTGTGTTGCGGTTTGAAGGGTAAAAAAAACAGAATAGATACAAGCTGTGAGGGGTTCCATATTAGAATGGAGCATCCGTAGCCTCCTTTTTTAAAAGCTGAATGCATATGTCTTTAAATCGCATTTCCCACTTACCATCAGGTGGACTGAACGTTCGTTAGTTTCATCAGTTTTATAAAAAAATGGTCATTCAACGTGAAAAACTAACGGCCCAATGACTTTGTAATAAAACGTAAATTGAAACTTACTTGTTAAACATTGCAGTTTCCTGTGGCACACCTATTCGAAGTTTATCCGCTAGATTATGCAATGATTCTGCAGACACATCACGAAGCCCATAGTACTGGGTCAAGTTATACTCTGCGCTCCATTCAGCCCCACCCGAGCTCGCACGGTTAGCCGCAGCCAAATCCAAGTAATATTGTGTGTAATCGAGAACCTGTTAAGTTAATGAGAGAAATCAAACATACATTTTATGCAAACAACTTTTTAACTAGAAACCATACAATTTGTACAGCTAAAGTATTTTTTTTTCAAAAGAATTAAAAATAATAATATCATTTAATTTAAATAAAGACAAAAGGTACAATTTAAAAGAAATTTTATAATTCTGGACACAGGGATTCTCTCATCTCTGAGAGGGTTCGAGGACTGCTGAGTTCCGGTTTGAAGGGTATAGAGTCAGTGTAGTTACAGGATGTGAGGATTGCATCTTCTTGAGAGGTAACACGCATCCGAAGCCTTCTTTGTTAGGAGCTGGTTACAGGTGTCCATGGATTAAGAGTCCATCTGATAGTAAGTGATCACATACAGTTGCATTTAGTTTTATAATTAAAACAAGCGGTCAAAAGCTCTATCTCGGCTACGATATTGTTACACATTAAAACAAACTAATAGAACGAAATGATCGTTGGTTCACGTAGGGTATGTCAGCGCAACTTCAAATTGTATGCGTAAAAGCTTGAAAAAAATCGGTGTTTTAAAAACAGCTATGAATTAAGTAAAATAACAATATCTTAAATTATTTCTACCTGGTTAAACAAACGTCATTTTACCTTATATAGTGCCATTATTAACAAATAAATAATTTTAATAATCCAGAGCCAGAAATTCTCACTTCGTCATGTTTTGAAAACGTATTACTAAAGGATATCGCCCTTGGGATTTCCAATGTAATTGGTTTGCATTTAACGTAAAAAGCTTTACTTATTTTTGCAATCTCCTTACCTTCCCTGTATCGGAATCGAATTTGTAAAGTCTTAAGCCAGGATTTGAAGATCCTGCAGGATCATGATGTGGACTAACAGAGGGTGCCAGGAGAGCCCACGATACTGGTTGATCTGTGAGACAATATATTGTAATTATTTTTGGTCTACGAATTTCGATACTGAATTTTTCTTTTAAAATAAATATCTTACATTTAATTTTAAATATTTCGTACACGATTCACCTAATAAAATATTTTATTGAACAGGCGCTAATTTTTTATTTCTTCTTATTTACTAAATTCTGTTTTTTATTTTTCAAAAATATTTATTTTATATTTCTGTTATTTCATACATAGTTCAGAAGTCATTGTAAAAAATATTAAGATCATGGGTAATTGTAAAGAATGTAAAAAAATCTTAAGGATGAACCTTTATCATAGATAACACGAAACGTGTCTGCGTGTAGATGACCGAAAAATTGTCCCGCAATAATTTTTGCATGACGCCTGACCATTCTCAAGTACTTTGCGTTCGCGTCAACTGATAAGGCGTTGTAGGTTGGTCGTAAATCTGTTCCAGGTGCTGCGTGGCCTACAATGTAAACCTGTAAATAAAATAATTGTAGAGTTGAACAGTTTCTAGTAAGAATATTTTTGCTCGAGTTTTCTGGAATATGGAATAAAAACTGGGTACCAATTTTTATAATTAAATTATTTGTTACTTTTAGAAATTGTTGTGTTTACTTGAAGACACAAATAAACACACAAAATGCGTAAGTTATTTTTTTATCAGGATTTCCTATATTTACGATAACAGTACACATTGAATAAAACTATTTATACTAATTTTGTCACGATTAATTAACTTATTTTTAATTTCCGGCGTTTCGGGTGCTTAACAACACCCATGGTCACGGAGGGGGACTGTTGGATGGAATGGAATATTGATTTATTTGCATTGAATGTAGGTATTCACAAAAAGGGTGTTGAGAGAGTACATAAAAGATCCGTACATTCTACCATTTTGGCATGCAAATATTAAATTAAAATTTATTTCTATACTACACTATTAATTAATTATTAATAGATTTAATATGATAATTACGACTATAAATAGTTATTACATTATTATGATTAAAAGTATTGCATTATTATTATGTTGGGTATCTATATAGTTTTCTCATATGGTTGGGTTCTATAAATATATAATTATGAATTAAAATGAAAAGATAAGATAAATATACATAAATATAATTAAAATAAAACAAATACAAAAATACTTAAATAAATAAAAGCCCAACCAGATGGAAGCTCTCGGCAGGGGAGACCAAACGTCCAAGGGTTAGGAGGAAAGGGAAAGAAACCGGCGGACGAAGCGGGCGATATCGAGGAGCACCGCCTTCTGCATTTGAGCCCGGAGCGGTCCATCACGGAGTCCCAGTCACCTCAGATGACCCGAGAGGCTGACTGGGATTAGCCCATTCGCAGAGATGACTACAGGAATAATTTCAGCCGGCATACCACCCCACATGTCGGTCACCTCGTTAGCCAGGTTCGGATATTTTGTTAGTTTATCTGTTTCGGCTTTCACGAGGTTCTCGTCATACGGAATGGTAATGTCGACCAAAAATATCCTTGACTGTTCCCGGTCCATCAGCACAATATCAGGCTTATTCGCAAGAATAGTCCTGTCCGTGGTGATGGCCCGGTCCCAGTAGAGCGTGGTACGGTCATTTTCGAGCACGGCTTCTGGCAAGTACTTGTAATACGGCAATTTCCGGTCCACGAGACCGTATTTCAGAGCGAGCTCCTGATGTAGAATTCTGGCTACTAGGTTGTGCCTGTGCAAGTACTCAGAGTTAGAAAGCGCCGAACGACCGGAGATGACATGCCTAAGTGACTCACCGGGATGGCGACAAGTTTCCCCGAAGAGGTCACCGAAACGTAGCCAGTTGAGGGAGGCGGCTGTATCTACGTGGGGTTCATGTAGAGCCCTGTAGTACCTCCCGTGGACCCACTTTAGCCATGTATGGGGCACCGAGTCAAATGCCTTTCTGTAATCTATCCAGGAGGTGGAGAAGTTCCGACGGTTGCGTTTCACCACTTTGCCAATGACCGCGTTAATGAGGAGTGGTTCCTTGGTTCCACGACCGCCGCCCCGACATCCATTTTGAGCGCGCGACATCACCTGATTTGAGTCCAGGTGACGAGTGATTCTCGCGCTCAAAATGGATGTTAGTGTCTTGTATATGGTCGGTAGACGCGTGATGGGTCGGTATTTGCTCGGGTCTGTGGCACCCTGATCTTTAGGAACCAAATGAGTGATCCCAGTAGTGAAGATGCTCAGGAGCGACTTCTGGTTGAGAGCCTCTTGAAACTGTCGAGCACAGCATGACACACCATGAACCCCTTCAGCCAGTAGTAATGCAGCCCGTCAAGCCCCGGACTTTTCCAGTTCGGGGCCCTACGGACCGCCTCAGCTACGTCATCCGGCGTTATGATGACGGGATCCATGGGCGTAATACCCGCACACTGACTCGCCACAACTTCCGTCCAAGGGCCCTCGTTGTGGTTTACGGGCTCTGACCACATGCACCAGAATGCGACCGTGTTGGCCTGATTCGGTACTGGGGCCGTTCTACTTATCATTGGTCGCTCCAATGATTTATAGAGCCTCTTCTGATCACTATGGAAGAGACAATTCTGGTTGAACCGTGTCGACCTCTCGGTATATCGCCGAATCCGCTTTCCCCAAGCAGCGATTCTCTGCTTCAGGTCGTCTATGCGCTCCGTCAGTTTTTGCATTATATCCGGCTGGGACAAACTAACATTTGTCCCAGCAAACGCCATCCTAACGGTGCGCACAATCCTTGGCCTGGTATTGCTTGACCTCAAGCATATCAGTCTGCCGATGAAGGCCCTAGCCTTTGCGATACATTCTTCAATTCTTGTTCACCAGGATAGCACTACTTTGTCCAGTAGTGCGTCCAGCCGTGGAAAATTTGGCGCCTATAATACGGCAGACTGTCAGTGCGGCGCAAAAGAGAATTGAGTCCGTCTCGCAAAGGTCCCGGTTGGCTTCCAAATAGGTCACCAGTATTTGTGTTCAGAGCCCTCACGATAGCCCGATTCCACTTGCTGAGGGCTACGCGGGAAAGTCGCGGTCGATTTTCGAGAGGCGTACTGCGCGTTTCCAAAATCACCTCATCCATGTACTCCTCATTTGCTCCAGTTCCAGTTCCTGGGCGACTGTTCCATCATCGTTTGAATCAACCAAAACTGGGGTGTTCACGGCGCCATCCACGTTTGCCGGTTGCTCTGCGATTTGTGGCGCCGCATCCTCAGCCGTAGCATTTTCATCCGATGAAGGAACAGCCTCACGTCGTAGCCGTTCGAGTTCGGTGACATCAAATGTATTTGAGCGCAAGGTATACCGAATTCGTCTGCCAGGTTTTGCTCTTTCTTCTTTCAATCTTTACAGATGGCTCCAGCTCAGCAAAAAGTCGATGCATCCTTGCCCGATACGCAAAACCACCAATTTCTCCCCCTTTCGCCCTAAAATACGCCCGCAATGCGTTGCTGTTCATCTTGTTGTGTGTCGTGCAACACCTCGCGTTCGTTGACTGGCGGTTCGCATGCTGTCGCGTCCAGCCTCAGCTCCGGCGTCCTCCAGGAAGTGGCCCTTTGCGCATTCTAGTCAAATCCATCATCCTTATTATTATTATTATTACATTATATAGAATTTTGAATTATTATTGCAGATAGCTTATTACATTATTACATTAAAAATACTAACAGATTATACAAATAATTAATTAACTGAACGTTATTTTATATGGGTATCATCTAAGAAGTCCGATACTGAGTAATAGCACCTTTCCAATAACTAAGAAGTAAAACTCTTATTAAATATTCTTATCGGTTGATTTTTTACAAAATTAGGAATTTTATTATAAATGACTGGTGCCATGTCCATAACATTTTTTTTAATAAAGCTGTTTGAAATCTTCCCGTGTACAATAAGTCTTTATATTGCGTTCTCGTAGGTACAGTTCGTACTCGAGTTTCATTTAAGGTCGGAAATAAATGATGATTAATTATATATAATTTTGACAAATAACGCTACTTCAAGAATATATAGACAAGTAAAAGTTAATAATTTATAAGCTTTAAAAATGGGGACACAACTATCGGTAGTCTTTAAATTAAAGATTGCTCTTATACAGCGCTTTTGGGCTTTGAAAATGATTTCTCTATCGCCACAGTTGCCCCAAAATATAATACCATATATTAAAATGGAAACCACCACACCATGGTAAGCGACTAATACCGTTTTGATATTGACCTTTTTTGTCAGGTTATAGAGTGCATAAGCAGATACATTTAGTTTCTTACAGACATTATCTGCTTGGGCCTTCCATGTCAATTGGCTATCTATTAAAATACCTAAAAATTTTGCGACATCTACTCTTTCTATTGTTTGACTATTATAATTTATATTTAGATCTTCAGTGCGAGGTTTCTGGTAAAAGTGCATTATTTTAGTTTTTTGAATAGTTATAAGTAAATTAGTATAATTCAGCCAGTTAATTATAGTTTCAATCGTAGTGTTTACATCATTTTCATAAAAATCTTTATTTGAGAGCTGTACTGTCGTCGGCAAATAATACCATTGGATGATGGATTTGACGTGGGAGGTCGTTTATATAAAGAAAAATAACAATGGCCCAAGGACGCTTTCCTGAATATATATATATATATATATATATATATATATATATATATATATATATATATATATATATATATATATACTAGCTTGCCAGGCAGACGTTATCCTGCCCTTTTCAACGACCCTTTGTCATGTCCTATTGAAAATCCTTAAATTCGTGAAAATAACACACATTAATAGAAATTGAAACACTTTGTTAATAACTTCGCTTTCTTGTGAATACATTTAGACATTTTTTTTAATTTCCCGTTAAAACATATACATATTCCATTTTCTGAAAATAAAACCAAGAAAGATGTAAAAAATATCAACGATGTTTCGACCATTATAATTCCGTTCAGAACTACTTTTGTGAAACAATTTCAGAAGCGATTAGATTAACGACTTTTTAGTCCGCAATTTATTAGAGCCGCCGTGGCCGGACATCCTTCACCTTGTTCCGGTGCCGTAGTTATGATACAGGTCAGCGAAGTACAGTTATGACTTAGACTATTTATTAAAGTTTGAAAATTATGTCGCCGTGAAAACTATAAAATACTTTGGTTGAACAGAAACAGGAAATTGCAATAACAATCAATTATCATTAATTTTTTTTATTACAGCGTATCAATAGTCTACTGTTGTCCTCAGCATAGATTGCCTCATAAGGAGGATATTTACCATAGTTGTCATGCTTGGCAACCTTACGCCCCTCAGCATGTGCCTAGTTTGCCTTAAGGATAAACCACTGTCCAGAGGTAAGGTCTCATCATATCGAACAAAACGAACCCAAACTCAGCACACCTATTACTATTACTACTCTTCGAGGAGATCCAGTTGCATTCACCGAAGTATTTCATCATGAACCGCTGTAAACAAACGATGCTGTAATCCACTCACGTGGGAGGCCGAGCCCGGAAAGAGTCAAAGTGTATTTAGTGAAATATATTAGGTATTGTTATAATATATTTCACTAAATACACTGCTCTCGACACACCAAAAACTTCGGAATTTCTTACCCGGAAAAATTTATTATCACTAAACAAAACAAAAGTAAACTTTGATTTACGATCCATGACTTCCCACATGATTTTTTTATTATATTTATAAAAACGTTACCCCTACACTAAGATTTTCTCTTGTATCGTGGGGGCAGTTTACAAACACAAATTGCACAAGAACAAACATCCAGACCCGCACAACCCGAACAACTATTTGTGGGCCATACAAATACTTGTTCCGTGCGGGATTCGAACCCGCGACCCAAAGAGCAGCCACTCATTGCTAAGCCACTGCACCACGGAGTCGTCAAAACATGATAGATGAAGAGATTAAAAATAGGTTGATTTAAAGAATTGATTATTTCGAAAGTTATCGTGTTTACCCCTCCATGCGGACTTGATAAAACTACACCATAAGCCACTAAAACCACTTTTTAATGTAAAAATAGCAATAAACCGTATTAATTTGTTGCTTTACAAACATTCCCTGGTACTTCGCAATGTAAGTAATATATCTTAATATTCTTAAATATTATGTGTATATATATAACAAAGACCTCTCAGCTATTATTATCCAAAGTTTAAGCACAAGAAACCTTTGGGCAGCAGCAGCAGCAGCAGCACAATCTCGTAAATTCAGTTCAATTTTTTTCTCATATTTTACGCCAGAATACTAAATCTGAATTTTATATCTATGTCTACATCTATAGATACTTGAATTAAATACCTACATTAATTAACCCTTAACCAAGATAAGGGAACATGCCTCCCACATAGTATTTTCGATGCCCTTAACAGGTTTTGACGATAAAACGCCCACAAACTGTCAAAAACCCTGTAGAAATATATTACCTATGGTCACATAAAAAAAAAAAGAATCGGAATGCAAATGTCACTTTTATAGCTAGTTAATCTGTGACTGTCACTTGGTTGAGTGTTTTTTGAACAAGTGCCGCGTTTTTTTTTTAATAATGGCGAAACAATGAAAGTTAAGTCGTACAACTTTTTGATATGTTGTAGTTTTTGAGTTATTCTATTGATTTATGCATAAATTTTAACCAAATACTTAACAAAATTACAGATATAACTAATTTAAAATGTGGGGAACATATGCCCTTAGCCTGATAGTACTGTTGATTATGTGGGAGCTATATGTTCATAGCCTGATGAATTAGAATTGTTTATTTCTTCACTAGCTATTACCCGCGGTTTTCATTTTTAATTTTTATTATATTCTAACCAATGTGCTAACATGGTAGTGGGTATGTTTTTGTCATCTATTAACTAGTCATTCATTATGTGTGTAATTACTTTATTTTACAGAAAAAGTAATAATTTTTAAAAGTAGTAAAAATGCAGGCATGCTCCAACTTAGGCCACATCATCAGGTGACCACCAACAGGTGAGATTGCGGTTAAACGCCTGTTTAGTCCGATATAAAAAAAACTCAACAGACAAACTCATTTTCATTTATATATATATATAGTCAATCTCAATCTCAAGGCGGGCAATGGGATTATGTTTTCCCACATGTTTTTTTTCATGTTTTTAGCATTTTTTTCAGTTTCAGTGATGCAATATGAAACAGAGCCTTTATAAGTATACAAATCCGTAAAAAGAAACAATGTTGCTACGGCAGTTCTCTGGGGCCTGGTAAAGGGTTAAATTATAAATTAACATTATTGTAGTAATAAAATATTCAGTAGTTTTTTATGTTAAAATGAATTTAATGCACACACACACACACACACACACACACACACACAAATATATATATATATATATATATATATATATATATATATATATATATATATATATATATATATATATATTAATATATATAACGTAATTTCTATTAATATAACTTATAAACATAATGAACTCTTTACTTTTGCAGTAGATTCAATTTAGTTAAATATTTTATATCTTAATATTCTTATTACTTAGATAGAAGGAATTTGGGTCATATTAATTTACTTTTAGATGTTATACACCAATTAGGTACGATAAGTAACCAAAAAATTGAGCTCTGCCACTTGGAATATTTCAATAGCGGGCTCAGGCATTTCAACGATTTGCAGTTTAACCCGGAATTTAATTTAAATTATAGACAATTCTGGAAATTGTATAACGTGAAGAGGGCCGTCATATTTTATGTTTGTTGATGTTTTGTATTTATTGCATGTACGTTTTTATTTAATGTTTATTAAATATGAGAAAATAAATTATCTTATACCATCTCTTTATTCGCCTGCGCTTTATCTAATACCGCGTCTAACCATTCCCATTGTGCTTTAGCAGGAACACTATTCACTTCACGAATTCCGAATAAATTAGTATTCAAAGCCACGATCCTCAGTTTACTGTATGACTGTTCAATTGTATAATATCCACCTAAAATGATAAACAATAGTATTTATATTTATTTAAATACAACCAATCTTAACAATAATCAACATTAAATATTTCTTATTGTTATCATTATCATCACCAGCATTTTTAAGTCGATACAAATATCTTTTTCTAAAAACACCAGCAGGCATAAATGTCTCGTGTGGTAAATCGTAAATGTCGTTGTCCCATGTGCTTGTCAAAACTTACATGCTAGATTGGCACTGATCTCTATATATACAGTTAAGATGCATATAGCCTCATATAAATGGATCGGCTATTTTATAACTTCTTATATTTTTCTATAGAATAGGATGACAAACAGTAAAAAGGATCGTCGGTTTTCTACACTCACCATACGAAACACAGAAGCATTAAGGTGCTATTTTACGCTGGTATTCTGTAAGCGTGGTTCTTTCTCGGTCGAGCCCACCTATTCGTGCTGCAGCCATAATATAGCTGCAGCGTGGCACTACCACGTTTATATACTAAAATATTTCTAATTTATTTAGTCAATTATTAGGTACGCTTGAAATTATAATACCAACCAATTTTGAATGTTTGCAGTGCCTCTAATGGTAACCAATGCATCCATAAATTAGTAAGACTTTCCGAGGGAGTGGGGTCCAAGTGACCGAGAACTGGGAATACGAAGTGTGAACTAAACGTCCTGCTTAATAACTCCGTCATATTCCTGATCGCCCGGTATCTGTCGCCCTCATTACCACTGTAGTGAGCTGCTATAATATCTCTAAAAGCAAAATATTATTTCATAGTACCTTTAATGGAAGATGAGAATACAATATTTGATTCATAGAGGCATTGTTGCAAGTTAAATCGCTCCTCAAATTTGGTTTTAATTTTTCTTAATAACTTTTAATTCATTACTTTATAACTTAAATTATACAAAAGTTGTAATTTGATATTTAACTGTATAGTTTTAGTGAGAGGATAGCGACGGCAGCCATACTAGTATTAGCTTTGTAGCTAACAGCCGCCTGAATTGAAATCGTGTAGGTATACGTGGGCGTAGATTATAGTTGAGCCTACTGACTGCAACGTAAACACAGTCTTATTATGATTATTATTAAGTTTTAAAATTCATATTCATCTATATTTTTTGAAAATTATTTTGATTACTAATAACATGCATAGATTTAATTGTAATACAAGCAGTGAGTTCTCAGATTTTAACATACCCTGTCCAGAGAACGAACTCAACGTTCTCTGAATGACGAGTTCGCATGTACTTGGCTGCTGATTCGATTAGCTCAAGAGAGCTATCACATGAATAGTCGCCGTAGCGACCTAACGCTTGGTGATGGCCGGAACTGCCCCGTTCGTTTATTCTCCGACAAACTAGATTTATTAAAAATTATAAGAATATTAATCGGACTTATAAAAAAAAGATAAACATATACCGGTCATTAGGATTTCAAACATTCGAAACAGACATAGAAAAATGTCTGTTTCCTTTATATATATAAACGATCAATAAAAAGAAATTAATAATTATGCTCAAATTTTTCTTGTTTTTTTATACTTACATCTACGGTTATCACCTTGTGGTGTGTAGAGCGGGTCGTAATGGAAATCGGTTATATGCCAAAAATAACCTGAAACAATAAACACAAATGGTATATTAAGGCCATCACCTAAAATATTGTTTAATAAGTAGTATCTCGTCATGTAGAGGTGACATAAGAGAATCCACCTCTCCATATCATTCCGCAGGTGTCGTTAGAGGTGACAGGTAAAAGAAACAGAAAAGGAAGAATTCAATCACCAACCTGTGATTGAATGTGGCTATCTAAGGAGGTGGCTTATGGGTAGCAATGGACTTCTGATAGGCCCGTAGCTTACAAACAATATAATATATATATATACAATATATATATATATATATATCTAGTTCGGCCATAAGTTCTGTTACAAATGAAAATGAATTTTTTTTTTATGAAGAAATGTAATGTTACTAAAACTTACATGTACGTATTTATTAAAGTGTCAGCAAAAATAAAAAAATTCTATTAAAAATGGGCACTATGAACTATGAGCGCACACTTTATCATTTTGCTTATTGTAGTGCTCTTCAATCGTGAAAATTTTTTCATCGGTAAGAGGATATTTCTGTGCCCTTTATCTGCGTATAGCGACAGAAGGAGTTTTGATCAATCCACTCTCTTTAATTGTAAAGAATGGTTTAGGGCATGTCCTGTATATCTACGTATAAGCACTGAGCTTCAGGTCTTGTTTTATAATACGCGACAGAGTCCTAGCGGGAATCTTTATTTGTCGCGATATGATTTTTGCTTCCTAATGGGATTTCGATGAGTTCTGACTTTAACAGCATTAACAGACTTTGTAGTTCTAACAGCACGCGGCCGCCCTTATCTCTTATGGTCTTCGATAGAGGAAGAAATGTTGTATCTGTTAGTACGAACATGTTGCAAACATACAGCTGATACCAAGCGTTTGAAGTGTCTGGAATAAGACCGACGACTCCGTAGCCACGTTTTGCAAGGCGCTCACTGCAATCCTATTTTATTTAAGACCCCATCCCATATTGTTATTTGATAACGAAGACGAAAAAATATGTGAAATGGTGCAAAAGAAAAAGAACTTTTAAAAATAGTGAACGCGTTTCAAATTCAAAACAATTAAAAAGTTGAAAAAAAAGAAAAGTTTTTATGTAACAGTATTTATGGCCAGAATAGTTATATATATATATATATATATATATATATATATATATATATATATATATATATATATATATATCTATATATATATATATATATATATATATATATATATATATATATATATATATATATATATATATATATATATATATATATATATATATCACCTCTCAAAATCTATTCAGTCACACTTGAAATAGCAGAAGAATCAACTTAATAAATTTTTTCGAAGAACGCCTTAAAGTTTTTTACTTTGTTACGTAATTTCCAATTAAAATATATAAAAAAATACAAGTCAGGACCCAATTATTCGATAAAAATTCCACTCAGATTTAATTCCGAGCCATGTCGCAAGGAAAAACCTATAATGCTTTCAAAACACGAAACGACAATTTATTTTCTTTTTATGACATGGCAAAAAGATTTCAAAACTCATATCCACGACATGAATTCCAATGAGAATTAAAAAATACTTGATGAAATTTTATTCTGTGCATTTCCTAATGAAAATATTTGCTTCTACGAAAATCCTATTTAAAAGGCATTCCGTCAGCAGTTATAAAGTCAGTATATTAATAAAAGCACTTGTATATCATTTTAGATCGTAAAGAGACTACATTTTATTACATTAATGAGACTCTTCACACTCTTCGAGAACAGTGTGGTTTGCAAGATGATGTTGTGACCAGGATTAAGAAAGGAATGCTTCGGTGATTTGGTCATGTGGAAAGAATGAATGAGGAAAGAGTGACAAAGAAAATTTATGTTGCAGAAGTGAATGGCAGAGTCGGAAAGGGACGTCCTAGGCGAAAATTTATCGACCAAATTGGCGATTTATTAAAAACGGGACAAATTAGGAGTACCCTTAACCGACGAGCATGTATGCGTAGGTGTATGGATGTGAAGGAGACGAGAGAGGTGTGTCAGGATCGTGCCAAATGGAAGTCTGTAGTCTCTGCCTACCCCTCTGGGTGACAGGCGTGAGTGTTTATGTTATGTTATGTTTAATGAGACTCGTGGTAAGTCTGGTTCTAAGCGCTTGCTTAATTTCACAATAACAATGACATTATTAAACTAAATTGTAAGTGTTGCTTTATCATGAAAATATCCGTATACAAACCTGCCAATACGCTTGGTTCGTTTTTCAAAAGCTTCTGAGAAATAAAATGAGATCAGAGCTCATCGGTATAGCAGTAACAGCGTTTTAATATTCTTAAATAACTTCTAACTTGAAATTAAAAAGTATGAAATTATTCGATATATCAAAAGATATATCCAAGATAACCAAAAGAGCAGTTTAGTTGAAGGCAATTGAAGGGAAATATGAAAGCTAATCCGTAAGCTTAACTGAAAGTCACGCCCGTTCCATCTCCAATAAAAACAGCCTATATTTTTCTGCGAGAAGGAACTGATGAAAAATAAATTCCCCAAAGAAAATACTGTCACACTTTAACGTTTCTCAAGCCGAGACTGTCACTATAATTCGCAAGACTTTATCCGCACCGTTGAGCCTGCTGAAACGAGACAGGACAAAAACGACTGATAAATGACAATGACATACCCAATTCAAATGTTGAGAAGCCGCGTTAGGTGTTACGTGTGAAAATTCCTTAATTTTAGGCGACAAAGAAAATGAAAAGGATTTTCAATACGTGTGTATATTTTTATGTAGGTTCGGCCATAACTTCTTTGTTAAACAACCGAATTAAATAATACATCTTTAATTAAATATTTTATACTTAAAGGACGATAGTTGTTTCTTACCTTGAAGTTGTGATATTCCTTAATTTACTCCAAAGGGTAAAAAATAAACCTTTTTTTACATAGTATTTAATTGACAAATGAGTATACAGCCAACCTGATGGTTAGTGGTCTATAGACATGTATATGTTGTATTTTCGACTAAGATGCAAAATGCAGATGCGTTGTCACTCCGGAGGCTTAGTATGGATGATTTTTAATAATGAAACACAACATTAAGCTACTTTATTAATCTGGTACGTATAAACTGAATTAAAGTGAAACAATTTGCACATAATACTTACTAAATCTCTAAGTGTTATTATTTGCAAATCATTTTATTCTTTTTAGTTTTTGAAGCCGGTTTTTATTTTATTTTTAGGTTTAGTTTTTTCTAACGAGTGCACACACACACAACGAGAGGTGTCATTTGTTGGAGCTGGTCAGTTCAGGTTTGCTATGCACTGATAAGCTCTCAATTTTTAAGAATAAAATCAATTCCACGTAAATAAATAATTTCCACATTATTTTTGAAGTCAAAAATTAATTTTTAGTGGAATACAATATTTATGTCTGAGCATCGACTTCAGAGACTATTATGTGGAAATTATTAATTTATTTTTATTTTTGAACTCGGGTTTCGCTGTTTTTTAATTTTATTCTTTAATTTGATATTTAAATTATAAATGAAATATAATAAAATTGGAGGTATCTATCATTGATATGTACTGCACTTTTCTAAAATGTAAAAGAGATGTCGATAACAATTTTGAAATGTTTATTTTTTAAATAGAATAAGGGTGACGAACGAGCGTATAGTCTACCCGATGGCAAGTGGATGCAGTGGAACATAGACATCTAAATCTGTCCTTAAATAAGAATCGAAATTCAGAATACATTGTCACCACTGAGGACAAAGATGGAATGCATCGTTTCTAGTTAAAAGGGTCAAATAAAGAATCGAAATGCAGATGCACTGTCATCCTCCATAGAGGACTAGGATGGGATGTCTTGCCTCCCTTCCTGAAAAAATATCTTGTGCTTCTCATTACTAGACACTAGGTCATTATGCTAATATTTTATGTTAGAATGGGTCCCCGGTATAATAGACCTATTTATTGTGCGGCCATAACACAGTACTTTACTATGAAGAAGTTTGGCATTATAAAATCTATACGGAATTTTCTATCCTGTGGTCTAGAGAAACAAAATTCAGGTTTTATTTTATTACAAAAAGATTTTATTGTATTTTGATAACAAAAAAAAAATCATACCAAGCGGATATCGGCAGCGTGAAAATCACAATTATTTCTATATATTACCTGAAATTATTTACGTAAAAAGACAAATTATATACATATTAAAACTTTCATAACCATTTTATAATAAAAGACTATAGTGAAACACTAGAAAAATCCAAAAATAAACACAACTACATCCAAATGAAAATGGCGCACGTAATAAACGTAGAATATAAATTAATATCCATAGACTGTTTTTTTTAATTCCACTATAGGTTAGAAAATTTCATATTTATTCTATAATGCCAAACTTCTTCATAGAAAAGTAGTCTCTATACCTAAGCGTTTATGGGTTAAAGTGCTGTGGGTGGGTACGGTCATATTTTGACCGCTTGAATTTTGACGGAATATCGAAGCGGTCAAATTTGGCCACTTGGTGTTTGAGAGGTTTAGTTTGTTATTATTATATTATTAAACATTGTACGTGTGTTACGTGAACAAATCTCTACCATAATGTAATTAATTAGTATGAAATAATATTATTATGTCAAATACAAGATACCATGTCTCAATTCATTACATTTTTCCCGGATATTTTATTTTTTTCTTAAAAGTATTCCAGTATCATAATACTACGATATTATCTAACAGCACCCTCATGAATCAAACAAGGTTTATATTTACATACCGATATCAAACGCATTTTGTTATTTAAGCACAAATCTTCATTACACTTGAATCAGTAATTTAGAGAACATAAAATAATTTATATACCTACATAGGTTTCAAACTATGTAATTGCATTTATCATCGTTGACATGTGACAGCCTAGAACCCCGCCTATTTCATTACTGAGATTGTATTATGAATATTCAGGTAAACTCATACTATGCAGAGTTTCTAGACAGATTATTAATGCTGATATAATGTTGGATCATACACGTTTCAAAGTGTTAATATTTGAATAGTTACGGATATAGAATGGAATAGAGTTAGACCGCGTCAATGCAGTCTGTATAATTTAAACTATCCAAAATTACAATTTATATTATTTTTGTTCTTGTATATTTAAATACATCATCATCATCATAGACCGTCAAACTCCAATCCTGAATATAGGCTTTCCCATAGATTGCCTCATAGGGTAGGTAGTATTTGTAATAATTGTCTTGGTAGGCTGGTTAGTACGGTTTTTTAAGATTTTGTACTGCAAAATAAAAAAATAAAGCCTTATTATAAGATTTTTTTTTGGCCATCTTCTACTATACCGGTTGTTTTAGGCTAAATTACAAAGGAAAACTGCAGCCAAGGAAAACCAATATCCAGTTCCAGTCTTTGATATAGGTTAAATAAAGATACAGTCTAAATACTTCCTACAGTTGGGCAAATTGTCAAACATCATGGTTTTCTTCACTTCCGAGCACGCGGTAAATAAGCACTTAGAAATTGCAATTAACAATGTTAGCGGCGCCAGTGAGAATTGAACCCGAGTTTCTTGCATACTTAAAATTTACGATGGCTGAGCTACCGAAGATTCATTCCAATATGTTGTGACAACCATTAAAATGCTTCGGTGTTTAGGATATGTAGAAAGAATGAACGAGGAAAGTGACAAAGCCAAATGTTTGCAGCAGAAGTGAGTGACAGTTTCGTCAAGGGACGCCCTGGACAAAAGTTTATTGACCAATATTTGCTATATATTAAAGATGAACCAAACTAAGAGTACCCTTACCGACGAGCATAAATACGTAGGTATATGGATGTGATAAAATCGAGAGAGGAGGATCAGGACCGTGCCAAATGGAAGTACGTATTCTACCTACTCCTCTTCGTAACAGGCGTGAATTGAAGAATATATATGAAATAGAATAATAGAAGAATATAAAATACAATTGAAAAAATAGTTTAAATGTAATATTATAAAAAAGGATCTAAAAAGTTACATCATAAAACTGCAAGAATAATCACGTTTGAGACAAGGCATAGTAATGTGTTGAAATCTGTTCGTATTAGGCTATATCCGCGTTCGTTGGCACAAGAAGTTTAAGTTAATCCGACGGAGTTCAACTCGGGGAATAAATTAGGCAAGCGATTTGTTTTGCAAGAGGATTAAAATGTCTTAATTTATATGGCGACTCCTAAATCAAGGATTTGCCTTGCAAATGCAAGAAATAGTGTACTTTCACGTCTGCATCCGATTCTGATTTTAATAATATAAAGTGTTAGGTAGCTGGATACAAAGCCCTTAAGCAGTGATAAGTGACCACCATTCGGATCATTTTCAGCCAATAATGAATATTCCCAAAACTTGATTCCATACTTATATTTAGCACATTTATTTAGACATAGTATTAGCATGTGGCAACATTAGTTTTAAATTGCGACATAAATGATGTCCAGTCTACGTTATTTAAAGTATCAGCCTTATCTGATAAAAAGTAAGGAGCTTTTAAAATTGACGAAAATTTCTTATATGGAGCGAGGTGGTTTATTTGAGGCAATTTTAAAGAATGAAGTAAAAAGACTCAGCCGTTTAAAAAAATCATGCTTAAGAATTGCCCTTTCGTCAAAAGTATATCATTCATTCAAATTAGACACCATTTCGCCGTTGAGTGTTCTAATCTTAATGATGGAGGAAATTGAGAATCTTTGAACTAAATTTTATTATGGTTCTTTTAAACTTGAACCTACTTGATTGGACATACTTTAAGAAGCATTTCTTGTCGTATGATTCAAAAATTTTACTGAATTTAAAACTAATTTATGAGGATTTTTTCGTGGTAAAATACTAGCTTTTTAGCCCTCCCCCAGAAGAAAATGGTACAAGATGTTCAGTCAGATCACCCTACAGGCCATTAACTCTTTCAGTCACACTTTTACAATAGGAACATAATTATCAATTTCTGTTTATTTAAGCAACTTGTACAACTAAAACATGACAGAAAATAGAAAAAAAAATTATAGGAATTAAGGCTTTCAAGGAATGAGGTGGTCACTAACGCTAAACACCATGACTATTGCTATAAATAAAACTAGGATGATTGTGAATGTTATTTATAAGACGAATCATCGTTACAAAAGCACAAAACTAACAAAAAAAATGTTTTATGAAAATCTACAAAACATGTTTTACCTTTGCGTAAGCAAAGAGGCACTTTACACGTACTACACTGCCAAACAGTACGCACTGAAGATATTTTAGTGCTACAATTGCAGCATCTTCTTGATGTGCTTCTTTCAGGTTGATGGCGACTGGATTCTAAACGAATATGCTGAGGGACTAGGTTTGTGGCGTTTTATAAATGCAGGTCCTTGAGAAGAGACCGCAGAATTACGGCTGCTGTTCATTGAATCCGGCCTGTGTTTGTCTCTGACATATGCTGTTGCCAGTAGGCTCCGATATACTTCTCGCCTGAATTCTTTCAGAATCAGCTTGTCTAGGTCTGGGTGTGAAGAGGACTGCAGTTCTTTATAAATCAAAAAGCATTGACAACACAACAATCAAAATAGTGAAAAAAATCCTATGCCACCACTTATAGGATTTTCTGTCAATAGCATAGCTTCCTTTGAGCTGATCAAATTTGTCGACAAAGTTATGTTTGCGTTGCAGTCGATGACGGCTTGAGAACAGGACACTTCAGTACTGGTGCCATCACGGTCTCTGCGTTTTACTTTTCTCACATTCTACGGATCAAGGTAATTTGACAAAATAAATACTGATCTCTTGTGTCCTTCCATTTCAGCAAACTTACTTTTGTGTCACTAAACCGGTAATCATGTTGAACTTTTTGTAAATGCTTGTCATCTTTTAGCGTTGGCAAGAATTTACTATATGAGTTCGCAGTTCCACAAGCGAAAATCTGATTCTCAAGTAGTCACTTGCAAAGGGTAACTATTGAAATAATTGTCAAAATAAACCTTATGATTTTTATTTTTCAAGGTTTCGCAAAAATTCTTGACAACTTTTCCACCTAAGTCAGTTTCAACGTTACCACCCTGTTGTGCCTGTGTACATATAAAAATCTAGACAGTAATCTGATTGTGCACACATCATCCAAACCTTGTATCCACGTTTCGTTGGCTTTTTAGGCATGTATTGTTTTAGTGAGTTTCTGCCTTTGAATTTGATCATACTTTCATCGATTGCAACTCTCTCAGATGGCTTGTAATTGTTTTGAAAATTGTTTTGCAGTATGTCGAGTAGAGGTCTAATTTTATAAAGTTTGTCGTAATTAGGATCAGTTTGGTCGGGCATTACACTATTGTCATTGACATGCAAGTTATTCAAAAGCCAACTGAAACTGTTAAAGCTCATGAACTTCGAAACATAGCTGTTATGCAAATTAGGCGCTGAAGGCCAATAATCTCGGTACCTCGGCAAATTTTTTATACCCATCACCAAATTCAAGGCAATAAAAACATCAATCTCTTCTGTTGTGATAGGTGCATATGGCTTTCCAGTTTGAGTAGCGTAAAGGTTAGTTTGGAAACATGGTCTTGTAAATGCTCTGTCCAAAAAGGCGAAATAGTAAAAGAGGTGTCACATTCTCCATGCTTAGAATTTGATCTGACAAACTCACTCTCTCAGAAAACACCAGGCATAATATCCATTCTATAATTCTTCTTCCATTTTGGAGCAATCATAAACGGCATGTTTAAACTAACATTATTAGACTCTGTAGAATCAGGATTCCGTTGTAATCGGCTAGACAAAGGGAGGTCATGATCAGAATCATAAATGTCGTCATGAGCAATTTGAACTCCAATAAAATCACCTAGCACTATCAGATTTGGCTGATTTTCTGCCTCTTCTTTGTCATCTTCATAGCTACAAATGCTCTCGTTACCTGAAGGGATGTCTTCAAACAAGTGTTTTCAATCTTTTTTCTCTTCTAAGCGGCACGTGCGGTGCGATATACCGTAAAGAATGTAAAAAAAAATGAAGTTACATGCGTAAGCTAACAAACCACCGCCATGGTGGTTTGTAAGCTAACCACAAAATTCCCTTTGTAAATACTCATTGAAAACACAAAAGTAACAGTACTTGCATACACACACGCATAAAATAGGTATATGAGAATACGTTCAATAAAAACATTACAGAAAAAATGTTACTTACCCGTTCTATAGATTTTTTATCAGACACTCGAGAAAAAGTATGTTAGCGCTATATTCAATTCAACTGGTATGAATTGTCATTCATTCAATTTACCGGGAATCTGTCATTTGTTTTGAAGCACAGTCCAAACTTTCATAATAATTCAACCGTTTATCGTTAGATGGCGTAGATTATAATTAACGTAATCGAAAAGAGGTGGTTAGTAACACTAACCACCAAGACTGAAAGAGTTAAATTGGGCAATTTCTACCGATCCAACTGTCTAAACAACAGTTGTTCAGGTATTAAGAGAATACCTAAGACGAATACTTAGACGCTCCAATGTGATTTTATTATTTTTTTTATCAAAAAGGATCATTATATTTTTAAGAAATTACTGTCAAATATTTTTTTAAATATAGAAAGCGTTGATTTCATGAGCATGGGAGTTGAAATACAGTAAAGTAATCACTCATTCAATTATAGTAACGATAACATCTGACCACTTTCTCTTAAGTACGAAGTACGTTGTTTAGAAAATAGGAAAAGGTATTTTCCTCATTTTCATAAATTACGTAATCTAACAGAAACGTGATACAGCCCAGGCACAGCCCACCTGATTTAAACAGTTATTTCGGTCGCTGAATAATGTTATCCGTGGGGATAGAGGTCTTATGGGAACTAAAACAGAATGCCTCGTTACTCGTAATTGAATCCGCGATTCTTGTCACACCCATATAAAACAAACAATATTATGCTGCTATTTTACATTGGTATTCAATTAGCTTGCCCTTCCCGTATTTACAAGATACATTTTCTATACTTATGCATATTATGCTCTCTAAAAAAAAAGTTAAAATTACAGACTATATACTTCCCAAAGCTGGCGGCCTTCAATGTCTTTGTAATATTTTACTCCTCAGATATTCAGGTTCCCTAAAAATATTTTCGTTCTTCCTACGCACGTGGTAAATCTGCCATTACAAATGCAACTAACAATTTTTCAATACCGTCGTGTATCGAACGCAAGCTGCTTGAATACTGTGAGTTTTATGGCGAGCGCTTAGTCCCTTAGCTACCACGGATTGTCAGTGTTAGGCATTTCTCTTACATACACAAATTGCATAAGGTAAACGATTCAGATCCGGAACCATTCAGATCCATACAAATAAATGTACCCGCGACTCTCAGCGCCACAAATCAATTTTTTTATAGAATAAGAATAACAAACGAGCACACAGTGGTAAATGGACTCTGTAGCCTATAGACATCTAAATTTATCCTTAGTTAAGAATCCAAATGCAGATGCTTAGTCACACCCTAAGGATTCTAAGCGAGAACACCTCGTTTTCTGTAAAAAGGGTCCAGATCTCTACAATAAAAAGATTTTAAATGTCTGAGCTGCTATTTTACTTTGGTATTCTTGAGAGTACAATCCGTCCCCGGTCGAGCTGACCCATTCGTGCTACAACCATAATATAGTTGCAGCATGACCTAACACGTGTGTATTAGGTGTGTGACGTTTTAATTTATATTAAAATCCTTCTTAAGGGGACTGTGAAGCGCCGATACGCGGCGCGAGTAGGTATTTTCAAAAATGCTATCTATATAATATATACATTATATATATTATAGTATTTTTTTAAAAAACACGAAAAATTAAATTAAATTGAACTCATGATTTTTATTATAACGAGTTCAGTTTTTTTATTATGTTGGTAAGATCGAAAAATATTATTCATATTATATCAGTATGTAATTATGTAATTTGTATCTAAATATAATTTCCAAAAAAAAACACGATTTCCTTAAAAAAATAACGAGCAAAGCTTGGTCATCCAGGTACTACATACTTAAATATCTTTGACGACAAGTGACATAATTATTCAATTTGTTTGTGTTTCTTTTCAATTTTATTATACTTATTGCATAGTGTGTGTAGACATTTAGTAGGTACTAACTACATATACCCTAAAGAAGTGAGTTGTTATTTTTATATGTAAGTATATATCTATCTATATCTGCCAAAGGCAAATGCCAGCTTTTACGATGAGTATTATATTAATTCAAATAAAATTAATTTATACCTTTTAGAATGAAAGATAAAGATTATAGACGACGAAAAAAAAGTCGACCGTGTTTATCAACAAATCGAAAAAATTGTTTTAAATTTTTTTTCGTAAATCGAGAGGATGGGTAACGCCAACTTCTAAAATCAACAGGTATACCACATAACATACTATTGCACATAGGTATCGTACGTAATATTATTTATTCTGTGATCATACTTTGATTGGTAGGTGATAGACCGAAATTTATTTCGCCAAAACATAAAATTATGGAATAGCTGATGTTGATTTTTAAGACTTCATAAAAGGACGAGGTTTTATGTTCGGCTTTAAGTTTTTTTCTTTTATTTTTTTTATGTATGTTCACTGATTTCTCCATCGTGGACCGATTTTGAATACCTATTCATTTTTTCTTCGATAATGTATGTCTCACATTTGGCCCCATATAAATGTCATAGAAATCGTTTCAACCATGACATATATTGTAATTAAGTTTTATTGAAGTCGGTTGTACAAAATTTTCAATTTTACCACTTGTCTAATAATAATTATTAGTCCGTTAGAAAATGTTGTTCGTATTACTAATTCTAATTACTAATTTACTAATCTAAATTTTAACAATGAACCGCATTAAAGGTAAACTAGCTTTTGCCCGCGTTAGTTATCCATAAAATATATTTTTAACAATTATCATTATATTTAATTTTCAGTGACTCTGAGCTTAACAATGAATTACCGGACAGTAATATGCATACTCCTAATATTCGTCGAATGAATATTAGAGGTATTACAGCGCTACATCGATGGAAGTAGACATAATAGAGGAGGGTTTCCAAAAAAGCGTTGAAAAACTTGGCGTTAAATATCACATACTGATTGGCTATGGCGACTCTGGATCATAAATGGTCTATTGATTACTGTGCCATACGGTTCTAACCTCATGGTTAAAAAAGTAGAATGCAAAAAAATCACCTCTTCAGACATTTTTGTTCCAAATTGAAGCAGTTGGGAAGAAAACTAACAACCAATAAGTTAACTTACCAGTACATACGAGAAAAAGAGTTGTGAGAAATTTTTTGCGTCGCTTGCCATGCTGCAGTTATATTAGTAGTATAGTTGTAGCAGAAATGGGTCGGCTCGACCGGGGAAGGACCACGCTCTCATAGAATACCGGCGTAATATAGTAGTTTGATGCTGCTGTGTTTCGTATTGTAAGTGTAGAGAACCGGAGACCCTTTTCACTGGAAACGAGGCATTCTACCTAAGTCCTCACGGATGACAACGCATCTGCATTTTGATTCGTAATCGAGGATAGATGTAGATGTCTATGGGCCATAGCAACCACTTACCATCGGGTGGGCTGTGTGCTCGTTTGTCATCTTATTCTATATAAAAAAAGCAGTAGTCGGCGCCTTGAAACATTGGAAGAACGAAGACATCACTGACGTGGAAAAAAAACATCAAAAATGACATAAAAATCAGTGCCAATCATGTTTTTAACACTTTGACTGCGAAACGAGGCATGAAACACCTCGTCAGTGTCTCGTCGTTATAGCGGTAAGCAAAAACTTAAACTTCTCTGTCGTGCGAGAGGCGTAACTTCCGTTTGCTTCAGTCTAGGAAAGAGATAACTATATATCTGAGCTATGCTAATGATGCCGAGTTTTTGGTATATCTACCTTAATACCGGATTTTTAGGCCTCGTACCGCACTGAATAAATTAAAGTTTAAAACAGTGCGTTACGAGGTTGCGACACCCACACCTCGTACCGCACCCTACGCTAGCTTTACGCGGTTAGTGTTGTGGAAAACGTTGAACGCTGCACCCGCGACGATATAATAAGATATCGAAACGTTGCCGAAGAAAGTTAATTAATAATATTATTGATGATAAAGAGGCATTGGGTGGTAAACCTAATTCTAAATTAACGATATTTGAAAACAGGTAAGTTTCCAATCAATTTTTACAAATTATACTCAGTCTAAGTGAAATAATTATGTAGGAATATAACAAATAAATTTAACTGACAAAAGCAAAACTCACACAGGCCGTAACGATCCCATACTTATGTATAGAAATGCTCCAATAAATCGCTACACCTAATCAACGCGCTTCAAAAATACACTATCAGTTTTTTTTTTCATAACCCGCTCCAAACAATCCACATCATCTCGAAAAAGGATCAAAGAAAATGAGATGTGTAGGATGCTACGAAAAACTTCGCACCTTCTTATCAATTCGTGAGGCTGACAAAATAGCAAAGAAAATTCTCACAGAATGTATCGGTTGCAAAAAATATTATTGTATGCCCTGTTTTAATAAAAAGCATCCATAAGTACAATTAAATAAAATCGATATTTTTTCCCATCACTAAACAATATGAAAAACTGCCCTTTTTCAGTGCGGTATGAGGTACATAAGACCCCACATTTTATTTTACCTATAGAATCTAAACTGAATAATCCGCCCACAGGCGGCGGCAGATTTAGGTTAATCAACTCATTATTAATGATAATCGCGACAAAAACTACACAATTCGCCTTATTTGGCGCCAAAAAAAAGGATTTTTGTCTCATGTGGGCGGTGGGGTTTATTAAGCCTCGTGCCGCTACAACCTCTGGTTCAGAACGAGGTTTCATACGTCTCGTAACGCAGAAATGGAAAGTACAGATAAATCAATGCCGCGGGGAACGTGTTAAGAAAAGAAAGAAGAATTTTTGGCTTCTTTGCAAAAAAACGAGGACAAAATAAAAGAATTAAAATTGGCTACTAGAGGTCAAAGAGACAATGATTTGTGGCATACTGAACGGAGAAAAAGGCTAACTGCATATACATTTCAAACTGCGCCCTTACTGTATACTCATTTCAAAGGAAATACGGCAACCGAATATGGAAACCAACACGAATCGAAGGCCATATGAGAATTTTCCACAACTACCAATCTAAAATTTTCGGTGTGTGGACTATTTATTGATTAAGATGATTATTATTTAGGGGCAAGTCCCGATGGACTTATCGGAGATGACTCTCTAATTGAAGTCAAATGTCCTATTCCTGCTTCTAATATGCCACCTGTGGAGGCCATAACTGAAAAAACATCAAATTTTGTTTGATACGAGAAGGACAGATGATTTTAAAAAGAAATCATGTTTACTATTATCATATCCAGGGAAAATACATATCACTGGTAGGCAATTTTGTTTTTCGTAGTATGGACGCTACATGTTTTGGCGTATGAAAAATTAAGTACGATGACTTCTTTTCGACGAAAAAATGCAGCCAAAACGTAACTCATTTTATTTTCAGTGTTTATTACCAAAACTGATTGACCCTCAAGTACATAGAAATATGGCAGCTCGAGAAAGTAATATGTAGTAATAAAAAACTAATTTCCACAAGTTGTTACTTTTTTATTTATTCACCTACCTAATTAAGTGTAATCTCGAAATCTTTTCAAGTTACAGTCCTTATTTAACAAAGACTCTAAAATAAAAAGACTAAATACATAATGAAGTTATTCACAGATATTATTTTTTCATAAGAAGTATTATTTGTGTAGGTTTTCGGTATTACTTTCTTCTCCCTAGGCTGTAATAATATCTTTTTAATTATTATTTTTTTATGTTACATTAGCACTTTCTCCTGTATCGTGGAGGAAGTTCTTACATACATAAATTGCACAAGGACAAACATCCAGACCCGGAACAATTACTTGTAGGCCATACAAATACTTGTGCCGTGCGGGATTCGAACCCGCGGCCCTCAGCGCTATAACTCATTGCTGAGCTACTGCACCACGTAGCCGTCAAATCTATACATATATGTATATCGATAAAATCTCCTACATTTAATAACAACAAACCACAACTACAGCACTATGCGTATACCTCTGCCTCCCGACCCGTATCGTGCGATAGAGGAGAGAGTTGCAAGTCTTGGAAGCGATTGCCTACATTTCTTTATTGAAATATTGTTTCGGCGATAACACTTTTACCCCCCTAAACCTTTACGAAATGAGATAATTTTGGTATCATTAGATTCAGTACACCATAGTATAGGTCTGTACGTTTTTCTTTTTTAGTAAATCAGTTTAGTTTAGTCTAAGAAAAAAAAAGCTCGAGGAAGTTTTTAAGTCAAAAATATAGATATTTAGATGCTAATCACTTATATCGTACGTAATATTTCTTTAAAATTAAAACGTGCGCATCTAGTTTTTTTTTGTTATATCTACAACATTTCCAAAAATTATGAAAATTAGACTATGTTTACTGGTGGGAAAACGTTATCGCTTTTTGTATGAAAATTTACAGCTTCAAATTCTCTTAAGAAATACCCGCACACTAGGAATATAAGCTTTATAATAAAGACAGTTTACACTCATTAATTGCAAAACAAAAATATCGGGGCCTGGAACAAAAAATATATTAATATAAATATTTTTAAACGTATCCATACAAAGACTTGTTCTGTGCGGGATTCAAACCCACGGCCTACAGCGCCGCACCTCAATGTTAAGCTACTGCGCGACTGGACCGTCTAACAAGTGGGAAAAATTTAGATTAAATCTGCGTACCCCTTAAGAGGGTACAGACATGATTTTATATTGTGTGAATGCGACCTGGAGACCTTTTTTTACTGGAATCGAGGCATTCCATCTTAGTCTTCAGGCGTGACAACGCATTTGCATTTTGGTTCTTAATTGAATCTATACACATACCTATAGGCCACAGCATCCTCTTACCATCAGGTGGACTGTGTGCTCGTTTGTCACCTCTTGCTATAAAAAATATATATCGAAAAAAAAATAATTTGCAAGACCGTCTACATACGACGGAGCTATGCCCGAATATACATAAAAAAATATAAACATCCGAAATGAGAACCTCCTCCTTTTTTATGTCGGTTATAATAGCGATTTCATACGATTCCATCTCATTTTATCTAGTTTATTTTCGAGGAGTTTAAATGTTATTCGTTTACAAAGCGGTTGCCCTTATCTATAAAGCATTTTAGCTTTGAAACCGTATACAAAATGGCTGTTGAAAACTTCCAACTACTAAGGGTAGTAAATACTTAAAATATACAACGTTTTATCGCTAATTAAAATTATGAGCATACGAAAGTACGGTAAAATATACTCTTCACTACGTCGATAAAGACGTTTCATTTCAATTGCTCTTTATTTAACTAAAAATAATGTAATTTCGTAAGAATATTACACCTTTAATGACTTCTTCTTTTATTCTTTATCGGCCCATAAAATTGTAATGCTGGACATGAGTCTCTCCCGTTATGGCGAGGATTTACCTTCTTTAAGTTCTTGGTGTATACCCAAATGTTCTTAGTGTGATCTCTTTCAACGCCGGACCACGACTTCGTTATTACCGCCGAAACTTCTGCTAAACCGCAGCCAGGACACCATTAGCCGTCAAAATCTCTGATCAGTCTTATGAGCCTACCTGACTAACAGTGATAAAACCCCGTCACCTATACCCAGACATCTTGCCTCTGTCCGTGTTTTACCTTAGGTCTTATGGTGCAGACATCCCGCACTTATCTCATTTATTATGTTTATATGGTATAGTCGTGGTAGCTTAGATAGTTAAAGTTTGCAGTAAATTCCACAGCATGCGAGCAAACAGAGTACGATCCCCGCCAGAACCAATGGAATTGTTAATTGACGTTTTAAGTGCTGATTTACCACGTACTCGGCAGTGAAGGAAAACATCGTGAAGAAACCTGCATGTCTTAGAACTAAGAAAAAAATATTTCAAAGACAGAATTTTTAGAAATTAGCAACCCAGCCGACACCTCCTTGCCCTAAAATCCCCAGCAATGAGGGGAGCCTTGTGTTTTTATTTATGGAGCTATGATATTAGGGACTGCTAGGTATAGGGAACTTGGTTGAGATGTGTAGGGTCTAATACTCCCGCCATAGTCATGTATACAGCAAGGTAGTTGAGCTATTGAAGGGAAATTGAGTAAATATTAAAATAAATAGCTACCAGACTGTAAATAATGGTCTACTACACATAGACCTTCCTCATAGATTGTCTCATAAGAAGGGCATTGCCACGGTTGCCACGCTTGGCAAGCAGGTTGGCAACCACAGATACTTTTAGTCTTTATTAGGATGACACTGCGGCTCTCTCCTCTTACAACACCCACGAGATGATGTGGAGTAGTGGATATTATAACACCGCCACCACACGTTAAAATAGCGGGCTTTTTATGATTACCATGGTGGTCATATTCATTAGTGACCTACGAACTATAAGATACTGATTTTAAGTGGTCACATTGGTAACTAGTATTCTAACAATTGGGTCCACACATCCATCCATTATAGCCTATATTACACTGCTTAACATAGGTTTCACCTATAGATTACCTCATCAGGAGGATTTTGTCATAGTTGTCTCGCTTGGGAATCGGGTTGGCAACCGCAGGTTATTTATTTATTTGAGTGGTTATCGTCAGAAAAATACTGCTGCCTGTTTTCTAGTTTTATTTTCCTTTGTCGCTTCTTACGATACCCACGGCACGAAATTGAGTTGTGGATATTCTTACACCGCCACTACACAACCGCTAATTGATAATACAATTAATAACTAATACAATTTAAAGTTTATTCCACTAATTGCTACCACCAAGCAATTTTTTTTATAGAAGAAGGGGCAAACGAGCATGTGGCTCACCTGATGTAAAGTGACTACCGCCGCCCATGATCAACCGCAACACCAGGAGAATTGCGGGTGCGTTGCCGGCCCTTTAGAAAGGAGTAAGCTCTTTTCTTGAAGGTCCCCAGGTCGTATCGGTCCGGAAAAATCGCCGGTGGTAAACTATTCCACAGAGAGGATGTACGTGGAAAAAAACTCCTTGTGAAACGTACAGTGGTGGACCGCCAAGCATCCAGATGGTGTGGATGGTATCGGGACGTTTGACGTGTAGTGCGTTCACGAAATTTGGCGGCTGGGATTAATCCGAACAATTCCTCAGAGCACTCCCCGTGATAGATGCGATAAAATACGCAAAGAGATGCAACATTTCTTCGCAGCGCCAGTGAATCGAGCCGATCGGAAAGCACTCGGTCGTCGACGATTCGAGCCGCTCTGCGCTGGATGCGGTCAAGTGGAAGAAGCTGGTACTGGGAGCCCCAGCCCAGAGATGGGAACAGTATTCCATGTGCGGCCGAACCTGCGCCTTGTAAAGTTGCAGGCGGTGTGCCGGCATGAAATACTGTCCCGCTCTGCTGAGCACGCCAAGCTTTTTAGAGGCCAATTTGGCCTTCCCTTCCAAGTGACCACGAAACTGCACGTCACTCGATATGTCGACGCCGAGGATTCCGATACTGGCTGAGGCAACAAGGGGAGTGCCTTGAAACTGAGGAGACACGACAAAGGGGTTCTTTTTAGCGGTTAACGCGCAAACTTGTGTCTTCTGGGGGTTAAACTGGACTAGATTTAGTCGCCCCCAATCCGAGACTCTGTCCAGCAGAGACTCGACTTCAGACACAAATTTGTCCCGGCACTCGAGACGTTTTCCCGAGAAATATTGGCTCGGCCAGTGTAAAGAGCATCACCAGTGCTGTCATCTGCATAGCAATGAATGTTACGGGTACGCAACATGTCATTGATATGCAGAAGAAACAGCGTTGGCGATAGCATACTGCCCTGTGGAACACCAGCATTAATAGGCTTGCAATCGGAGCTTGCACCGTCTACAACGACCTTGATGCTCCGATCTGCAAGAAAGCTGGTGATCCAATCGCACAATTTCTCGGGAAGCCCATAGGAAGGGAGCTTCGAAAGAAGCGCTTTGTGCCAAACCCGATCGAAGGCCTTCGCAATGTCCAAACTAACGGCCAATGCCTCCCCCTTGAACTCTACTGCCTCCGCCCATCTGTGAGTTAGGTTGACCAGAAGATCACCAGCTGACCAACCACGGCGAAAACCGTATTGGCGGCCACTAATCAGCTGGTGATCTTCAAGGTACCTCATGAGCTGGCAGTTTACAATGGACTCCATTGTTTTGGAGAACAAGGAGGTGATGGCGATTGGCCGGTAGTTGGACGGGTCAGAGCGGTCGCCTTTTTTAGGGATCGGGTGGACGTAAGCCGTCTTCCATGATTTTGGGACTACGCCTAGGGAGTAGGAGCACCGGAAAAGACGCGTTAAAACCGGTGCCAACTCTGGAGCACACGTCCTCAGCACAATTGGGGGGATTCCGTCAGGCCCACTCGACTTGTGGATGTCCAGGGAGAGGAGTGCTTTGCGAACCGAGCGCTGTGTGAAGTGCACTTCCGGCATGGAGCACTCACACCGCGGGATGGTCGGCGGAGTACTCCCCCCGTCATCGAGAGTCGAGTTAGACGCAAAGAAAGAGCCTAGAAGATCGGCTTTCTCCTTTGCGGTATGGGCCAGTGAGTCGTCCTCCCTGTGCAGAGATGGAAGAGATGGCTGACAGAAATTCCCCTGGACAGCCTTGGCGAGAGACCAGAATGCACGGGTTCCAGAAGGAAGGCGAACTAGTTTCTCGCCAATTCTGCTTATGTGCTCTGACTTTGCCTTGGCAATGACTCTTTTGAAGGACCTAGAGGCGGAATTATACTTCTTTTGTAGAGCGCTGGTGTTTACATCCCGGGACGCTGATGCATCAGCCCAGGCTTGGTAGCACTCCTGCTTAAAGCATGATGCTATTTTACAGGTGCGACCAAACCATGGCTGAGACTTGTCTCCAATGGGCACCACAGAGGAAGGAATAAAAAGTTCCATACCCTGAAGTACCACATCAGCAACAGAGTCCGCAACAACGTTGGAATCATCCGGCGAGAAGCAAACCCGCCCCCAAGGGTAGGATGCAAAGAAGACCGCATCCCATCCCAAAAATCGGCTGACCTATAGTGCCAAACACGGCGGCAGCCTGCAGAATGCAACCGCGATTTCAGCGTGAGTGGCACCACACTCCGGACCAGACAATGGTCCGAGGAGCCTAAAGGGGCGTCGACGGAAATCTGATATCCGTCCGGGTGAGAGGTCAGCAGAAGGTCCAACAGGGAAGGTGCATGATCCTCCACATCTGGAATCCGCGTAGGCGAAGTAACCAGTTGTGTCAGACCATATGCCAAGGCAAAATCATGAACAGATCTCCCCGCATGATCGGTTAAACGTGAACCAAGCCATTCGGCGTGATGGGCGTTAAAGTCGCCGAGGATCACGATCTCTGCGGAGGGGATCTGCTGTAGCAACGAATCTGCAGCCATTTAGACGTGGTCGAATAGTCGGTCTGTTTCTGCATTACCGCTATGGGACCTATAGGTCCCATAGGTAATGCCGAAACCCGTAGACGCGCGGATGGTCGTCGCTGTCTACGCGTAGCCAAAGGATGGACAGGTCCGAACCTTCAAGTCTGCCGAGGCGTCGAGAGCAGATGTCCTCTCTGAGGTAAACGCAAACTCCAGCCCGAGGCACAAAGGAGTGTTCCAGTTTGTACCCCGGGTAGGAGAGATACGAGACATCAGCTGGAGAGGACACCTGCGTCTCGGTCAGAAAGAGCAGAGCCGGCCTCGCCGTCTCGAGATGGTAGTGGACGGCGTTTAGGTTAATTCTATTGTAATTGCGAAATAAACTTACAATTTTTTAAATTGTTAGATGGGTTCTTATAAGAAAGTATAAAACATCATAAAATCGGTTGTGCAATTATTTACAAAACCAATTTAAGAAACAGATTTATTTAAATAATATTCATTCTAAATACAAATGTTGTGTTCCAGTTTGTAGGAAATAGAGTGCAAGACTACTAATGACATATTCTGTATAAGTATTCAGGTATGGTAACACATCAGTAGATTTCTTTATTTAGAGTTGACCACAAGTACTTCATTAGGTTAACTCGTTTTTCAATTTTTCATATTAATGTAAATCAATTTAGCCATCTTACGTAAACGATAGTGAGTTATGTATCAAATTATATTTGGATAATATTGTTTCGAGGTCTCATTTTTGAAATTATGTTAAATAACAATTGGTTCTTAATTAATGTAAATAAAAAGACCATTAGCAGTTCATTCCATTCGTGCGATAGGGGCTTTGTCAGCAATTTCTCAGTATCGCATAACACCACCTCCGAATCGCGTGTTTCGCCCTGCTCAAGCTATTTACACGCACACCCATGTACACAATAACCACATAATAACACCCTTTGATTGATGAATACATCCCTTCCCGGCGCTATGAGACCTGACAGCTCCTACGGCTTCCTGGTATTCTTATTTAACGCAATTTACTTCAAACTTGAATGACGTTACTTTATCCCTGTTAACCAAATTACTTTTAAATATCATTTAATTATTTATTTATACTTTGTTCCAAAAATTGTATAGTACAGGGGCGGACTTAGCGCCTTAAGGTGTTTGACCCAGTCAACCTTTAAAACGTCTTCAAAAACAAAATCGTTTCATGCAGTTGTGAAGCAAGATTTGAAATTAGTCTTTACTTGTCCCGTAATTCATTTAATATCACTTTAAAAGTTAAACTATTATGTCGATTTCGCAGACAAAGTAATTATTAACTTTACACGTCGTCCTTACTCACTATGACTTGTGTAAACACTCGTTCCTAGTACATATGAATAATTGGTGTTTGGCAAAATACCTATATTCTTCGAAGATTAACCTGACGTTGGTAAAGTCGGATCATCAATCAACCCTCACCCTTCAACAAAGCGACCGGGCTTGTGATTAGCAGGTCTAAATTATCTTATACTACCCGCGCCCGTATACTTCGCGAGTACTGCTGACGTGGATATGTGAACTTACATGTGTGTAACCTTTCGAGTATGTGTTTACGTTAATGTTTCTAACATTGCCAAAAGAAACGACATGCTTAAGTTTAGGATTATTTTTATACATATATAATATAAAATCACATGTTGATCATATAAAATACATGTTGTTATTGGGTAAATAAGTACCACATTTTAAACTCATTTTAATAGTCTCAATTTTTTTTGTATTTTTTGTAGACTCGAAAAATTAAAATGTTTGATTGCCATTTATAAATTTATTTAAAAAAAATTTTTGAAGATTTTTAATATTGTGAAATACATGAAAATTTCTATCACTGGACTTATATGGGTTGATGATATTAATAATGATTGAAATACTTAAGTACGACAATCAAGGTACGATGTGGGGTAGTGATATATTTAAACCGTTACAACAAGGTTACATCACATAAGCACTATTCATTATTCATAAAACGTTTGAATGTGCAATCATTCAAATGTTTATATACTTTTACACTTATGTATGGAGTTCTTAAACGAGTTGAACTTTGCTCAGCTTTACAAAAAAAATTCATTTTCTTGGGTATCAAACTTTACTAGATAAACCTGGAAAAAGTGAAATACTATCGACATAAAATTTTATCCAAAGAGTCGTTTCTCAGAAACCAATTACATAACATACACATAATATAATGTAATATTTACAAAAGTTGGTCACTTAAATTATAGAATTATCAACTTTGAAATATGACATTTAAAGATCTCTTGAGTGTAGGTAATGGGAGACCTTTCTTTCTGAAAACGAAGCATTCTGTCTTTGTCCTCAAGGGTGACAACACATCTGCATCCACTTACCATCGGAAGGACTGAAATGGATCAGATGTGTGATGTGATGGAATGTCATTATTTTATGAAAATTCACAGAAAATATTGTCATCCTAATTTGGAAATAGTATATTATTTTTTTACTAATTGAAAGTGATTGTCTGCCTACTATCCCTCATAAAACAAAACCCTTTTAGCAAAAAACATTCACTTAGTTCTCACGTGGGACAGCTCGAGATCGACTTCCGGTGCGTGACTGAGATGTAATTGTACGCGTTGATTTACGACCGGCACGATTTGTCACTGTGCCTGTTTAAGCCGTGGTAACTCAGCATCTAAGCTCTCTGTTATTTCGCAGAAAGCGAGAAACTCGGGTTCGATCCCATCGGAAGCAATTAAGGTATTAGTTGCAATTATAAGTGCTAATTTACCACGACCTAAGTTGTAATAGTAAGAAGGAGTGAAGAAAGTTACTGTGAGAAAACCTGCATGTCTGAAAATTAAAGAAATATATTTTTCTAATAAAATACGTGAAGTCCGCTTACACGGCATTGAGGCACGGTGACCATTTCCTTGCCCTAAAACTTTTTTAGAAAAAGCTTATGTCCTGCGGTATGTAACAGGCAATAGCTATTTCAGTGACAGTTGGCCCTTGAAGTTCACAGCTGGACGTAAATTTCTAAGAAAGTACTAACTGGGAATCAATTTTGAAAAATTAGCCCATCTACTTCACGCTAGGCAGTTTTAAGCGCAGAGCCGATACCCTGTCGATTTTCCGCCACTGTCTGGGTATTAAACATTTAGAGCATCAAAAGTCAATTGGCTGAGTACACAGCAGACAGAACAGGTTCGGACGGTCGTTAGATAACTCATTTACGTGCACTTTCAATTGGCATAGGCGAATACCGCTACGCAAGTAACAATGCAGATCGATAAAGAATATCCTTTTTTACTTTATGCTTACGGCCCTCAGGTCACGAGCCCTGAGACCGATGAAGCTGTAAAAGCCAAAATTCTAACAGCAAAAACATCACAGTAACTAGAGGGAGCGACACGTTTCCAATTTCGCTGCTAATTTTCGCATATCTGGATATCGTCATACGTAAACGAGATGTTTATATAGATGGTTGTATTTGCTTCTTTCCCACTCACGGCACAAAATAGTGATATATTATTTTAGTCACCACAATTCTTAAAATTGCGGTAAAGCAACGCAACAGTTGTATCATGTTTGCAGTATGAATGGGAAGGCTTAACCGGAGAAGAATCACGCAGTCAGAGAATAATATAAAAAATATAGTAGCATAATGTTGCTATGTATCGTATGATGTAAGTAGAGAACGAGAGATGCTAATTACTGGAAGGAGGCGATCCATCGCATCTGCACTTTGATTCTTTATCGATAATCGATGTGGGTTTCTATGGTCAACAACATCACTTATTATGTATCTTTGGCCGTCATTACTTCTTCAAAAAATATCTGTCACTGTGATCGCCGGTCTGCCTAGCGAACTTGGTGTATAAGTCAAATCTGGGACGATTTGAGGAATTTATATAAACTATAGTACCTACCTACATAATAGGCCTACGCTTTTGTCCACCAATATGTTTATTTTTCCACTGACTGACTGTTACGGGATAGGTCAGAAAATAAGGTTTTTCGATTTTTTTTACTCATACGTTTTTTAAGTAAACTTTTTTGTGTCTTTCCTATTTATAAACCGAGTACCTGAACTTATACACACATCGTGGTAAGTGGTGATAGGGGAAAAACCGCACAACAGGTTTCAGTAGTATGAATATGTCCCATTATTTGTACTACCAAACAGTTTAAATTAAATTAAAGGCGATAAAGTTGCCTAAATAAATTTTATTAAATGATTATTCCTTCATGTAGAACAAAGCGTAACCAACATATGAGTGGTATATACGCATGCTAAACAATTTACTTAGCTGCGTTTCAATTAGATATTAAGATAGGATCAAGCGAGGTTGTACACGTTTGCCTTGTTCGTGTGCAATTAAATTATTTCGTTTTCAATTTTAATGCTACGATAGATACGTCTAAGACATAGTAGCGTGTAAAATCTCACACTGATCTAGAAATTAAGTTCCCATGTTAATGTAGGACTAATTACAAAAAAAGTATGTGCTTACTGATTTACTTGCTCGGCATGTCGTAAAAAGCGATTAATCGAATTATTTTTTTATATAGGAGAGGCGCCAAACGAGCATAGCTCACCAGATGGCAAGTGATTACCGTCGCACGTGAACAACTGCAACACCACGGGAATCGCAGGTGCGTTGCCGGCCTTTTAAAAAGGTGTAGGCTCTTTTCTTGAAGGTCCCTACATCGTATAAGTCCGAAAAATCTCTGGTGGCATTCGATTCCACAAGGGAGTTGTGCGAGGAAGAAAACTTTTTTAAATCGCACGGTGGTGGACCACCAGTCATCCAGATGTTATGGTTGTGATCGCAATTTTTGTCGCGATGTGCGATGGTAAATTTTGCGGGTGAAATTAGTCCGAACAATTCCTCTCACCGTGCTAGATGCAACAAAATACGCAGAGATGCAACATCTCTTCGCAGTGCCAGCGAGTCAAGCCGATCGGAAAGAGCTCGGTCGCCGACGATTCGAACTGCTCTGCGTTGGATGCGATCAAATGGAAAGAGCTGGCACTGGGGAGCCCCCGTCCAGACATATTCCATGTGCGGCCGAACCTGCGCCTTGTACAGTTGCAGGTGGTGAGCCGGCATGAAACACTGTCCCACTTTGCTGAGCATTCCAAGCTTTTTAGAGGCCAATTTAACCTTCTCTTCCAAGTGACCACGAAACTGCACGTCACTAGATACGTCGACGTCGAGGATTCTAATACTGGTTCAGGCAACAAGGGGAGTGTCTTGAAACTGAAAAGATACGACGAATAAAGAACCACTTTTTAGCGGTAAATGCACAAACTTGTGTCTTCTGGAGATTAATTTGGACTAGATTTTGTCGCCCTCATCGCGAGACTTTGTATAACAATGTCTCGACTTCAGACATAAGTTTTCCCGAATATTGGCTTCGTGATTGTGTAGGCGATAGCTAGCCACCTATCACTTCTTTTATAATTGACGTGAATTTTAAAGTTACAGTCTATATAGGTACGTCCCGCTGCCTAGCACAGGCCTTCTTTTACTTTTGAGAGGGTTTTAGGGCAAGGAAATGTCCACCGTGCTACTTTAATACGTGTTGGCAAACTTAACATGTCTTTGAAACATTTTTTTTCTTATGTCTCAGAGGTCAGTGAGGTTTCCTCACTATGTTTTTCTTCATCGCCGAGCACGTGGTAAATTAGCACTTAAAATCGCAATAAACAATTTCATAATAATTTACCATGTATACCCATATTTTTGGCTAAATGTGCCCCTAATGGCTCACTGCTCTTTGGACTCTATCTACCTCTTCGCGTATCATAGACTTGACGTGTATTATAATATAGTCACTGGGGTAAATCACCGGCAACTTTTTGACTGCAGGCTCAATAAGTGATCTTGACCCGAGTTGGGATTCTGAGCAGTTATAAGACAGATTATATAACTAAATATATATAACAAATATTTTTATATAATTTTTACCCATTTTCGCACTCTCAAATTGACATCATAATCTTTCCACTTGTCACACTGAACAAGAGTTACGGTTCACGACTTTGTATGGGAGAAGGATCTATTAATATGACGTTATTTAGATTTATTAAAGACTATTTATTTAAGACAATTTTATTACTTTTTCCTTTTTCTTTTTTCTAAATAGTTTTCCAAATTTTGTATAAAACCTAAATCATTTCTTGCAGTGCTCTCTATCTGTTCGTGAAGTTTCATTAAAATAGGTAATATGTGATTATTTCTATATTACTTACAGATACTTAATTGTACTGTATTGTATTGTAAATAAGACATACGTGATTGAACTAGATTAATGACGTACCTATTTTAGCATGTGTACAGGAGAAAGAGATGACACAAGCCAACGACAGCACTAAGTTGGTGATCTTCATTTTGATCTTCGTACGCTTAAGTTATTTGCATTGTTACACCTCTTCCATCATCCAAGGTATTCTGCAAAAATAACAAGTTTTTTAAAAAACAGTACTCACGTTTGTAGTTTAAATCAACTTCCCAGTAAGAAGCTATTTAAATAGGTCTTTAGTTGGAAGCTATGGTTTTAAGAGAGAGAATATCGATGAATGTGTGTATGTCATCATCATTTTTTTTAATTTTTTTATTAAAAAGAATATTAACAATGCTATAAACATTACTAATATTCCCCTTAACCACTCGTGGTAAGCTTAAAATTGCTTGTGTTACGAGTGGTTTACGCTAGTAGTCGAATGGTGGATTCGAACCAACGACCTTTTTGAGTTCGTGATCCGCGCCCTGCCATTAGGCTACTGTCGCATTAAATTAATTACAGGCTATAAAATGCCACTGCTGAACATAGGCCTCCAATGCCGCATAGGGTGGATAGTTTCCACAGTTGCCACGTCTAGCAGGCTGCTGTCCATCTTCGGATTTATTCCCGCCGTCGATTTTACGACACTTCTACTCGTGGATCTTCTTACACTGCCACTATTAACTTAATTGATGACAATTCTTTTAGGATTGTAGAAATAAACTAGATTTAGGAAATCAATGACACTTTATTTCATAATTTTTCGTTATTTTCTAAATAAATCTATTAGCTTTTGGGATGAAATATAGCGGAAATCACTCCCGGTATTGCTCTCTCTGTTCGTGCAGTTTCATTGCAATCGGTTCAGCCATTCCAAAGATTAACCCGGAGAAACAGCAGACAGATATAGAGAGACACACAACATTTTTTAAAACGGTTATTTATGTCTTAATGGCATGCAAATAACCTCTGAACACAACAAAAGGCATTTATTTCGACTTAACCACTCGAATGTCGGGGTCATTTTGGCCAATATGGCGCATCTGTGGAGCACTTTCCGAAGTACTTAGTATATAACAAGTGTACTAAGTTATATATATATATATATATATATATATATACTAAGTAAGTATATTGAAATCATATATCAATGGAAACGTTATTAAATAAGCTATCAGATTATGCATAACAGATATATATGTTATATATATATATACGTATGTCATATATATCATATATATGTTACAAATAGTTTGCTATTACTCGACGCCATATTATGGCGTTTGACAGATGCGCATATGATTTGAGACGCCAGAATACGGCGTTTGGACAGAGGAGAGGATAACAGACAGACACTTCTACACATATAAATTATTAACGTCTCAAAAACACTTTCAAAAATATGATTAAAAATCTGAACTAAACTAAAAAGCATTAAACATTGACTGTTGTAGAGCATAACTCAATAATTTTACGAATACGGACATTTATCGATAAAGGGCAGAATATATTCTTACTCCATAAACTTTAGTGATAATATTATCTGAACTACACTACTATAAATTAAGTTCCACATTCAGTAACGGCTTTCAGAGACTGTTAGGGTAGCTACACATTATAAAATGTAATTTCCGTCTTACTGTGCTCTTGCTACGACGTCGCTTTTCAAGATATAAGCTGGTCATAAAAATATCAACTAAAATAAATCAGAAAAATGTCTGCCGGGTACATAAAAAATCTTTTTAAGTTGATAAAATTTTTAGAAATATTCTTAAGCTTAACGAGTAAAATATATTTAGAAATCCAGGGATACATCATCATCTAGCTTAAAGGTTAGAATTCAGGTCTACTCGCATTGACTCTTAGGAACTACACGATTTAACCCCTTAACTCCGAGCGTTTTTTACATTTTGCCTTAGCATATTCGTCTCGCAGAGACAAGGTCGGGCTATGTTGGACTCTCATTGACTCAAACCCCACGGTGCTTTAGGTTTGTTGTATATTGGCATGGCCACGGTCACACTATTGCACGCATCGTAAAAGTGAAATAGTAATGTTTTATGTACACTTGACATTTTGAAAGTTAATGTGTAAGGGCAATTAAGACTAGCGGACGTTTTAAAAATTCACAGACAGATAGACGGAGAGACAGACAAAATTTTAAAAATTGGTTAGTCATGTATGAATAACAAGCCATCAACCTCTTCAGCTCAAAAAAGGTAATTGTTTCGGTATTGCATTAAAATCAATTTCGTTTGGACAAAATAATGTTGAATTTTATGGTCTTCTATTAATTTAAGACATAATGTTTATTTTCCACATGTGTTTTATATCATAGATGATTCTTAATGCAAATTTCCCACACAGTATATATAGTTTATGGCCAGCGACAGCCATCTCTTGGCAACGCCACGTCGGGAAAATTCACGTCAGCTCTAGTCCATCCAAGTCAAGGCGCGCTGGAACACATGGCGCATCTTATTACGTGCCTTGCAGATCCACTTCCGAAAAAGATTCCCCGAATTCGTTACGAGAAGAGGCCACGGCACTATTTAAAAAAAATCTGGAAGCTTTCTTGAACCGCGAACTAGTGTAGGTGAGGTAGAGAGACTCATCGCAATACCAACGTTCCTATCCCTCACGGACTCACCACCGTCGCATCGTCCATGTGGCTCTGCCAACGTCGTATCAGATACACTATGATACGATATGGCGTTATTCCATACCTCCTCATAACTTCTTCACCTGCGACTACTAATGCCTAACCAGCTCAAATTTTTTTATAGAATAAGAATGATAAATGAGCATACAGACTACCTGATAATTGGATACTTTGGTCCATAGACATGTACACCAATCCTTTGTTGAAGAATCAAAATGCAAATGCGTTCTCACATCTGAGGGCTAGGATAGAATGCACTGTTTTTAGTAAAAGGGGTCTTCGGTTTTATACACTTACTACAAAAAATACAGCAGCAGTAAGCTGCTACTTTTCGGTGGTATTCTGTGAGAGTGTAAGCCTTCCTCGGTCGTGCTGACCCATTCGTGCTATAACGTTAATGTCGTATCGTCGTGCTATAATATGTGTAAAACTTGGTGGTTTAAAGGTGGCTGTTACAATGGAGAAGATAACCATATTTTGTTTTATATGCCAAAAAAATCTACAAAAATTTACGAGAATAACTGTGTTTTTAATTTTTTTCTATCTTCAAAACTGACCGAGATATAAAGGCGCAAAGTTAATATTTTTGGTCTAAGCCGCGGGCCGAGAGCGACTTCGTTGATGACGTCACGATTTCCATCTTCGTTCGAGCAACCCGACGCGCAGTGATGCCACTTTAGCGACTTTGTCGCTAAATCTAACGAGTTTTTTGTTAAGTTGGGGAGTTTAATTCAATGTTTAGCTACAAAAAATATTCTGGCGACTTTTAGCGACATTTGCACTTACTTCAATTTTTCTTACCATCTAACTACTATAGGCGTAAGGAATACTATACTCTATCCGTTAAAGAAATAATAAAATATAAAGGAACCGAAACAAAGGTTCTCTGGATGTCGCTTATACAATAATAAACACATTAAGAGAAGAACAACTACATTCCATCACCTATTACAAATAAATCACTTAACATGTTCAACATTATTATGCTCATATATATATATATATATATATATATATATATATGTATTATATATATGTGCCTCAATATAAAAATACGGCCACAAAAACACCTGAAAAGTTGTTTTTTAATGTGCCTAAAAACCCTACCATCAGAAAAAATGGACAAATGCTATGAGAATAGCACATCCTTTAGGACCAAACACGGTAGCATATTGTTGTGAGGATCATTTCGATGTAAGTATTCAAATAATATATAATGCTTTCTATTAGGCATGTAGGTACCTACTCGAGTCGCAGTGTTTAAGTTTAACACTAACGAATCATTGAACCTTTCCACGCTTAATGATCATTATAATTTCAAGAATAAAAAATACCTAATAGCTACATATTTAACTAAAACTACTTCAGTGTAAATAAACATCCAATCTTGGGTAAAGTAACCTATGTAATGTAGATAACTTAATGACCTGTCGTGAGTTCGTAAGTTTAGATACCTACCTATGTTTGCAGCAAGTTTTAAAATGTTTATAATGCATATAAAGGTTAAAATATGGAATACGTTAACAAAAATTTTTATATTTTTATGATATTTTGAGCAAAATCTAAACACATCGCAGAGCTGTTCAACCTGCATACTTTGCGGGCCGTAAAAAAAGTTTGATTATGAAGTGGAGCACTTAAATTTTTTTCGTGTTGTCCTACTTTTATGTATTACATAGTTGGTACATAATTTAATTATTGATGGAATACAAATTACGAGGTTCCTTATTTTTTTAAAGACTTTACATAAGTTTGTATTTTGTTCTAGGTCGAAAACGGTATGGAAAACTACGTGAAGTACAAACTAGTTGGTGGTCCCCAAAAACTTAATAAGATGTTTTGCCTCACAAGTTTGCTTGTCAAAATCGGTATACAGAAAAACCACAAAGATGTTTACTATCAAAACTAAATGCCAAATCTAGGTCAGTAACAGTTGCACATGCGATTGCCACTACTTCACAAGAAATTGAGCATATATATGTTGTCGATCCTGTTACTACTCTAGATGATAATATTGACATTGATCCCTTGCCTGAAGAAAATATAACTACGCTTTTAATCAAAATAATAATGCGATCCTTTTTCTATTAATATTGAAAACATCTGATTTTTAGATAAAATCATATTTTTATACACCGAAGGTGTATTTATAGTAAATTTCTTTATAAACAACAGGATTTTTTTAAACCATAAACACCACAAAAATGTCAGGGTGCACTTAAGAAGAATAAGAAAACAAAACTAGTTAGAGGCAGATAGTAAGTAGGTAGGTAAGGAATGTTTACGTATTTTGTTATACCTATTCTTATCATTAGCAAAAGAAACCCAGAAGTATTAATGTAATAATGGGTACCTAGGTTATAAAAATATTATGTTATTTTTATGCGTATTCCAGCCGCGACAAAATCTTTGTTTATTAGAAAATATTCCGCCACCATCATGTCACGGACTATTGGAAGATTGTCAGATTGACCCTTTTGAAAACCTTCTTCCATCATTAAATACTTAAAAACACCAGAGCGCACGAGGGCAAACAACACACCCGCGAAACATTACTATAAACGTAATATATGATCGGGGCGCTGGAACGGTATGGCGGCGCGGCCGCATGGAATCGATGACGTCACGCACTACTCGCGGGCACGGGCGAGATTTTAAAAATGTACGTAAACTTTCCACGCTTATAACTTCGGTAATAGTGCACCGATCGATGTGGAATAAAGACTAAAATTATGTGTTTGGTCTAGAATTTTTACCTACGTACTTATACGTAATATTGTAACCTTCTTATTTTCTCCATTGGACTTCGGTCTAACTTAATCTCATTTACACGTTTTACGATGGTTTACTGATGAAATAATAACAAAAGACTGATGTAAAATAGATACGTAAGTAGATAGTATATCTAACCCTCCTGCCTGGTAAGTTAAGCTTGAATAACATTTGCCCGAAATGAAAATAAGAAAAAAAGAACCGAAGAGATAACACGGTGCTCTCAACTTTTATTTATTGTTGAAGTGGTAAGTAATAGAACATTAATTAATTACATACTTCTCTGTATATTTTATCCAAGACCGTAAATTGAACGAACACTAATGATAACTTTGCGTGCGTCAATGTTTATTAGTGAAGAGAAGTCAAGGTGTGTATATATCAATAAATTGTAATGTTGATTTTACGAATTAACTTTTCATTTAAATTTTTACCGATTTAAAAAAGAAGACTGTATGTTTTTTTTTCTATTTATGTTAAACGATGTTTTGTCTAATGTGAGCCGGTATTGTTTTCTATATATATATAAAATAAGTAATTTCTTATTATATTAAAGAGTTTACTTCAGGTTTTGTACCACATCAATTTTAAAAAATATATCCACAAATAATGGTGGTTGACAAAGTTTTTATTATTTGTAGATGAAGTTAGTAACAACTAGTTTTACCGTAAGTTTTTGATATTTCTAAATCTACTCCTGAAGGTCAAAAAAGCAAACTTTTAATAAAAAAATAAAAAAGTTGACTTCAAAGAATTATTTATCCTCCTGCAATATATTAATGTCTTTAATAATATATGGTTATTGGTAAAAATAAGTCTTCATTATTAACCGATACTGTATACCGATATTATATCATAATCGGGTTTCAAAATATATGTGGAGACTTAAAAACATATAATCGATATTACGAAAAACTTCACATACTTACCTGTAAATAACGTCTGCTTTCAGAGAGAACATGTAAACTTTTCCTGTAAGTTTTAGCCTCAACTGCAAGCTACACTTCTAACTGAAGGCTCTAGTTACTAAGTATTTATATAAAAAGTGACAAACGAGTCCACAGATCACGTGATGGTAAGTGAATGCTGTGGGTCACAGACGCCTTCATCTATCCTCGACTAAGAATCAATATGCAGATGTGTTGTTACACCTGAGGATTTAGATAAAACGCCTAGCTACCAGTATTTTTTTTCTATAATCGAAGTGATATACGAAATCACCTGATGGTTCATGGCTACAGCAGATTATGAACACATGTAACCTACTTGAAATAAAGAAGACTACAAATGGTTTCTAACATCTGAGGACCAAGATAGAATGCCTCGCAGCCTATTCTTATACTGGTTCTCTATATCCTTCAAATCGGAACACGGCAGAAATATGTAAGAGGGTATTTCCTACTCAGACGGATCCCCAGGCAGAAAAAGAGTCCTACCTTGTAGTTATGACTGATGGTAGAAAATCTATGCAGAAAAATTGATCCAAAACTTTAGATACTGGTAGTGGAGGTGGATTTTTTAGAGATTGAGTGCATCGTTATCAATTTAAGGTTAAAAACTTTATGCACACGAATGTCCGTTACACTGGTAAATCTTCCAAAAAATATTTTTAATCTTAATCTTTTAAGAAATACATTCCTGCTATAATCTAAAGAGCACATAATCATTAAACTAGGATAATTATTAGTAGATTTATTATTTGCAGGAGGCGAGCCAGTTGTATAAGGATCGTGCTAAATGCTAGTCCGTAGTCTCTGCCTACCAGGTGCCACGTGAATGGTTATATTATTTTATTTCTATTTCTATCGCCATCGTTTGCGTCACATGCTCGCTTATTCCAAAACTATAATGAAAGCCTTTTATGCTTTTACCACCGGGCCATTTTTTATTGACTGCAATAAACTTTGTCATAATATTATAATGGTTATTATTAATTAATTATTATTAAAAGTTTATTATTAAAAATATTATTATTAAAAGGGTTTAAAAGGGTTAAAAAATAAATAAAATATGTTGTATTCTTTAAATATGTAAACATAATACGCGACAGGCGAGTATTTTATAGAGAAAAAGACCCTAGTTATTAGATTATAAACTCCCCTGGCCGATTTTGACGGCGGCGACAACTTCCGAATGCTGTCAGGTGCTATCAGATTACCCGCTATACAAAGGCACTCACTGATTCTTGGCTACCCATGACCTATAACTAGATCGAAGATATAATAGCTTTTATTTCTTAAAGACAAAAAAAATTAAGTCACTATTTGACGCAACGACATTGTAGTCGTTTGGACAACGAATATGTCGTGGTAAAAATTAAAACTAAACTATAGTGTATCGAAAAAAAAAATTTAGTTCTTTGAAATTGGCTATAACTTTATATAATTGATAGAATCAGGCGTTACTTTGCATAAATTCATTATAAAGATATTGATTAATTTGTAACATTCCGCTAACTATTTACAACGATGTATCTTACCTGGATTGAAGAGCACCTCCCGCCCTCCCTCAATTACGTGCACTAATTCCGTCACCACTAGTCCCAGCACCACTACTCCCAACACCACTACTCCCGGCACCACTACTTCCAACACCACTATTCCAGGAAAGACACACCATCGACGATAATACGACACGTGTTTCGCCTCTACACGAGGCATCCTCAGGTGACGTAGACCGCTAAGCGGTCAGCCGCCGTAATAAAAGGTTGCAAGTTTATCAATATCTTTATTATAATTTTATATTAAAAGTTCAACATTTTTGTCCTTTTGATTGGATAAAGGAATGACGTCTAAATGGTTACATATAAAAACTTCAAGCCCTATTATCTCACACAGTTTTGACCAAAAATTTCCACCCGTATAGTGGAAATTTTTGGTCAAAACTATATGGCACAACTCCTGAAATATCTTATTTATATAAAAAAGAATCATCAAAGCTAGTTCACAAACGATGAAGATTTCGCGTAACATACATACAAAAACGCAGTCGAATAGAGGACTTCAGATGTTTTGAAGTCAGCTACAATAGCTGTTATTTCGTTAGTAGATTCCATGAGGTGCACAGAGTTATTGATAAATCTATGGTAGCAAAATAAGTGGCAATGGGCCGGCTATATAGCTCGAAGAACTGACAACCGATGGGGACGAAAGGTTCTCAAGTGCCGGCAGGTGAAGTGCAGGGCGACTAGATAGAGTGACGATCTGGTAAGACATGCAGGAAGTTAATGGATGCAGATGGCTGTAGACCGTATTACCGTTATTATTCCTTGGAGGAGGCCTATGTTAAGTAGTAGACTTGTGAAGAGCAGTAAATAATGAAAAAAATCATGCTGGTTCAGAACCAAGTTTCGTGTTAAGTTGGTTAAATTAAGTAACAGAGCTCTTATGAATCCATTTGGGTTGGTACCTATTTAGGTTAAGACCGCGGTTACTATTTTGAAGCAGAAGAAGGCACAAATGTGCGCTAAATAGTAGTGCAGCTAACTTACTTTGGTATAAAAGGATATCTATTGGTTCTTGAAGTGCAGCTTGGACCAGCAAGCTGGGTGTAAGACGGCCTCCCACAAAATTAAGTTATAACCTAACACTGGTAGCAAGTTGATGGAAGCAGGTGGTTCAGGAGCATGTTTGCAAGTCTTGGGAGAAGCCACAGGTTTCAGCAATGGAAGTTTGAAAGGTTGTATTGACGATCACGATGATCTAATATAGTGCTGGCGGGGATTAAGCCCGAGGTGCTCGAATGCTGTGAATTAAAGCAAGCGCTAAGCCTCTAAGCTAGCACGGCAAAAAAAATCATAGCTTTGTATAAAATAATTTCTTACACGGTGGTGGCAACATAAGAGTATCTACCATTAAATATCCTGCCGAGGGTTTTGTAAAAGGCTAAAGAGAGAAACTGGTGAGACTGCGTCTTCTTTAAAGAGCTCTAATTGTAAAGGAAAATTTTTGGTTGTCGACACACTTTCCAAGCATAGCAACTATTAGAAATATACAGCCTATGGAGCAATATATGGGAGAGGTCTATGTTCATCAGTGAACTTTTGATGGGCCGGTAATAAAAAAAGAATTACATAATTAATTAAATATTATTATCGATATTAAAACTTATAAGTTTATATTTATACAACCTATTCAAAACATAATATTGAGCACAGTGAACAAACTTAAACTCCACAAGTTCACAGATTAAACAATGTAGTGATTAATATTGTATTCACATATTTTTCAAACAAAATGCAAACTAAACGAAGCAAATTTTAGTCGCAAATGTCATATATTTATATATATTTAATTCCATGAATAAATACAAAACGAGAATATGTTTGGATTAACTTTGAGAATTTAATATAGTTAAAATAAGTAACGTTATTCATTTATGATGCTTTATATTCTACATTCTGTAACTATAAACCAAAATATGGAAATCTCGTTTTATTTAGGAATTATTTATTAAAAAATGTACTTAGTGAGCTTTTAAAAAAACGTGAATGATTGAACTTAGTGACACAAATACTGTATAGAAATAAAAAAATTGTAATAGAATAAGAAAAATTGACAAAAAGGCAAATTAACAGTATAACTACCTACTATTTAACAAACTCTACTTACTCAATAGTTATATCTTTTATCTTTTATGCTATTTATAGGTGTATGAATATATCTATCATTTACTGCATATTCCTCATTAAAGTTTGGTTCTAGGAAACGCTCAGTTTGGGTAGACTTTCTATTAGATGATAAATTTTTATACCACGATACTACTTTTTCTAGTATATGGCCAGCTTATGCAAGCTTAACAATAATGATTTCTTAAATTTACGCGAACACTACACATTGAATAAAACTATTATTTACGGATTTTATCGCGTTTAATTACTTTAATTTATTTTTATTATTATCCCGACGTTTCGGGTGCTTTACAGCGCCCATGGTCACGGGGGGGGACTGAGATGTTTGACGTCCCAATGTCATAGTTAGTCCGGCTACCTTCAGTTTTTTAATATTAATTTTTGGTCCGATTTACGCAAAACGAGCTTATAGTATCATGAAGTCTTGCAGTGGTATGCTTGGGTTTGGGTTTAATTTTGTTGATTATAGGATCCCAAGCAGATGGTAGCACCCAACCATCTTCTCTACTGAAATTTGGATGTTTTTTAATTTCAATAGCCTCGCGTATCATCCTTGGTAGGAATCGGTGTTCTTTTGCGAGAATTTGTGGTTTATCAAATCTAATGTAATGGTGGGGACGATCTTGAACATGTTCGCAGACTGCAGACTTCCCGGAGCGTCGGTGCTTCACATCAGCTATATGTTCCTTCACGCGGGTTTTTATAGATCTCTTTGTTTGACCTATGTAAGAGAGCCCACATTCACAATCTAGCTTGTACACACCTGCATCTTGTAGAGGAATATTACATTTGATGGATGGTAAAAATTGACTAATCTTCTTCAGCGGCTTGTAGTATGTCTTAATGGACGCTCGCTTCAAGATGTAGCCAATCTTGTCCGTGACTCCTCCAACATATGGTAGTAGAGCAGGTGCGCGCTCGACTGTTGCCGGCTTCACTCGTTCACTGTGACGTAGGCGCGGGACCCGAAGCTTGTTGTCTTGCAATACTTGCTTGACGTGCTGAAGCTCCGCGGCCAGATGTTTTCTGTCACAGATCCTTCGTGCTCTCTGAAACAAAGATTTACCCACGGTAGCTAACTGTGAAGGATGATGGTGAGATTCACCATTTAGATATCGGTTGGTATGGGTCTTTTTCCTATACACAGTGTGACCAATAGTGTTATCAGGACAACATGAAATGTTAACATAACATGCCTCAAGAATATGCAATACTACTTGAACATTGCCTCACATCTGGCTATCTATTGTGGAAGGAGGAGTTCTACAAGCAAGTAGATGGTGTGGCGATGGGCTCACCTGTGTCTCCCATAGTCGCCGACATATTCATGGAGGACTTTGAGGAGAAAGCCCTTCTTACTGCTCCTGTAAATCCAAGGTTCTACAAGCGGTACGTAGACGACACTTTCACAATTTTACCATCTGACAAAGTAGCTGCATTTTTAGACCACCTTAACTCCATAAACTCTAAAATACAATTCACAATGGAGTTAGAGGCAAATAATTCTTTAGCTTTCCTAGATGTTTTAGTCATCCGAAATCCTGATAACACTATTGGTCACACTGTGTATAGGAAAAAGACCCATACCAACCGATATCTAAATGGTGAATCTCACCATCATCCTTCACAGTTAGCTACCGTGGGTAAATCTTTGTTTCAGAGAGCACGAGGGATCTGTGACAGAAAACATCTGGCCGCGGAGCTTCAGCACGTCAAGCAAGTATTGCAAGACAACAAGCTTCGGGTCCCGCGCCTACGTCACAGTGAACGAGTGAAGCCGGCAACAGTCGAGCGCGCACCTGCTCTACTACCATATGTTGGAGGAGTCACGGACAAGATTGGCTACATCTTGAAGCGAGCGTCCATTAAGACATACTACAAGCCGCTGAAGAAGATTAGTCAATTTTTACCATCCATCAAATGTAATATTCCTCTACAAGATGCAGGTGTGTACAAGCTAGATTGTGAATGTGGGCTCTCTTACATAGGTCAAACAAAGAGATCTATAAAAACCCGCGTGAAGGAACATATAGCTGATGTGAAGCACCGACGCTCCGGGAAGTCTGCAGTCTGCGAACATGTTCAAGATCGTCCCCACCATTACATTAGATTTGATAAACCACAAATTCTCGCAAAAGAACACCGATTCCTACCAAGGATGATACGCGAGGCTATTGAAATTAAAAAAAACATCCAAATTTCAATAGAGAAGATGGTTGGGTGCTACCATCTGCTTGGGATCCTATAATCAACAAAATTAAACCCAAACCCAAGCATACCACTGCAAGACTTCATGATACTATAAGCTCGTTTTGCGTAAATCGGACCAAAAATTAATATTAAAAAACTGAAGGTAGCCGGACTAACTATGACATTGGGACGTCAAACATCTCAGTCCCCCCCGTGACCATGGGCGCTGTAAAGCACCCGAAACGTCGGGATAATAATAAAAATAAATTAAAGTAATTAAACGCGATAAAATCCGTAAATAATAGTTTTATTCAAAGCTTAACAATGTCAGCCTTTTCGGCCTCAGATATCGGGGTCATAGTTTTATAGCCAGGTTTTAGCTGAACTGAACCATTTCTTTTTCGACCATTACCGACAACATTATTCTTTATAGTCACAGTTGTAGTGATATCTAAAAAACATTATGTTCCGGTATTCTTTTTGAAATTTTATGATTTTTATCTTTAACCACGATCATAAATCACCATTTTCATTTTGATTTCTATTTTTATTGTAACGGATGCTAAATCATAGAAATCTGTAAATTTGTGCAAATGCACTTTGTAGACTTTATTTTTTCTATGTTTATGATCTTTAGGACTGCGAGCAGATTCATAAAATATCTCCCCAATATTTCGAAGTGAAAGCAGATTTGTATTGTTTTGTAGCCTCAATAGTTGAATGCATCGAATCAAATTTCGTATGAGAATGGCTTGACTCTAAGAATTTGTCAGCAAAAAGCTGGATTGCAGCTACTTGTTGGTTTCGGTTTTGTCCTCCACATGTCTCACAAAGTAGTGAAATTTCTGAGAATTTGGGAGGTATCAATTTAAGAAAATGGTACATTTAATTAACTAAATAACAATATAATTTATTTTATTTAGTTAATAATAAAATAATAAGGAAGCCTATTTCGTTACACCCTCTTTTCCCATGTTACTCATTCCAAGTGAAACAGGGAGCTGTTTTTCCTTGTCCAACGTTAACAGTAAGATTGTACAAATGTATGTGTGTGAATTTTGTGTGTTTTTAAATAGTGAACCTGACGAGTTCAAATATTTTGTATTTATTGATTTTTGCTTCTTGGAATTTCGTAAATGCATTCACCTATGGATACAAAGACTTTTCGTGAAAAAGTTGTTGATATTTTAATGTATTTATTGTAAAAAAATAAATTTCATATTTCTTGCACTTAGTGAGTTTTTGCTGTTACACAATGAAATATAAAAAAAGTTTTATTCAATAAATGACTTAACTTTCCGAAATTAGTTTGGGCTTGAGATTCGTCTCTATTTCAGGTATACAAAAAGTACTCTGTGGATTCGACCGTTACTCCTTTGCGCAGGATAAGCACTCTGGGATGTATTCCGTAAGGCAGTGTATCTGATCAGTGCACGACTGTTCGGGTCTGAAACCAGTTTGAACCAGGTGCAGATACGCTACACATTTAATAACTCCTTGCCTTCCGGATACAGGTCCAGGATGACAAGGCAGAGCTTAAGAAAATGATTGCATTCTGTACACTTTATGGACTGGGAGATTCTGGGCCTTAAGGTCGTCTAGAATGTGAACGGTATCGAGTTCCTTCGGGGGTCCTCGAACGACCACTTGAAGATTACGGTCCTCTGGTAGAGCGTAAGTGTGGAACTAATTTCTACACTACTACTATAATTTTTTTGTGTTCAAGCAGTTTGACAGGTTGTTCCACTTAGAATTATCGGAGAAGGGGGTGATTAGTCTCAATTGCCTTTTTCAGTGTTGCGCGCTTGCACTTTTTGCCCTGGACGAAGGAAAAGCCTTCGTCTTCAGGCTTGGGCGGGTCACGTGTTCCGGTCTACATGTCGTAGCCTGAGACGGCATCCAAAACGGGCCGGAGAGGGGCCGTTGATCGACACCGCACATGGCGTGGGGGAAGCAACGTCGTTTACCGACGAGAACGAAGTCTGTGAAACCGGGACGGAGGGAAGAGAGAGGGGGGTATTACTCAGAAAAAGTTGATTGTAAATGAGCTGTTTTAAAAACGCAGACCAAATGTCGGGGAAGGCTTTACGCAGAAAGTCAGCGAGTTCATCATATGAGAACGACGCCACCTTGTCCTATGCTTACGTAAAGCAAACACCTATACATCTAGCGCTTTGAACGACACAAAAATTAAAATTAAAATAGATGGCTGCCTCAGAGGCAGCGGGTGTGTTTCACTCTAGTTACGGTTAGCCGAAAACTAGGAATCCAGGAAGAAGAGTTACCCACAAAACACTATTTTCAATATAGTAAAGTAGCAAGCGAGGTATGATATCTTATATTTAGTCGCGCACATGAGCTGGTAGTGGAGTACGGGCGTGACCTCAACCGACACGTCCGAAATCAAGTCAAGAATGACGAACCTGCATCAAGTCGAGGTCTCAACCTCCTTATTAGATACTTCTAGAGTTTTACCTAGCTACTAGGTAATCTCGGTAGTTTTTCAATTTATCATGACAAACTTAGTAATATTAATTAGTAATAATAAAAAAAAATTGGGCGCCACTAAAACGTAATCTATTGTTAAAATTTTAAATTAATACAACCAAAGTGTAAAAGCTAACTTATAAAGGCATGCCATGCGATGCTTTCTACGTACTTTTCATCGAATATTGAGCCGCAAAAGTCGCAAAGCGAATATATAAATGCAAATTAATATGAACAGGAGCTAAGTAATAAGATTGATTCCCTATTTTATGGTTTCCTCGGAAGTTTAATAAAATAGCCTTTTGTTTCACTCAACATTATATCGCTGTAATAATGAAATAGTTTTGCACGAGGCTTGGCACCCATTTGGTAATTTCCCCTCTCGAAATGGTTCTGATATTGCAAGTAACGTCCTTTTATGATTCTTAATGACCCTTAATTGCTTAGTAGCGCACTAATAGACACCAAACAAAAAATATTATTCAGTATAACTATGAATATAATATCTGTTTATCATATGGTTGTGTAATAGTACCTACACGTAGATAGATCGTGTGGATCTGTGTAGTTACGTAATTGTTAATAGGTCGGCTTGGCTGGGAAAGGACCACGTTTTCACTCGGGACAGCTAAATTCTGCAGTGTTTCGTGTGGTAAGTATGACTATTTACTTGAAACAAGGCATTATATCTGTCCTTAGGGGTTACAACGCATTTTGTATTTTCATATACAATCAAGGATAGATGTAGATGTCAATGGCCAATCAACTACTTACCATCGGGTAAACTGTGTGCTCATTTGTCACAGGTGTGCTCATTTGTACAGGTATTTTATATCTGACATAAGCGGAATGGTTATTTTTTTATAGAATAAGGATGATAAACGAGCACACAGTCCACCTGATTGTAAGTGTACATTTATCCTCGATTAAGAATCAAAACGCAGATGCGTTGTCACCCCTGAGGACTTAGATGGAATGCCTCGTTTTCAGTTAAAAAAGTTATACTGTCATCTAACTAAAGCATTGAAATTTTACAGCATTTTCCGTAATATTCAAGATTTTTACCATCAGAGGGGAAAATCCGTTTTTTTTATTCAAATAATACCTATTGAAAGTCACTTTTTTCATTTACCACTGGTTCGCAAAAAAAAAACCTCTGTCCTGAACCAGCAAGAAACCCAGCGGGACTATTTTTAATACTATTATAATAGCTTACAATCGTGTTTACAATTAACAACACAAGACAAATTAGAAATAGCTTGGTAACGTTCATGCAAATTAAATGTTATACTCATCTGCTTTAAGACTTTCCATATCATTACAGCGTGTTTAAAGGCCACGTGTTAAACATAGGCCTTCCCAATATGCTACCATATAGAAGGAATACTTGCCATAGTCGCCACGTGGGTTGACAACCAAACATTCTCGGTAATTGTTTGATATCCAAAATACCTTCTATTTTTTAAAGGCTATAAAACAATGACCAAGGTGTCTATTTAAATAACATTAGATTGTGTAATTAGGTAATAACTTCTGATTACAGTCAAAAAATGTAAAGTGACGTCTAACCTATTTCATCATTAATAATTTTGTAACTTATTAAAATTAAATAAATGTAAATATAAGTTATCAAAACTGTGAATAGAAATTATTTTATAAGAATTTAGCTCTCTAAGTGTTTATTAATATTTTCGTTCAAATATAGCTTCGGCGGGAAGTTTTACAAGGTTTTGAACTCTCTCTTCATTATAACTATTTTTGATACGTCAATAAGTGTTGATTGATAACTAGAAAAATGTGATACTATAAAATGAGTTTTTACATTGTAATTAAATTATTATTATTGATGCCTGTATTTAGTAAAAGGAAATTTATTAATATTTAATAAAAATAAATTTAGTAAAAGAATAAATTTTATTCTATACACAAAACAACTCTTTTGTAAATGTATGTTTATGCTTTTGAATTTTTTTTTCTAACACATTAAGACTAAAAACAAAATATTTCTACTTACTTAAATCGCTAATAATTTGAATTTGATATATATTTTAATAGGTTATTGAACAATACATATTGCCAAATAATCCAAATCAGACTCTTGTCCAAAGTAATTAATGTTGTAACATTGTTGATAACGTTTCCCAGAACTCTTGTTAATTCTCATTGATATCAATCAGTACTTGCAAAAAGTTATGTTATAAGGAAGGAGCTTTTTGAAGTTTAATTAATCATAAAAGCTCCAGGCTTTCGTATACATTTTACTTCGGTCTCCGTCCCAAATCAATATTTATGAATGCATATCTTCAACTCATATATCTATAGCTCCATATTTTAATAACTTCGAGCTTGCTTCGTTAAATTCTTGGAGGTCTATGCTTTATAATTAAATGAACTACTGAGACAACGAATGTATAACATTTTTTTCAGCTGTGATAGCTGAAAAAAATGTTTTCTAAATAAACGTGGTTTGCAGACATCGTAATGATATGGGTATTTCACCATTTAGTACTTAATTTTTGGTGCGTTAATGTCTTGTAATTATCATTTAACACACCTGTGAGCATTATTCCACAAATGGGTTATATACACAAGTAATTATCATAAGTAACAAATGACGATTACAATTTTGCTTACTTATATTTAAGCTATTGCAACTCATCGAATAAAACTAAATTAACCAATTAAACACCAAAAATGGATAAAATTAGTATCATCAGACCATAAAAGTTTACAGCTGAACGTAAGATCCTCCGGTTGAGTTTACCATAATCATCACGCTTGGAAGATGAACGGACTATCACAATGATCTTGAATATCTCAATGATGAATATCAAAATCACATCGCCCCCCCCCTCCGACTCGAGGAGCTTCACTCAGAAGGGTCCGGGGTGCCTCGGAACTGCAGTCGACGACGCGGATCTTGCCACCGCCATGTCGCCTGAGTCAGTTTGGTCTACATAAATGAAGCTGCTGTAAAGGTCGCAGGACCAACAGAAAACACCTTCCAAAAAAGTTACGTATCTGCCGCCAAATATCAGTACCTGCAAAGCTGTGTTTGGATCTGAATGGTTTAAAGAACCGGTAGCCAACTTGAAGCAAAGAAGCCAACAGCAGCTGTTGGCTTCTTTGCTTCAAGTTGGCTATTGGTGTCCATGTACTGCAGTAACTACTATCAGGAGGACTGCAAGTTCGTTTGTTACTTCAGATTTTAAAAATGCCACATAGTAGGTAAGTAATCACATAGAAAGTACTAAGTAGCTAATAAAAATAAAATATTCGTACTGCTTTTTAGAAAAGTTTCCTTGTCCGTATTTTAAGTACACTGAACGGTTCTATCTCTGTTGTAAATGAAGTTTCTGGAATGTTTAATCAAGTTTGTCGCATTTTATAGTAGAAAACAAAATGTGCAAAACCTTTTGTAATGTCTTTTAAGATTTTTCTACCACTATTTTTCTTTTTTCGTTTTTTGTAGGAAGAGGCCTGTAGGATCTATTTATAACCTTAATTATTTAAACTAACTCAGAGAAAACAAAATTAGTTTTATTAAAAAGTTATATTATATTTTTAACACTAGGAACAATCAAGCTAGTGGCACCACTTACTTGATTCCACAGAGTCTTTCAGAGTATTTCATTCATGGTTAATTTAAAAGCTTTTAAAAATTCCTAGAAAATTTATGTGAAAATAATTTTGTTACAAAATTCTTGAATATATGCAGTGTCTAAATGTTTTCTATTTTATTCTAATACAAGTAATCATCAATAACAAAGCATAGTTTGTTGCTGGGTTTTTTTTTCTAGAACGGTTTTTTTTCTTAAGGGGAAATATAATGTCAAATGGCTTAGCAAGATCCTTCGTTATGCCGAAAATATTGCAGCATTAATTTTGAAATAAATATATGGTAAAGTTGAGGATTAATGTTAAGGATTATGTTGGATGAAAACACGATTTCGTAAAATTTTCTCGATAAAAAAAAATCCAGTTACATCCAAAATAAACAATAAACCGCTGTTATTCATAAAATACTTTAAATAAGATCATGAAACTTTGCATACTAACTGAACTAACTATAAAGCAGTGCTTATGTTATTTACTTTTTTTAAAATACCGTTATTTTTACTGTAAAAAGAAATTACGTAAACTATTGGCCTTTTGAAGCGTGATTCCTGCAGCACGGTCACTTCGCCTTGGCCTTTGGACGGGGAGGTTGTGTCGCTTACGATCAGAATATACATTACGCAACAGTACGACGTAAAATTAAAATGGGAAATAACCGTGATAAAAATAAGAAGCGGCTGGCTTGGCGTTAAGAAACAGGCATAAATATGATAAACCTAATGAAATAAGTGTCTAACGACCTTTCTACTTACAGTATTAGTGATTACAAACATGTCGGTACATAGCATACGACGCGCGGGCAAGTGGGGACGAAATTAGAATTTGAGCTGACTTACTCTATCCTCTTAAATAGCAATCAATTTGAACTTCAGCAGTGAATTTAATCAGAATCAGAATCAGAATAGTTTATTTGTCAAACATAGGTAGGTTTGAAGGTCTTGCGAGGGTTACAATTATTAGTACGCTATGTTTTGTCTTAAAGACATACAAATATAAGTGTGTGTTCGTATGAGAATCGTGCCATAAAAATAAAATAGCATAAAAATTAATGAAATTGTAACACTAATTAAGATTCTACATTGGTAAAATTGACAATAACAAAATAATATAATTAGTCGATATATTTTAAAGTTAATATAATTAGTAGTTTACAAAAGTATATATATGATAGACATAGTAATAACAATTGTATAAACTGTAATACAATTATAATCATGTGCCATACATACTTTTATACAGATATTCAATACTCTTTATTCATGTTTCGAAAGTACCTATTTATGATATAAGTAATTATCTTATAAACAGAAACTTTCGAAATAAGGTTTCGACATGACATTAAAGCAAAAAAGTTTTATAAAATTATATGATGATCCCTTTTCATAGAAGAGTAGATCTGACGATAATAATATATTATCTTTGAACGTTGTAACCGTTTTAAAGGAACCTTTTATCTTCAAGTAAATTTCATGCTCCGATTCTACCCAACAAAAACAGTAGCGATAAATTGTTTACCATTTTGATATTACACGGGAATGCCGTTATATTTAAAAAAAATAAATCATTCTCTTTAGATTCCATTTATTTTCTGACATTTGGTTTAAAAATCTCATATATTTCTGTTTTGTCTATAATTTATTTTAAAATGAGTTCAAATTGATAATTCTAAAGATCTTTTTATGAATGGGAGATCACGTGAATGCATATTTAAAGAGTTGTCCAAGCTCACCATGCTGCACCAGACAAGCGTAGTGGATATCGCACACCTAAGACCCTCGTATTTGTAATACAGTTTATTCCCACTTATACCTAACGTCATGTTCTTCTAACGTACGGAGAAATTCAAAATAATTTTACGGTGTCCCAGGAAATGGCATAAACGTGATGCGGTTCGTAGAAAATGAATCCATATCACCATACGTTAATTTTGATAATCCTATAATATATAATTGTTTTTTGAAATTCATTGTTTGGACAGTGATGTACATGATACGGAACATTTAGCCCAAAAAATAATAAAGAATAGTTGCATTTAATGCTTTATATCTCACAAAGTTTGTTATGATTTTTATCTTTTTAAAAGCAATTTGATTAAATTTGTTCTCTATCATTTTTAGTGACTTTTAAAGTTCTTTTTTAATTTATTTTTAAAACACGAGAAAAGACATAGATAACACAATTTTTTTTGATAGTTTGCAATTGTTCTTACTCGAAGGTTATGCCCAACTGCTTTAACGAAGTTTCAACATATTTTAATTCAAACTCTTAGGTTTCGATAGTCTATGCTGAGTTGTATCCTCTTTCCTATCATGAAAGTGGTGTGATACCTACTTGTTTTCTTTTTTTAGGGGACGAGCCATCCAATATGAACTACAACTCCCTTTCTTCTCTCTATCTTCGCATATCAAAGAAAATATTAAGCACACGTGTAATGTACTTAAGGTTGCCACTGAAAATCAGGACTAGGATTACACATCTTAGCGTTCCCTGAGTGGCAGTCCTATTTGGACCATTACCCATCAAATAAGTATTTTTTTGTTAGTTATTCGCTTTTTATGCCTATTTTGTATCTATCTACATTTTTTTTTTCATATTTTTCATTGTAAGTGTGTAATTAAGTCTAGTTATATTATTACCCATACATAATGTTTATTTTGAGAATCTAGTGTTAATTTGATAACAAGTAGCCAAATAAATATATATTTCTTTCTTTCTTTCACTGGACCTGCTTAATATTATTTCAAGGTGTGATATATTCATAAAATTTAAAATTGGAATCTATATAATAATTTCGCAATCATCGGCTAGTAAAAGAAAATTCGTGACATGTTGAATCAAATTTCAAGACTCCTGCGGAATGCAATGGACAAACCCTAGAGATTGTTGGCCTAATGCTTCCTTGTAATTTTTAATAAACCATTAAAATATAGACGTTGATAATAATTCAAAAAGAAATAAAAAAATTGCAAGGAGTGGAAATACTGCTGTTAATTTGTTTCTATAAGTATAAAATTGTAAAAACATATTTACTAGAATTGCCGCAAACATAAATTGTAAATGTAGGCGGAAGGCTGTTGTAGGTAAGTCGAGATAAATGAGAGTAATTACAATAACATGAAACTTTTACGATGTCTAAGGAGATAAAGCGTTAATAATGACTCGGGGTTTAATAAACTCTATATTTTTGTTCATAAAATAGAAAATTTCTTGAAAATCCTGATTCATAACACTATGTTAAACAATCAACTACGGGCTTAGTGGTAAGAATGCCTGCCTTTTAAATTGCGTCATATGAGTAATTTTTATGTAAAAATGCTTTTTTCGGTTCTTTATGATTTTTTAAACAAGTAAAAGTGACAAGCAAAAGCGCAGTCCATTTCATGGTAAGTGGTGACAGCAGTGAGACTCTTCTTCTGCCTGTGTAGAGTGTATAAAGAGCCAATATAATTAGAGGCTGTGAAGCATTCAGATACAAAAATACAAGTAGGTACTACAGATTAGATACTTTTTGTCAAATTATTAGGTATTTCTTAGCAAGAAGAACCTCGGATAAAAGTTACTAATAAAAATTTTATGCGTTGACAATCGTAATTATTGCTTTGTCTTTAATCGTAATTTAGTTACTAACTTTATAAATATTTTGTGATTGATAAATTTATGTCATCAATCACAAAATATTTATAAGTATAGAGTCAACAAATGTAAGAAAATTACTTCTAAAAATATCCCAAATATATCGCATGAACTAATCATACTCACAGAGTGATCCATTCTATCCTCAGCGTTTTGTAGCTTATGTTGATATAGTGAACTAATACTCCTCGACGCTAAATCGTATAAATCTGTGAGATGTTTGCCATTTTAAAATATTTCTATGCTTGCTGTGAGCATCTACATTGGTGTGTTGTGTCATGCATGATACACACGTTACATCACGACGGTTTACCCACGCCGCGTAACTACGCTTGTACGTATGCTGCTCTAAATGAACTGCCAATGTTGGTGGATTGAAAGAATTTCATGTGTAGAATAAAATAATATAATATACAATAATAGTAAAACAAGGTTTGTCCTAGTAATAGTGAAATGGCAAACACTATCCGAACCCAAGAATTCATATAAAGCGTAACAAATTCATTGTCACAGAGTACGGTGCATTGAAATGTCACAAATATGAACTCATCTTATCCTTTTTCTGGGGCATTCGTGTAAAAACAAAAGCAATATTGGCCTATTTATTCAAATAAATTTAACTTTCTTCGTCGAATAAGGGTGATAAGCGATCACACAGTGCACCTGATGGTAAGTGGATACTGTGGCCCATATAAATCTACATCTATCCTCGATTAGGAATCGAAATGCAAATGCGTTATCACCCTCGAAGTATCAGATGGAATCCCTTGCTACTGGTAAAAAGGGTACTTGTTCTCTACACCGACACGCTGGTGTTCTGTAAGAGCGTGATCTGACTCCGGTCGAGCCAATCCATTCGTGCTACAGTCATAATACAGTTGCAGTGTAGTTTCACCGCATATAAAAAACTTACATAACCTTAACTGATGTCGCATTAACTGCTAATAAACTATCGATGTATCATTTTTATAAGTCAAATCATTAGATTCAAACCCACCGCAGAGATAATAGTGTAAACGAAAAGGTTACAAATAACAACGTGTTCGGTACAAACGACGTTTGGAGTAGTCGGGTGGTAAGTGCAGTAACTTAATTATTATTTTTTTAATTTTATAAAATAAGGATAACAAACGAGAATACAGCCAACCTGATAGTATATGAATACCGTGTCCCGAGGACATCAACATAGGTCCTTAATCAAGGCTTAAATATAACCCTTCTTGCTTGTCGTCCTTGACAGCAAGAATGCAAATAAAAGTAATATAACGCACAAAGTTCTTTTAACCAATAATACGAACGTGGTTTATATCGAACTTGGCAAACCTTTTTACAATTATTTTTTTAGGATATGATTATATTATTAAAAAAAGTATTGTCATTTTATTAATCTAAATAAATAAATGACCTTCAAGTTTTTCTTACCTTCACGCTTCACTTTTAATTTTAATTTAAATTATGAGAATTATTAGTCGACATCGAATGTCGATAACTTGTAGTTTTTATATTTCACCTTTGTAATTGTATTTAGTTTGATTTTCAAGTTCTTATTCACCTAGTAGCCCATGTTTTTGATGAATGGATCAGTCAGTCACAAAATTAGTGTGTGATTAAAATGGCGAGCTTAATGTCTCAAAAACTTAAGTAAGTTTATTCATAATATTATTATAGGCATTCCAGGATTTATTTCTGAAATTCAAAGCATATTAACCATAGGCATACAAAATTACAAGTGTGTAGGTTTTATGCTATTTGAGTTATGGGTGGTTTCTAATAGATGCACGAAATGATTCGTGTAAATTACGCATTGTTGGTGCGTCTTTGCAAAATATTCTGGATCAAATAGGCACAGCTCAAAATTAACTTATCGTATCAAATATGTTTGAATACTTTTAAAAATAGGGCTCATTTTTAACAACATTATTTTAACATTACTAAAAATATAAAATAATATTATCAATAGCTTAGAAAATACACTGGCTAAAGTAAATTTAGCAATTTTTTCTAAATTTAGAACCAATAAAGAAACGTATACTACTACCGTTATTGCACACATAAAGCGGCACAAAGCTCTTTTGTTTCCCCTAGTTCGTTTAACCTTTTTCCTACTATATCGAAGCGAGCATTGTTTTCTACGAGGCTTGGCAACGATTTGACCACTTTCCGCTTCCAAATGGACGCAGTAAGTAGCAACTGACTTTTTGTGTCGGCTTCCATAAATTCCTTAAGCCTTACCTGATTTTTTATCAAATAAAGGAGACAGTCGTTTTTGGGCCCACTAGAAATTGTAAGGAATATTAATGGTGGTAGTCTAGTAGGCACGTAAAATATACTAATATATATAGTAAATGACCTAAAACTTTTATGGAAATCTAAACGGAATCAACCACAACCTCAAAAAAAAATGGTTAATTTTATATTCTCGTTTTGGTAAATGTAAAATGGGAAAATGCGAGTAGTAAATTGTATTTGCGATTTTTATAAAAAGAAAAATATTTCTTTCGAAACATAACTTTTTAACAGATATACGTATTTGTATATTATATATTTATTACTAAAACCAGATACCACGAGAGCTTTGTTTAAATCCTATTTCTAAAAATGTTAGATAATATTGTATAACATGGTTCAAAATGACCGTAGAACGAAACTCTATTTTGTCATTGACTTCCGAGTAGGCATGTCGATTCACTGCCAAAATCGATCTACGAATCATATCCAATCGAACACACTAAAATTGATTACTGATAAAATCGAACTTTAAAATATAGATTTTCGCTAATCGCTAGCCTAATATAAGTACTACTGTATTTTATAACAAAAGTGCAAACTGCAACGTACATTGATCGATAAATCAAATTGAAATGAATGCTACACGAACTCAATACTGTTTTTATAAACTTTATCATATAATATTTAAGTTCATTTGTTTAGAAAAGTGTAGAGGTTAACGTTCCTTCTGAAGTATTAACTACATTTTTATTAACTTTATACGTGGTATTTATACGTGGTAGAGCCATGCTGCAGTTATATTAGTAGTATAGTTGTAGCACGAATGGGTCGGCTCGACCGGGGAAGGACCACGCTCTCACAGAATACCAGCGTGAAATAGTAGCTTAATGCTGCTGTATTTCGTATGGTGAGTGTAGAGAACCGGAGACCCATTTTACTGGAAACGAGGCATTCCATCTTAGTCCTCACGGGTGACAACGCATCTGCATTTTGATTCGTAATCGAGGATAGATATAGATGTCTATGGGCCACAGCAACCACTTACCATCAAGTGGACTGTGTGCTCGTTTGTCACCCTATCCTATAAAAAAAACAACTAAATTAAAATGGATAAACCAAGCTGCGGATAAAAGAGAGTTAAAATGTCAAAAAAAATTAAGGAGCAACTACTGAGACGTTGTTTTGTGTAATAAGGTGTGTACGCTAGAAATCAAAAGAAATTCATTCAATTGGCAACTTTTAACTTAAGATGACAGTGTTTAACAAAAAACTTCACTTCGATCCCAATTAGCGACATCTGGTGAGCGATAAATTATGAGCCTTCTATAGTATAAAATGAAAAAAATATGGGCTTACTTAAAAGATAATTATTTTATATGCAATAGCTTATATGAAGTTATTAACCGACTTCAAAAAAGGAGGAGGTACTCAATTCCATTTTTTCAGTTCTGATGATTTCTTTTTTTCAGTTTTTAAAAATGTAAATTACTAATTAATCCCTAAGTGCTATAAAGATTGCAATAAATATAGAAAAAATAATTTATTAGGATTATTATTTAGTATAGACACTACAGTAATATTTTTTTAGGTGGATCACTTAGAATAAATGATTGTAAGCTTGTGTAGCCGTCCGAGGTAACAGAAATATGGAAATACATCCTAAGGATATTGAAGTGAACAGTCTTATCTTATATCTCTTATTGTTGAAAACGTCCTTGTGATTCATAAAAAAATCATAAATAAATATGTTATCAAGATATTATGGTGTTAATGATTTTTGTGATTTATATACATAGTCCCCACCAACTCTGTCTTGTGCGTGCCTATGTCGAACAAAATATTAACCGCAATCAATTTAAAGTAACTATAACAATGACTAATGTAAGTACATTAGGAAGATGAGATTATAGTTTTTTTGAAACTATTTATCATGTTAACATTGCACTATTTTAAGTTAATAAAGCAATGACGCAGTGTTTGACTGGCCTGTTGTTTTAGTGGTTAGTGACCCTGACTGCTATGCCGGAGGTCGTGGGTTCGATTCCCACCCAGGACAAATGTTTGTGTGATGAGCACGATCATTTGTTCTGTGTCTGGGTGTAATTTATCCATAATATTTATGTATTTAGAAATATATAAGTATGTTTATCAGTTGTCTAGTACCCATAACACAAGCTCTGCTTAGCTCGGGACTAGATGGCGTTGTGTGTGATAGTTGTGGAATATATATTGTGGAATAACAATGGTGAAAACTGCTAGACAATCGCTTTTATATTGGTTTTAGGTAATTGTGATATTCATATTTTAATTTTTAATTTCTCAATATTCCCGTTAGATACGGTATAATCCAATATTACTATTGTTGCGTAGGCTAGTACGGTACGGTACTAGAATGCCTTCTACTCTTTCATTAATAACTTTTTGTATGACCTTTGTTATTAGTGAAAAGCGTGGAAATGCGTAGAATAACATTTTTCCAAGGAATGGTAAATTTTCAGTGGCCCAGGCATCAGGGTAATTTTTCCCAAGCAATATATTTATGACATTTAGCATTGCGTCTGCTAGCAAAAAGATCTATATCTGGGTAACCGTAGCACAGAGTTTATTTATTTAATGCCTTATCATGAAGTTCCCATTCATGCCCAAAAAGAAATTTTTAACATAAGAAATTATAAGACACTTGATCTGCTTCGTAGTTGTCTAGTATTTCTATAAGAAGAGAAGTTATTGAACGAATTTCACACCATTTCCATATTTGTCTACAAATAATATTTAAATGATCAAACTGTATGCCACCCATCCTATTAATAAAACACATTGTGGTAACACTATCAATTCGCAATATTATTTTGAGTTTAAGTTAATAGCGAAACACTTTAGAGGCAGAAAAGCTGCCTATAGCTAATTCGTTAATAAGCAAGGATTTTTCAGGATCTTTTCAGTAGTCAAAACAGTTTTTCATGTTACTATAAGCACCCCAACCTGCAGATGATGCGTCAGAAAATATTTCTAAATCATATGCATCACAGTTTAGCGGATGAAAACTATGATCAAAATAGTTCATCCACCAAAGCGTGTCAGTCTGAAGACTTTTAGAAAGCTTTGCGATTTGTTCAAAACTAGGGTTGTTGTTGAGTAAGCACCGATATTTGAATTGTTCAAAACGTTTAGTGCATAGCCATGAATATTAACCTTTAGAATTGCTAAGAGTCAAGCAAATTCAAGAAGTTTACATTTATGTAGTTAAAAAACTTAGAAATACCCACTTTGATTTTAAATTTTTTACAATCGGGCAATTTTATCGCCATGTTCTTGAAATCAAAAATAAAACCTAAAAATTTACATTAAGTATATGGTTGCAGGCAGTTTTCCCCTTGTTTACTATGAAACCCAGGCTTAGGATAAAGTTTATTGTAAGACTAATATTCCTTTATTGAATTCTAAAAGTGAACATCCAATATATCAAATATAAAATATATCATCAAAAAATATATCATCAAGGTATATCACAGATATCATTCCATTAATTGTAAGATATTCTATTACTAGCTTCATTAATTTAGTAAATATACGGTGCTGCGCATATGATGATGATTGATGATGATACGCACAAATCAGCGTATCATCATCATGATGATAATGATGATGATACGGTGCTGCGCACAAACCGAACGGTTAAGAAAATAGGGGTTTTTTAAATCTATGGAAGCCATATAATAGTTTTTTGGTTATCAATTTTGATGCTGTTTGGTAATCCTCCATCTTAAAATGTCGCGTTTGTACAAACTTACGAGTATTTAAGCATTTGAGATTCAATATAAATCTATTTTCTCCGTTCGGTTTCGGCAATAAAAATACACTGGATATGATTTCGCTTTCTTTATGTGAGCAGTGGGATATTGCACCAATATCTAGAAGGGTTTTAAATGACTTGTTAAAATTATGGATTTCATGAGATTATTTGGGTAAACATTACGATCACTAGTACGATATGGCGTACTTATAAATGGTATTTGATAACCATTCACTTGAAGTTATTTCAGCCCATTTATGGGCAAAGTACTGAAATCGTCCCAAAAATACCTCGTCTATGTCCGGCGAGACATCATTCGCTTGTAGGACAGTGGGTGGCGTGAAGTGTTGGCTGCTTGCTGCAGTGCGTCCCGCGAGTGCGGGGTTTGCCTATGCCCTCGCCTTATGTTGTAAGTTTGCGGCTGCAATTTGTTATCTACCTTGTGATGTTGGTTTAAGTAGTTTAAATTGCCAGTGTTTCTGGTGGTAATGAAAGTAGAGCGGGTAAGTGTTAATAGGCGAAATTATGAAACCTCTACGTGTTCTTCATTTCATTAAATGACTATCGCAAAGAATGCAACATGCGTCGCTTAAAGGTTTTAAAAGTTTTTGTTTGCCAGTTTCATCCGAAATGATCATATTGGCGACAGCACCTAAGGCTGAAATGGCAACTCCTTGCTGCTATTGTTTGAATAAAGAAGTCTCGTTTTATAGAGGTCTCTGTCAGGACTGCTTTAACCCCCGGGTTTAGAGCTGATGCAATCAGTAGGTTACAGTTGGAGGGTATAAGATAAGTATTCAAAGGACTTTCTTTCAAGTCTTGTACCAACCCTTTAGCAAGTATGTCTTGCCACAGATTGGCTATATCCTTATGGATTGCAGGACCCATTGGGGTCTCGGTCTTAGGTGCATCACCAAGCAACACCGGTACGTCTTCGTCGAGTTGCTCTTCTAACACCATCGGCTGTGAAGCTTCACTGCCAGCTGAAATTCCAGGTGTTGGAGAAGTCGGTCTTTCGTCAACCTGCGGTGGCAATGACTGTGGTGCCATTCTCGGCTCCGGCGAATTTTGGAAACGTCGGCGGTAGAGAACCAGTTCCTGGAGAACCATTTCTTGATAAGATAGGCATATGTAGTTGAACCTCCTCATCAACCAGAAAAGGAGACTCCGCGCATGATGCTGGTGACAAAGCGTGGTACGTGCTCAGCGGATGCTGCGACGAATCTTCAGCAAACAGTTCTTATTAGAATGTTTGTAATAAAAATGTGACAGTATCAGCCCAAAATTAGCAGTACGCATCACTTTTTTCGTGACAAAGGTAACCCAAATACGGTATCTCGCATCACAACTTCATATTTTTTATTTATATCAATAATGACGGTAGTAGCCCAGTTTAGTAGTATGCATCAATGGGTGCGTTTGGCACAAAAAAGCGGTAGCAAGCGCTTGTAAGCGAAATGGCGAAACTAAATAGTTTCGGCCGGGACACGTTTGCTAACTTCAGTAGCGCTGACACAATCCGCCATTTTGCTTATTTAATTTGTTTGTTTTGAAGTAGAGTTGATAAGTTGTTTTGTGCAATTTTAGTTTTAAGTAATATAATGACATGAATAAACATATACATGTTATTAAAAATTCATGATTGGTAAGTTTTTAATATGAATACTTTACAAACATATATTTGAATTTGGTTATGTTCCACGGTTAAAACTAACTTCGTGTCCTAAAGGAAAATAGCTACTTACGATTTGACAGCGCTTACCGCGTACGATCGCCATTTTGCTTACAAGGGCTTGCTAGCGCTTTTTTCTGCCAAACGCAGCCAATGTATTGAATCTAAATTTAATTAACTTACTGCTTGATTCCTCTACAAACAAAGATTCTCCGTATTGGTAGCTTTGTTTAACTGCTTCTGCAGTTTTAAAAAAATGCTTGATTTCGTCTTCACTTTTTTCCTGTTTTCTTTTTCTTCCAATTTTTTTCCGAAAATTAGTCAACTTTTGTATTGTACAATAAGGCTAGATAGACGTGCGAAGCCTTGAGCACGGAGATACAGAATGACTCGAACAGAAACACGCAACCCGAGCTAGGCAAGGGTAGTATTTCCAGCATTAGTAGGGATACAAAAAAAATTACTTTAAAAAATCTGTGCAAGCCTAGTACATGGAGGTGATACTACAATACGTTAACAATAAATCGCAAAGAATGAAGCCGTAATACATAATTATTACTAAAACCAGATACCACGACAACTTTGTTTAAATCCCGTTTCTAAAAGTGTTAGCTGATATTGTATAACATGGTTCAAAGTGACCGTAGAACGAAACTCTATTTTGTCATTGACTTCCGAGTAGGCATGTCGATTCACTGACAAAATCGATCTACGAATCATATCCAGTCGAACACAATAAAATTGATTCCTGATAAAACCGAACTTCAAAATATAAATTTTCGTTAATCGCGACATTTTCAATCAGGCCTAATAATACATATAAGTACAGCACTACTGTATTTTATAACAAAAAAGCAAACTGCAACGTACATTGGTCGATAAATCAAATTGAAATGAATGCTATACGAACTCAATACTGTTTTTAACTATAAACATTATCATATAATATTTAAGTAAATTTGGTTAGAAAAGTGTATAGATTAACGTTTCTTTCTGAAGTATTAGCTATATTTTTATCAATTAAATTAAAATGAATAAACCAAACTGCGGATAAAAGAGAGTTAAAATGTCCAAAAAAATTAAAAAACGAGGTGTTGTTTTGTGTAATTAGGTGTACACGTCAGAAATCAAAAGAAACTCATTCAAATCGCAACTTTTAACTTATGATGACACTGACATGATTGATGACATCACTGATGTAACAAATAACTTCACTTCGGTCCCAATTAGCGACATCTGGTGAGCGGTAAATTATGAGCCTTCTATAGTAAACATTGAAAAAATATCTGTTTAGTCAAAATATAGTTATTATTTTATATGAAATAGCTTATATAAAATTATTTATCGACTTCAAAAAAAGAGGAGGTACTCAATTGAATTTTTTAAGTTCTTTACGTCAGAACTTTTTTTTAGGTGAACCGATACTGATGATTCTTTTGTCAGTGTTTGAAAATGTAAATTACTAAATAATCAATACATACATAAACATAGTCCCTACGTGCTATAAATATTGCAATAAATGTAGAAAAAATAATATAAAAATTAATAATATAAGAATTAATTTAAGAATTAATATTTAGTGTAGACACTACAGTAATAATTATTTTTTCAGGTGAATCACTTAGAATAAATGATTGTAAGCTTGTGTAGCTGTCCGTAGGTAACAGAAATATGGAAATACAGTCTAAGGATATTGAGGAGAACAATCTTATCTTATATCTCTTATTGTTGAAAACGTCCTTGTAATTCATAAAAAAATCATCAATAGATATGTTGTCTAGATATTATGGTGTTAATGATTTTTGTGATTTATATAGTTCCCACAATGTTCTTGTGCTTCCTATATGAAAAAATCTTTTAATATGATGATAGTTAAGAATAATAAATAGGTACAGTTATGTTATATGTTGTTTTTATCAAAGAATAGATAAACATGTTACAAGTCATTTTTGCTTTTATGGTGTTTTGAGCTATGATTATTAATCTGTTGACACATTTTAAAACAAAGTTCACACACTGCGCCTGTCTATGCTGCTTTATGATAATGATGAAATATAGTGACCTTATACATAGTGTTTCTTCATCTTTACATAATCAGTTTTACATGTCTTGTCTAGTAGTTATCACTGTTTACATTACTGCAATTAGATCAATATATATAACTAACTCAGTAACTATGGTTTGAATGTTATTTATGAATCGGTGTATGCTGGTGTATACTTACAAATCAATCAAAACATTAAAACAGTCATGACTTGGCGCCTGTCTTTCTGTGTATTATACTTTGAAGAGACTATTTTCGAAATAGTGACTACAATAATAAATGCAGTGGCATTTTTTTCGTGTTTTTTTCTTTACACAACCCGTTCAAAACATCTTTCATACTATGTAGTGTGTATGGGTAATATTATAAATGGAAATATTATCCCTTTTTCATCTTGGCTTTAACCATATTTCTTTAATTATTTTAATGGTGGTTGGGATGTATATTCACGAATCTATCAATATATGTACAAAATATTCCCCACTCCATCTCTGTTTATCTGTGCACTATGTTTTGCCGGAACTACTAAAAGGATTAACCTGCAATCTTTAAATAGGCATTTATAGTATATAATAAGTATATAATAAGGCATTTATAGGTAAATGCCTAATGTACTTACTACTTTGTTTGAAACTATTTATCATTTAACATTGCACTATTTTAAGTTAATAAAAATGGTGAAAACTGCTAGACAATCGCTTTCAGGTTGGTTTTAGGTGATTGTGATATTTATATTTTAATTTTTGATTTTTCAGTATTCCCGTTAGATACGGTAAAATCTAATATTACTATTGTAATCTAGAGGATATGAGCAATAAATCAACATGCATTTAATTAAGTCGCTAACATTTGTGGTGGACCTATTCTTCATACATAAAGAAATTGTTTCCTTAGTGGGACGTTTTCTTTACTATATTTTTTTTCTATGAAAATATACTTGTGTTTCACTATATTAGTAACGATTTGTAAGCTTTCGAGTTTTGCTACAAGACTGTAACCAAATACTATTTACATTATAGTAAAAATTACACTACTATATTGAGCTTACATGGACACTTGGTTACAAAGTTACATACGCAATCTGAACAACTTCTCTTAATAGATTATTTGCTATTTGACGGTAACATTAACTAGCCATCTGCACATGACAAAATTGAAGTGCACGCGTGATTAATATTTGATTCAACACCAAGCCAATTAAATTTGTGACTTAAGTATTGGTAGTTTTAATACATATTATCTTGCTAACAAAGGATTGCCCCCTGGAACACGACCGAAAAGAGCGATGACTGCTTTAAACGTTATACTTGTAGTGTTGGGTTGGTGATTGGCTTGATTGTTTGGGTTCGCTATACGCTGATAATTTTTTTTTGGATACGCCATAGAACGTAATTCAATAATTTCTGTGTCTGTTATCCTTTTCCGTTTTTTTTTTTTACGATTTGTAATTTTTACTAGGATCCCCGCGAAGTTTCTTATACTATTTATTCTCCGTTTAGAAAAACCTCATTTCAAAAAGGTGTTGGTTTTTTTAATACGTAGAAGAAATTAATATTTTTCATTTTATTTCATTTCAGGAGTATGTGAGTGTATGTTTGCGTAATCATAGGTGTACTCTTTATTTCTTATACTCATATAGTTCGATGGTACGGCAGTCCGAGAAGTTTGCGTAATCATAGGTGTACTCTTTATTTCTTATACTCATATAGTTCGATGGTACGGCAGTCCGAGACGACCCTAGAGAAATGACACCATGACACCAGGCTGTTTGTGAGAATATATTTTTGAAATCCAGTAACAGATTTTGGACTCGACGCGGTATTAGATCCTTAAACCACATGAATTATATAGCATTATGTTGAAGTTGCACATACTATAATGACATTTTTTTTAATATTATTTTTTTTGCCTTTGCTTGTTTTATAACTTCGAATGGGAATGAGGTTAGATTAAAACTACGCTAGCCAATACGATGCTGCCTCCTTTCTTTGCCATCAGATAACAGTTCCCCACACTAATATAACAATTATGTTGCCACTACAGCCTATTGAGGTTATGTCACCTTGAGCATATTTCTTTAGATTTTATCACTTCGTGAAATTCCAAGCATAACAGTCTACCCTGGGAATGAGGTTCTTCTATTTTAGGAAGAATTTTTCGTAATTGCCGCGCTTCGGCAGATAGGCGATTGCAGTAGCAGGTATCGAACCTTTAAAACTGTTCCCCGTCAACGGTATGTGTATTTTTGTCTGTCATATACGAGATGATAATCTGAATTTATTAGAAGCCATGAGAACTTTCTTTTTGGATATTAGATTCTTATTACACGAATCCTTTCTTTAAAAAAACATCTTAAAAATGCAAGTAGTAACTTCAATATTTTAGAATAGCTAGCTTCTAGTTTTGTATCTTGTTGAAAAAAAAATTAGACTTTGGTGAACTTATGATGAACAATAAAATAAAATAATTTATTAAAGTAAAAGTAATACAAGTGTAACACATTTAAATTTTTATTTAAATAAAATTGCTTTAAATGCGGAATTTTTATTGAACGAAAACATTATTCATAGCAGCAAACAAATAGATTTACTTAACGCGAAAGGCTCGATTTATATGCGGACGTAGAAAAATCCAATTTCCTGCATAAAAATCTCTACAGTAGACGAGGACGAAATCGAATAAGCCATGTATTGGCCAATTGTTTCGTGTAGAATTACAGGAACAAAATATGTTTCATCCTCAGTGAAATACAAAAGCTAATTTTATCAAGAAATGTGGGTTGTATTATCAAAAAACAGTTTACAATTTATAAATGAATTAGGACCGATTTGTTAATCATAAAAAAGTGATTCAAAGAATAAAATACTACATAAAAAATTAAAAAGAATAGTTGTATGAATATAATAATTAATTCAATTGTTTTTACTATTTAACTTTTATATTCATTCTAGTTATAATTTATTTGATGGATAGTTTTTATCTAAAAATACAGTAATTACTCATTATTCTAATTGGTAAGTATAACTGTTAAAATCTACGATAGTAAAATAATGCTCTTATGTTTAACACGTTCCCAGCGGCACTGATTTATCTGTACTTTCCATTACTGCGTTACGAGACGTTTGAAACCTCGTTCTGAACCAGAGGTTGTAGCGGTACGAGGCTTTGTAAACCCCATCGCCCACATGAGACAAAAATCCTTTTTTTGGCGCCAAATAAGACGATTTGTACGGTTTTTGTCGCGGTTATTATTATCAATGAGTTGATTAACCTAAATCTGCCGCCGCCTGTGGGCAGATTATTTAGTTTAGATTCTATAGGTAAAATAAAATATGGAGTCCTATGTGCTCCATACCGCACTGAAAAAGGGTATTTTTTCAATTTGTTTAGTGATGGGAAAATAAAATATCGATTTTATTTAATTGTACTTATGGATGCTTTTTATTAAAACAGGTCAAAGAATAATATTTTTGCAACCGTGTTATGTGAGGATTTTCGTTGCTTTTTTGTAAGCCTTACGACTTGATAAGAAGATGCGAAGTTTTTGTAGCATTCGTAGTTGTGGATTGTTTGGAGCGGGTTCTGAAAAAAAAACTGATAGTGTATTTTTATAGCGGGTTGATTAGGTGTAGCGATTTATTGGAGCATTTATATACCCTTAAAAATACCTAAGTATGGGATCGTTACGGCCGGTGTGTGCTTTGCTTTTGTCAGTTGAATTTATTTGTTATATTCCTACATAATCGTTTCACTTAGACTGAGTTTAATTTGTAAAAATTGATTGGAAACTTACCTGTTTTTAAATATCGGTAATTTAGAATTAGATTTACCACCCAATTCCTCTTCATCATCAATAATATTATTAATTAACTTTCTTCGGAAACGTTTCGACAACTTATTATATCGTCGCGGGTGCAGCTTTCAACGTTTTGCACAACACTAACCGTGTAAAGCTAGCGTAGGGTGTGGTTCGAGTTGTGCGTGGGTACGAGGTGTTCGCAACCTCGTAACCACTTAAACAAAGCCTCTAATCAACTAAGTTTGCAACCTCGTAACGCACTGTATTAAACTTTTATTTATTAAGTGCGGTACGAGGCATAAAAATCCGGTATTAAGGTAGGTATACCAAAAAACTCGGCATCAATAGCACACTTCAGATATATATTTATCTCTTTCCTAGACTGAACCAGACGGAAGTTACGCCTCTCGCACGACAGAGAAGTTTAAGATTTTCCTTACCTCTATAAAGACGAGACACGGTCGAGATGTTTCAAACCTCGTTTCGCAGTTATCGCGTTAATTTTGCCTTTGATGCAATGATATTATGTACAAAATAAAGCAGATATTATGAAGACTCGAAAACGTCGACGAGAAAGACGATGTATAGAAAAAGATTAATAAAAAAAGTGTGTTTTTTTTAATTTGAAAGAAAAAGATGTACCAATGTTATACCAACAAATTCTAAAGTAAACAAAACACAGTTTCTCATATTACATGTATGTATGCAATATACTTCGGTTTATTAGCATATTTCAATTATTTCCTTAATGTTTTAATATGTGGAGGTTAGAAAAAAAGAGACTTCAAATAAATTTGAACATGCGGTGATTAATGACCTGTGTAACGTTTGTTTACACTTCCATGTAAGTGGCAAACACTAGCTGTCCTCTTTTTCCTTATAATTTTAATCACGTCATCGTCTTCCAACAATGTAGTGAAAAGTAAGATGAACGAAATGTGTGCTGTCACAGTGCTTGGAACGCTTTTTTCAGTGATTTTGTGAATATCTATAGTAAATAATGTCATTGTTTTGATGAATATTCGTTATCACTAAACGAGAGTAGGCTAGCGTTCAATCGCCAAAAGCACCAATGATATTTAATGATTGCAATTCCAAATATTTCAAGCAAGAACATGGTAAGCCATGTTCTTGCATGAATTTAAAAAAATATATGCATATTAAGATTCATCTTTTATAGGAGGATAGAGGAGGCTTAATTCCAGCAGTGGAACGTATACGTCGGCTAAACTGATTTAATAACTCTTCTTTCAATATGTAGCTTACACTTTAAGAGTGAGAGAGAGAGTACTCATACAAATAGTAATGAAATGAAAAAATTACTCTAAAGGGTGGGAAAAATAGTGATAGGGATGTTTAAGTTTTTTTTTTTTAATTTCAATATATGGCGAAGGATCTTAGTAATGGCTGTGGTTTCTGTGAGACAAACATAATCTTTTCACTTTATTGTGCGATATAATTACCTTATACCCAGAGTCAAATTATTTCTATAATATTCAAATATGAATTTGATTAGTATAACCTTTTATCTCGATTTTCATCCAATGAGGTACAAGCAGTGAATGCAAATGTTTGAGTTGCGTTCATTGGGTACACATTTTTAAGAAAAATAAGAAGGAAAAGTTTTATGATGCAAACGCGTATAGTGATGCAGTTAGTTAAATCTTAAAACTAATTTACGTTAACTGCAAGTTACTTTTTTAAGTGTACTTACTATAGTCTAACTGAAATTGAAGAAAAGATTTATGATAAATTTACTTGAAAAGCTCATCAATAGTTAAGGACGAATAGTTTTTTTTTATTACATCATACAAAACAGAAATGAGTTTTTTTTTAAAACACGAGAGAAAATAACGACCAATTCTCACCATAACCGGCACCAGATGCCATGAAATCAATTACTAATCCTATTTTAGAGAGCAAAATATAATAACAGCTGCAAAACCACACAATTAAAATAATTAAAAGGTTTCTTTGCATGATAAGAGATAAATGTGGTATGCAAGATGATGTTGTGACCAGAATTAAGAAAGGAATGCTTCGGTGATTTGGTCACGTAGAAAGAATGAATGAGGAAACAATGACGAAGCAAATTTACATGGCAGATGTGAACGACAGAGTCGGGAAGGGACGCCCTAGTAGCAAGTTTATCGAGTAAATTGGCGATATTTTGAAAATGGGTCACATTAGAAGTACCCTTAACTGACGAGCATGTATGCGTAGATATATGGATGTAAAGGAGGCGAAAGAGGTATGTCAGGATCGTGCCAGGCACTAGCACTATGACTAGACAATCGCGTCAGACGTGAGTGTTTATGTTATGTTATGTTATGTTAAAAGGTTTCTACAATCAAATTTTGCATATTCAAACTTTAATAATAATAATAATGGGTGTGAGTAGAACCCAGTCCAGTCCGATTTTGTAATAAAAATTCGTAACTTAAAAACTCTACAGAATATTTCTTAGGTTTTAGCGCCCCCACTCTTCAGACTTCCTCCACGTCTAATCTCTATAAAGGTGTCCGACAGCAAGACGCAACCTTACAATTATTTCTAAGAGTCTAACGAACGTTCAATATTATGTCATAAGAAAGTAGCTGATCTATAAGAGCTATCGCGAACTTTCAGCAACCAAGAGCAGGTTCATACGAGCAAGCAAATAGATTAGTGTAGCACAGAAGGATCGTTTTATATGCGAACGTATGTGAAAGAACACAATTTCGTACCTACAATTTATAAAATACGAGACGCAAATCGGATCACTCAAGTATTTGAGGAGAGTTTTGAAAATCTTTTCATAATCCTCTCGTTTTATTGAACAAAATATTCTATTTGTGTCTCGTTAACTTAGATGTTTAGATTTTTTTTAGGCGTGAAATTGAAGCACTCCGTCTATTGTACTCCATCTTGTTACATACTTTTTACAAATTAAATTAATATTGTTATTTTATTTCAAAATTAATATAATTCTTTGAAACAAATTAAGTAAATAGTGACCAATTAATTTAAGAACGGTTTAGTACAAGTTATTCTTAAACTGTTTGTGTTTCTATTTCGGTTGAGCTAAGCACCATAGGTAATTCCTGTTATATATTAATGTACTGTAATTGTATAATTTATATTTGTTTGGTGCGATTCTAATATTATAGCTGTCAAACTTATTTCACACTACAGTGATATGATTGAGTATGCTAAGTAAAAAAGAAAATACAAAAATGCCGCCAAAATTTGATTGTGTACGTTTTTTACGGAATATAACAGCAGTTGATATTTTATATTATATATAGTACATTTAAATAATCAGAAAATTATAAAAATAAAGAGAAAAATTATCTTCTTAATTTTCGTAACTTTTACCTTGTACGTAAAATCAATCAAAATTTGGAAATCTAAAAGTGTACGCCTTATAAGCGTTTCTTGCAATTTTGATGAAAAAATAAATTATCAAAATAAATACACAAAGTATACAATCGATATAGGCTGTTTACCATTTGTGCTTTGTCGATCAAGGGCTAAAAAATCAAATGGAAATTATTAAGTGAAAGGGTATTTGTAAAAAAATAAAAAAATCATTTTATTAAGAAACAACGCGTAGTTTTTTTAATTAAAAGATTTCTTTTAGTACGCGTACTAGGCTATTGACTTGAAATCTGGAACCAGTTAATGTAATTCTGAGGGTAATTACAAAAACCGCAGTCGCGATACGTAAATGTTTTCGGGAGTTAACGTGAACACATACAATATCAGCGTACAGACATCCAGACGTTCACATAAAACTTTTTCAAACCTTTCTTTTTTTTCAAAGTAGCAATATTAAATTATTTAGAAAATATAAGATGTATTAATAAGAGTGTGTTCTTGATAGCCTTGAAACGGTATTATGAGTAGCCGTACTACTCATATTACCGTATAAGTACAATTTGGTTATGATAGAAGCATTTCAAGACCACAAAATTTCTTGACCTTGACGTTTCGGGCGTAAAGCACTACCTTAAACGCTTCGCGTTATGAGGCATGCAATATCTTATGTGACAAAAGAATAGCTAATATTCGCGATAATTTTTTGGCAATCCTACTTAATGTTATGAAATTATTCGAGTCCAATTCCTGGTCAATTGTTCATAAAAATTGATTACGCCAGAGAAGTTTTCAATGTTGATCAAACATTTGTTTATTTAATTATTATGTTCTTTCATCTAAGTCGATACATGAAATATTAAAGACTTAAAATAATTTGTGAATGTTAATATATATTATCAACTAACTTTCACCCGCGATCGGCTCGCTCGCATGGGCTTCAATTTAGCAACATTAAGGAATATTGTTCCATGCCAAATTTATCAAAATTCGATCACTATCAAAGTCATCTCTGTGTCTATGTCTCTATGGCTGTCAAAGAATTTTTTGAATTTTCAAAGACGTAGATGATTGATACGAGTATTTGTCATAGATACATATAATATGCTACAGGAACACGTGAATAAATAAGTTCTTCATAATTGCATTGATACCTTATGTCTGTATATGTACACATACTATTTTTTATTTCGGGCTTGTCTTCAAATGTATCGATAAGAACGGTCAATTATCTTAGAATGAAAATTGCTTCATTTACATTTTACACTTTACATTCTTTCATCATTTAAGTTATTATCATTTTCTTCCATTAATTTACGGTATGATGTTTATTTGCGATATTCGATTCATATCATTGGTCCCATTTAATATTGGTTGGCATCATAAAATATATAAGTGATATTATTGTTTTGAGTAGACTACAAAATTGCATAAACGAAGCTCTATAATAATTTCTTATATTTACTCGAATACCAAACATGGAAGAAAATTAAAGTTACCAATTTTATCGGGTTTAATTTTACCTTTATTTACGTGGTATTTTTACATATTTTTGGATGAAAGATCCATAAAAACCCGCGTAAAAAACATATCGCTGATGAGAAGCACAAACGCTCCGGTAACTTTCAAGTATGTCAACATATTCAATATCGTCAATACCATTATATCAAATCTGATAGACCATGAATCCTCGCCAAGGAACCGCAATTTCTACCAAGGATGATTTGCGCGGCCGTTGAAATTTAAAAAAAATATCCTAGTTTCGATGGAGATCAAGACTTTATAGCCTTCTTTAAGTATGACATCAGGACGTCAAACACCTCAGTCACCCCCGTGACCATGGGTGCTCTAAAATATTAAAAAAGTTAAAATTAAACGGGATAAAATTATAAAATTTGTTTTATTCCAAATGTAGATCTATTCACGCTGAAAGAGTGGAAAGAACCACACTCATGAACAGGAGTAAAAAAATGTTCGCCTTGTTGTGGCGGCAAAAAAAATCCGTCACCTTATATCGTCATAGCAAATATCCAGCCTATTGGTCAATTTATGAGGGAGGCCTATGTAGACCTTTGATAGGCTGTAATAATGACGATGATGAGTTCATCGTCGTCGTCATTACTGGGCCCAATATGCAGACAGTTTTTGGTCAAAAAAGTTTAGAGACCCTAACACGGTATGACCTCAACGGGGGAACCAGATATGCAGGTTTCCACGAAATGTATTCCTCGCGTACCTGGTAAATTCAAATTGCAGTAAACTTCAAATTAAATACAACAGTATCGTTAGTCATTTCACCAAACGTGGTCTTGCATTAAATCACCGCGATAATGGCCACCGGTCTGGGTATTTATAGTTTTGTTTCTAAACAAATAAGTATTCAATAGCCTCCATTATTTAATTTTATCAGTGACTTATCATTACTTTATTTAGCAGTCAGTAGATAGCGCTATTTTATATGAAATAATGAAAGCCAACTTTATACTATCTAGTCATATCAGCGAACAAAAGTGCGTCTGGAAAGCCAATAATATTTATTTATTATATAAATAAGGCATAATGAAGCGTTGATTCTACTAAAAATTATTAGATGATATGACCATAATATCATAAAATCGCAATGATGCTTAGTTTTTTGAGTTTAATATCGTCAAACGATATCTGTTCACTGATTCGGAAGCTATATTATGACATGATCAACAAACAGTGTTAAATGACTACTACCATTACATGAAATGATAGACTACTTTAAGACATGAGCAGTCACACATCACCCGCCGGGTGGTCTGTGACTGCTCATGTCATAATAGATAATTAACATCCAAAGGAAGAAATATACTTAATTTTCTTTTTTTAAGTTTCATAATCGGACAAAATTTAACCTGTAAGTTGCTCGGGTTACTGACTACCTACATACAAAATTTCATGGAAATCAGTCCAGTAGTTTTTGCGTGAATAGTGAATGCACAAACAGAGACGACAGAAAGACAGGCAGACAGACTTTCAGGGGAGACAGGTGTTTAACTTAAAAAGGACTTGGACTGAGACTTGACTTAACATTCCATGTTAATCTATCACATGTATAAATATCATATGTAGATTCGCATAAATGAAAGAAATTATTAACAACATTGTTGGAAAATATGTCTACATCATCTGAATAATCTCAGCCTAAATTACTGAATAAATTTATGATTTTGTAATTTGACAAGGTTCTAAAATATTACAGTTCTATATCTTGCAGTTAGGCCTAGACAATTTTCATAAAAATTATATTAAAGCATTTTCGGTATAACATCAAGTAAAATTGAACACAATAATGATGTACTCAATGCTTTTCATATTGTGTATCAAAGAGCTTTTTATTGACGTCACCTATTCATCACAAATAAAAATTTAGTTACAAATTCTAACTTTACCTTTTCAATATTACCCCTAAACTTCCTACACATCTTTATTTGAATAACCACATTTTATTACTATGTCGAATTTCAATCATCTACATGAAAATACTCCATTAAAGTATCTGTGATCCATAAATGTTACGTACTGCTAATTTTGATATTGAATACTTAAATCGACGGTAGTTTAATAGTCAGACTTCGGTATGAGTATGTGGGGTTATGGTACAACTTTGAAACTATAAAATTTGAAACTATAAAATTAATAAATTCGAAACAGCCATTTTAATAATGCAACAACTGTTCCTTCTACAATCATTTGAACTTAATTGAAGGAGTTAACGGAAATAATACCAGTATTATTAACACGTTGCTATCATCCACCATCATTTGAGAAATAGCAACATTAGTCTTAACTTATTTCAAAAAGATGGTGATATGGTAAAGAGACAGGTAGAAGTCGGCTTTATAACAGTCACTTTTGGAACTACGCCATTCTCTGTTGGGCTAGAAACACATAAATCTATTTAAATAAAACTAGTTCTTACGGATTTTATCACGTAAATTAACTTATTTTATAGTTCCGTCGTTTCGATCACTTTACGACACCCATGGTCACGGGGGAGACTGCGGTGTTCGACGTTCCAATGGTAGTTTTTATTTTATTTAAATGTATAGTGTTCACTTAAACATAAGGAATTATCACATAATTCTACTAGATATTGTGCACAACTATAAATATTCTAAGTAGATATTGTTAATCAGGCCAAAGTTTTCGACAAAAGGCTCATATAATGAATTAGTGTTTGTATGATTTTATAACAATATAGTACCCATAGTAGAATAAAATAAATATGAATAAATAAGGAAATATATTAACAGTTTCTCTATCCGCGATATAGACACAATAGTTAAACAATAGAAATGTTCATATATGATTCATGGGACCGGGAAAGGATTAAAGTTTTTGCCTAATGTTCTGCACTTATAAAAAGTTAAAAGCTGTATACAATACTTTAACCGGGTTAAAAGTGTAAGAAAAAATTTATCACACACAATACAATTTATTGCTAAAAAAATTGAAGTTACAGCCTATATACATCCCACTCCTGGGCACAGGCCTTCGCTCATTTCTGAGAGGGTTTTAGGTCAAGGAATCGTCCGCCCCGCTTCCCCAATGCGTGTTGACAAACTTCACGTCTTCGAAATATTTTTTTCTTATTTCTCCGACATGCAGGTTTCCTCATGATATTTTCCTTCACCGTCGAGTACGTGGTAAATTAGCACGGCGGAGATCAAACCCAGTTTGCTCGCGTACTGTGAAATTTACAGCGAGCACTAACCATCTGAGCTACCACGGCTCATTTACTTCTATGGGGTAGAAAAATATTAGGCGGAAGTTGGGTTGGGTAATTTTGACCTGACTTTCAACATAAAATATTTCATTATTTGTTTATAAAATAATAATAATAAAATAATAGCATAAACACTCACGCCTGTCACCCAGAGGGGTAGGCAGAGACCATGGACTTCCATTTGACACGATCCTGACATACCTCTTTCGCCTCCTTTACATCCATATATCTACGCATACATGCTCGTCGGTTAAGGGTACTTTTAACGTGGCCCATTTTCAAAATATCGCCAATTTGGTCGATAAACTTTTTTCTAGGGCGTCCCTTCCCGACTCTACCGTTCACATCTGCCATATAAATTTGTTTTGTCACTCTTTCCTCATTCATTCTTTCTACATGACCAAACCACCGAAGCATTCCTTTCTTAATCCTGGTCACAACATCATCTTGCATACCACATTTATCTCTTATCATGCAATTTCTCATCCTGTCATTCAGATTCAACCCTAGCATACTCCTTAAAGACCGCATTTCTACAGCATTTATTCTACTTTCGTGCTTCATCTGCCACACCCAGCTTTTACTACCATACATTAAAGTAGGGACTAACACAGCATTATGAATTACCATACGTGCCTTTTTTGATATATTCTGGTTCTTCCCAATAGAGTGTAGTGCCCCTTTCACTCTATTCCCTGCTTATAAAATAAGTAATATTTTATGTCATATCTTTATTATAAAATAATACCCATGTTACAATACATGTAGTATAATGTTAAAATCAACATAACTCGCTTTTGTATTTTTTCATTGCGTGATTTAGTAGTTAAATATAAAAATATTTTTTTCAGTTTATTATCGATACTTAAAGGACTCCATCATTCCAATTCAGATAATATAACATATTTACATTCAGCAAAAGCGATACCTCATCCCAAGCTGAACTATATTTACCTAAATAATCAGAAATATTTGCATTAATACTTATAAATTTATAAAATAATAGAGAGAAAATATAAAAATCATATATAGAAAAAATGGTACAAATTTGTTACATTGTAAATAGGTATGGATCAAATTTACCCGTTTTTCAGCTTTGCGCACTCGTAGTCGTGAGTGCGATCGTTGACCAACTGATTTCTTGTCAGCAATGCTAGGGCGGTAAAAAAAAACTCCACTACTGAGAAGAACGACACTGTTGAGTGCATAGTCACAAAGTTGGAAATCACGAACTAAATATGTTGGAACATTTTGACCCAACTCCCACGACGCCAGGATAAATTTAAACATGAATAATTTTAACTATACCTAAATATATTGAAAATGGAAAAGTAGTAACTTTTCATCATCAAGTGTTATGATTACATACATTAGTCTAAAAATCTTTATCCAGTGAAGTTCAATGATCAAATGATTCAAGTAATGTTGATCCAGAAATATTTGACTGAAAGAATTCAACTCTTTCTACTAAAATTCTATATGGATTTAATATTAGGTTTCCATTTATTAAAATTGCCATTTTTATGAAATTATTCAACGTTTTTTTTATTCTATAGTTTTTATTCAATAAATTAATAACACATGCAATTGATGAATCTTTGCCAACGCAATGGCAGTTTATTGAGGCCCTTTTTGAAGAAATCAGCTGGACGTCATGCAACAATTTCTTCAAAGGCATTTTGTACTGCCTCTTGGGTATTGAATTTTTTCCCGCCAAAAAGATATCTAAATTCTGTAAAAAGTAGAAGTCTGTGGGCGCAAGGTCTGGTAAGTAAGTCGTCTGGCGAAGAGGTTCCAACCCCAGCTATAGTAACTTGGAAACCGTCTGTTGTGCAATATGTGGTCGCACGTTGTCGTGCAGGGGCAGCGGGGACGAGCGATTGAACAAAAACTCCATGTTTTTAAAATGAAATTAATTTGAAATTGGAATTCTTAGCCAAACAATAATTATTTTAATTTAATATAAAGACATAATGATATTTATTTCAAATTTAATACATTTATTTCACATTCCAAATTGCCAGTACAGCAAAACTGCAAAGTAAATAAACTATTACAATAAAATTAAAAAAAATCAAAATTAAATATTACCGAGGAAGTAATTACTTTCACATTTTACTTAAATAGTTTATACACATTAACTTTATTGTTTATAATAAGTGAAAGCACTTGTTTAAATGTCTAAATTAATCAGCAATCTTAAATTAAAAAGGTTTCATGAAAAACTAGTCCAAGAATCTAAAACAACAATAGCTTCTACGTATACAATTATTGAAGCATAACGTTAAAATGAAAAATTGCAAATTTAAAGCGATGCCAATTCAACGAACGTTGATGACGCGTTTGCGTGTACCTTTATAGCATGGTGAGAGAATTGAATTCTCTACATCGTAGCGGAAAAAGTTTCTTAATTATGTCTTTAACTAACACTTATGTCTTTTTTACTACTAAATCTTTGATATTATTATGATGAAAAGTTGTTCATGTTTTTACACGAAAAACACGTTTAATGGTTTGCACTTTTAAATTTTGTAATAGTTTACTATAGAATCTTACGAAAAACCTGCGTAAAGATATATCTTATGTACAACTTTATATATACTGCTACTAAATATATTTATATACGGGGTAAAGTTGTAATTAGTGACGTGAAATAGAAATATTTTTTCTGTTTGGTAGGACTCATTTTCACTCTATTAGTTCATTTAGGTTCAGGTAGGAGTGTTCCGATCTGGAGGACATAAAATGCCAGAATATAATAAAAAATTCTTTTAAACTGATAATATACTCACAATATTACGTTGATATTAAATATTGCAAGTAAGGAAGAACTAAAAATTATTTTAGTAATTATTCAAATGAACATTATCGCAAATAAACATGTAAGAGAAATATGCAAACAAACTACAATTTTGTGCGAATTAATTTATTATCTGCAATTCGAAATAGATCTTGATCTTTGAATTAGGTACTTGTATCCACTTATTGTCTAACACTAATACATAAATTTGTGGATCGGTGCCGGACATTGATGTAAACTACCTAAGCTTAAAAAAAGCTGAAAATAACTTTAGAAACATAAGTCGCATTTTTTTAATCAAAGGAAGATCCAAATTTAATTATTAGCATGAACCCGTAAAGAGATCTGTACTGTACTTGCAAACGAGATATGTAATTTCAATTCGGCACACGCACCGAGTAAATTTACGATCATACTATAGAAAGGCTTAGGTAAATTGACTTTGTGCAATTTTTAATGCGTTTTAATGCTATGATAGAAACTCTTGAAATGAATTAAATCAACGTTCAGTCACGTCTCATAATGATGGTAAATATCAATCTTATTGTTTTCTATTAGCGTTACCGATTGTAGAAACGCGGCTTGTCAAAGTCTGCTGACATTTCGCCCCTAGTCACCCAGCAAGCCGTCTCAGGTTACAACTTTATGCAACTGGTATATCATCATCATCATCACTAATGCCACTGATAAACGCAAGGAACGGCACAAGACACGAACCTGATCCATCTGTTACCTGTAGTCGCGCCGCCTAGTGAGGAGCCACCATAAAGACAGCTTATCGGTACAAGGATGCCACTCGGTAAACACATACTATTGGAAAAAAAAACATCGATTGTCGATTCTTCAATCTTTATGTTTGGCTATTACTTCAAATTTAGTGACCAACCAAAAAATTTGTGACCACAATTTCATTGTCATTTCTTACCACAGCTACCGATGGAATGCGGTAAGGGATTGTCTAATGCTGCCGCCTTCACATTGTATGTGATTTGCAACAAACCATATCAACGTAATCACTACCATGTACGTGGTAGTCACGCTGCAGCTTTATTAGTTGTAGCACGAATGGATCTGCTCGACTGGGGTAGGACCTCGCTCTCACAGATTACAGCGTTAAATAGCAGCTTAATGCTACTGTGTTTCGAATAATGAGTCTAGAGAACCGGAGAGTATTTTTACTGAAAATAAGGCACTCGATCTTAGTATTCAGGGGTGACAACCCATCTGGATTTTGATATTTAATTGAGGATAAATATAGAAGTCTAAGGGCCACAGCACCCTTATTCTATTAAAAAAGCAATCAGCAATTCAAAAATATGCTCTCCTTAACGGAAAGCTTATGAAAGGAGCCTTACAAATGTGTTTTAAGAATAATTAAATACATTTTTCTGTTTGCTGAACACTTAACTTGTCCTACTTTTTATTAAACGCCAGGGATAATTACCTCATTTTCACTTTTCTTCACTCGGAAATAAGGTCAGATGTAATCGTGAATTAAAGCCTTATGTAACACTCTTATACTACCTTAGTTATGACAGAATGTATTCCAAAACAGAAATTAACATTAAACAGAAACATTGCGTTCTATTCCTGTACAGGAGATTCCTATCATAATAATAACAGTGATATATTTTCCCCACAATCTATATATCAGTGTTATAAATAAAATTGAAGTACGAAATATATATATATATATATACAAAATATATATATATATATATATATATATATATATATATATATATATATATATATATATTTAGCTACCGTGGTTAAATCCTTATTTCAGAGAGCACGAGGGATCTCTGACAGTAAGCACCTGGCTGCCGAGCTCCACCATTTCAAGCAAGTTTTGCATGACAACAAGCTTCGGGTCCCGCGCCTACGTCACAGTGAACGAGTGAAGCCGGCCACAGTCGAGCGTGTACCTGCTGTACTACCATATGTTAGAGGAGTCACTGAGAAGATTGGCTACATCTTGAAGCGCGCTTCCATCAAAACATACTTCAAGCCGCCGAAGACGATTGGTCAGTTTTTACCATCAGTCAAGTGTAACGTCCCTCTGCAAGATGCAGGAGTGTACAAGCTTGATTGTGAGTGTGGTCTCTCCTACATAGGACAAACTAAAAGATCAATTAAAACCCGCGTTAAAGAACATATAGCTGATTTGAAGAATCGACGCTCCGGGAAGTCTGCAGTCTGTGAACACGTACAGGATCGCCCCCGTCAGTACATCAGATTTGATAGACCACAAATCCTCGCTAAAGAACACCGATTCCTTCCAAGAATGATTCGCGAGGCTATTGAAATCAAAAAACATCCTCATTTCATTAGAGAAGATGGCTGGGTGCTACCATCTGCTTGGGATCCTATAATAAATAAAATTAAATCCCAACCCAAGCATACAACACTCTCCAAGTTCATACTGTGTACATCTGAACAAAAGTAAATTTTTTTATCTATGGTAATCGCTGTTAACTATGACATTTGGACGTTGAACATCTCAGTCCTCACCATGACCATGGGTGCTGTAAAGCGCTCGAAACGTCGGGTATTTATAGTTAAATATACGTGATAAAATCCGTAAAAACTAGTATTATTTCAATGTGTAGTGTTCGCGTAAATATAAGAAATCATTACGTTTATGTTACCCCTGAGTGATCATTCACAGCGAAGAACCTGAGGACTAGAGTCCCACAAAAAATAAGTTTTTTTTTCTATTCCATATCATTTATATCACCAGAGGGGAAGTAACAGATAAGAACTTGACTGATAAAGAAACGACGTAATGTGAACATTAATAGAAAGATAATGAAACATAAAATAAGCCTAATGATATATAAATTTTGCAATACGAGTTACTATTCAAAAAGTCCAATGAAATATGATTATCCTTATTGTCCGTTAATTCGTGAACAAAAATAGTATATACCTACGAAAATTTCTCTCGTTGTTAATTTTAGTAAAATCATTACTGGTAAAATCACTCATTCACAAAAATAACAATAAACAGAAACAGAAACTTTTTATTCAACAAAGGCTATAAATAATATTAATTGAAAATCACTTTTCTTAAATTTACTATGGGTTCGGAAAAAAAACATCTGCTCTGGGAAGAACCAGCAAGCAAGAAACCCAGGGGGACTTTAAAAAATTAGAGCTTACAGACAATATGTTACACCATTAACAACACAAAACAAATTAGAAATAGCTTGGTAGTGTAGTCTAATAGCGTAAACAGTTTTACGGCGAGTAAATCGAATCAAAATAAGGTTGAAGAAATGGACAAATTTCAGTAAAGAAGCGAATAAAGGCAAAGAGTAGTAATCATTTTTTAATTCTTTTGTTTGATAATTTATCATTTAATTCTTAGATTGAGTGAATATTATGTAGGCAGGTGTAAAAAAGCTATTAGAATATTACTAACTTTTCTTCAGATAGTCTCGAGGTATGCGTAATGAAACGATTACAAATAACTGAAGCGGTTAATTAAATTAACCTTCTAACCAAAAGTGTTCACGTACCAGCCTTAAAACATTATATTAAAATCAAAATGTATTAATGACATTTTATTGTGTATGGGATGATAACAAAAGTTGATTTGTGACATAAAAAATATGAAAACACTTTTTGAAAATGAACGTAGATTTAAGATTTTTTTTGTTAACGTAAGGGATGGAGGCATGCACTTTTTGACTATCTAAATATATTTTTTATTTTAGTACAGTAAGTTGTATTTTACTTGTAAACCTTATGGCTAAACCGTTAACTTTTATGTTTTACATATAATTATTGTCATTGCAAAGCCTATTCTAACTCGACGCATAGCGTTCATTGTATAAATAGAATTTTCCTAAATGGGTATCCAATCTTGATATAAGCAACATTAAACATCAACAACTATTATTTAACTACTGTATAACTCCGTATGGTCCAACTAGAGTAATAGACGAAGTTTCATAAATAAATGGCGCTTCTTTGGTAACACATTAGTTATTTCTTATATTATTAAAGTGTTTCTTACCAACGCTTCATGTATAATATTACTGCTAAAAGTACGTTAACAATTTTTTAATATTTTCTCACGTCGTAGCTCAGTAACGCTGCGTTTTTACAAAGTATAGAGCAAGAATTCCTTTTTCCCATTAGTGTTCAGAAAAGTTTTGTGGCAAATTAAGAATATCTACTATCCCATATCGAGGTATCGTTAGCGGCGACAGAGGGAAAATGAAACAAAATAAAGGTTGTAGCATCTTCCTGATATCAACTCAAAACTGCAGCTGGAGGACCACAAGAGGCCTGTGTACAGCAATGGACTTTTATAGGCTGCACTGAAGAGATAGTTGAACAAAATTCCATTCCCGAATATGGTCAATCGCATGATGAGGAGTGTTCTAAGGAATTGTTCGGACTAATTCCAGCCGCACAATTTCATCATCGCACATCGCGACAAAACTTACGATATCATCTATACCATCTGGATGACTGGCGGTCCACCACCGTGCGATTTAAAAGAAGTTTTCTTCCTCGCACAACTTCCTTGTGGAATCGACTACCATCAGAAATTTTTCCGGACCGATACGACTTAGGGACCTTCAAGAAAAGAGTCTACTCCTTTTTAAAAGGCCGGTAACGCATCTGCAATTCCCCTGGAGTTGCAGTTGCTCATGGGCGGCTGTAATCACTTACCATCAGGTGAGTCGTATGCTCGTTTGCCCACTCCCCTATAAAATAAAATAAAAAAAATTGTCCTTTCTCGTTATAGGGAGGAAACCTTAATCACCTGACGTCTCACACTCTCGATGCTGCTCTACGCCGCTAGACTGGGTATATTACGTCTGGCGTAAACAAAAAATACATCTCCTTCTTACGTAACCGTGATATTTTTCTGGCATTTCCTATAATTACCACTTACAAGATTCACGCGATGAAACGGCGTAAGGAACCATAATATACCAAAGACTTACAATAATCCCATGGACTGTGGAATGTCGTAAGAATATTCATTACACCATATAGTTTCGCGGATATTGTAAAAAGCGACAGACAGAAATAAATGAAGATTTGTCAAAATGTTTTTATATTTCTATTTGTTATAACGAAAATAAAAAAAACTGGGGTTGCCAACACACCCGCCACGCGCAGCAACCATGGCAAATATTTCACTTATGAGGCATTCTATGGGGGAGGGAACTAATTAATCTGTGTGAATGAAGACATTTATTTTATTTTTAAGTATGTACAATTATTTAAAATATTAAGAGAAATAATAACAATTAAAATTTTTTTAATGCGCTTCGAACATATAATATATGGTTATTTAAAATTACACTACTAAATGTAACGCAAACTTCTAACAAAGTAATTGTATTAATATACCATAATTGGGAAGGAAATATACAAGCATGTATATGTATGTATAATATATTATTAAAAAAATAGTTTAAAACTTTGCGTTGTAATGGCAAAAAAGTCTATTAACGCATTTTGTGCCGTGGCTGTCGATAAAAAACGACAAAAGATGTAATGGTTTTCAATAAATGTCGGTAGAAGCCGAATTCAAATAAATAGACCGTAGAAGCCAAATACAAATAAATAGAATGATTAAAATAATTTCCACATGACAGCTTCAAAATTCGGTGTTAAAACAAGTATAGAAGAATAAAAAAAAAACTGTATGGGTCACCTTGGAATCACTAAGCTTTTTATTAAAAAAGAAATTAATTTCGGTGTCACAATCGACGAAGATATCGCTTTACATCTTCATCATTAGACCCTTTACAAGTGCACTGCTGAACATAGGGTTCCCCTAAGAAGTTACCACAAGGCACGGTCCTGAGCTACCAACATCCATTGACTTCCTGCTTGTCTTACCAGGTCGTCACTCCAACTAGTGGGCAGCTGTCCTCAAAATTCACCTACCGGTACTAGACTGCCTCCTGAGAACCTTTCTTCCCCATCGTTTGGTTCTTCGAGCTATATGGCCGGCCCATTGCCTCTTCAGTTTTATAATCCGTTGAGCTATGTTTGTAACTATGTCTGTTTTACTGCAGATATTTTCATTTTGAAGTCTATAACGCCGAAAAACCCCGAGTATAGCCATCTCCGTAGCTCTCTGAGCGACCTTGAGCTTTCTGATATGACCAGCAGTGAAGGATCGCATCTCAACTCCATAAGTCATTACTAGAAACGCACACTGGTTGTATCAACTTATTTTCAAGTTTTGAGGTTTACTTAACGAGAAGTGTGTCGATATTTCCCGAACGCTACTCAATGGAGTTGAATCCATTGATGGACTTCTCAGTCGAAGTTGGACTTACCTAGTCGGTCTATTTATCTCAGGTAAACATACTTGTCAACAACTTCGAGTTTAGCTTCACGTTATATATTTGTTGTACAAGAATTACCTCCTTTTTTTTGGAGAGTACTAAAATAGACACACTAGTAACGGGGAACAGCGTCAAATATGAAAGATATCTAGTGACTAGTCGAAGGTTACCCTAAAACAAGAAAGGTCAAAGTTCAGCTGTTGACATTTAGAGGCTTAGTATGGAAAGAAGTTTAAAATTGTACACCTGAATATTAAAATACACCCTTATATCCATTCATCGCATTTCGTTAAATTGAACGACCCGCTGAGTACTACTATGTCTTTATAAAATCGATTGGATATCGAAAACCACTAAACGGATTTGAACGCTATTCTAACTAGGGTGTTACTTGAAAGCGCTCACATAAAATTTTATGCTTAGTCTTTAGCGCAGTGAGCATTGAACGTAAATGTGCAGTAAGACGGAAATGACGCCGTAGTTCTAGCCGCTTTGATTTCTTTCACTACGTTATCGATTTGGAAGCTTTTACAAACAAAGGGCGTGTCTTTGTAGGGTTAATATACGTTATTACATAGGAACGACTAGACACATACGAAATTAAATCGTTAATCGATATCTACTTTATCTTTGTTTCGTGCTAGATCGTGACAGCGTTATTTGTCTGTTAGGCATAGACCTTGAGTTATATCTGAGAAGGTTTTAGTCCAAGGAAATGTCAGCCACGCCGACCTAAAGTTGTTGTACTCTACATTGTTTTCAAGTATATTTTTTCTCAAACATGCAAGTTTTCTCACGATGTTTTCATTCTCCGATGAACACGTAGTCAATTAGAATGTAGGGTGCAATAAAAAGTTAAAAGTACATTTTCATGTACGGTACGTTACTAATAGACCTAAAGCATGGTTATAGCACGTACATACCGATAATATTTCACGTGCAGCAGTTAAATTTATTCTCGTACAAATATCGTATATCTGGGATGCGTATCCAAGATCTACCATCCCAATGGCAAATTTCTGACAAGTATAAATCATAAAGTTGTACAAAAAGCAGTGATCGTTAGTTAAAAGTTTGACTGGTAATGAAACCCGCTCAGATAATCAAACGGGTTTTACAAAAGTATAATGCTAATAGAGCTAATATAGCCATGCTGCAGTTATATTAGTAGTATAGTTGTAGCACGAATGGGTCGGCTCGACCGGGGAAGGACCACGCTCTCACAGAATACCAGCGTGAATTAGTAGCTTAATGCTGCTGTGTTTCGTATGGTCAGTGTAGAGAACCAGACCTTCTTACTAGAAACGAGTTATTCCATCTTAGTCGTGACGGGTGACAACGCATCTGCCATCTGCATTTTGATTTATAATCGAGGATAGGATGTAGATGTCTACGGGCCGCAGCAATCATTTACCATTAGGTGGACTGTGTGCTAGTTTGTCACCATATCCTGTAAAAAAATATAATACTTGATTAGCACGCATAACATCACTGCTGGACACTGGTTCCCTCACTTCTTCACACTTGTCAGAAGGTTTGACGATCGAATTATCGGACGTTTCGCAATTTTTGACGCTACCTCTGTCCCAGATCTGGGTATGTTTACCGTTATCTATCGAAAATCATCAGATCTTTTTGGAAAATCCTATTGTCATCTCTAACGATACCAAGGAGACAAAATGTTGTGATAGAATCCATATCCCGCCATCACACCGCACATATAAAACGGAATATATTAATTTCTCACCAAGACGTAAGATCTTACTATCAATGAAGCAGTTGGTCCTGTCCCTATGAACCAATATTGCGTCTATATTTTTTAAACTGCAAACCCGTCAACTTTGTCAACCCTGGCAGCCTCGATCAATGAAATCGTAGTATGCTGACAATATTTTCCTCGTTATTTTTTTCTCTATTCTCAGTGCCGTCACTACTCAATATTACAATTGAATGGAACGAGGTTTTAGCAACAGACCGATTACAGAAAATCCATTTAAACTGATTGAACAAAGGATAAATACGAGTATATATATATAATATCAAGAATGCGGCCGCTATGGTTACGCCTTGTTAATGGGCTTAACGTTTGAACTGAAATTTTTCATTCCTGTAAAGGCGCGTGTCATGCAGTGTAATCAAATGAGTAACGATTACACTGCATGAAACAAAATGCAAAGATGGAAAGAAGGCTGTTAAACATCGGAAATTTAAAAAGTAAAATTTGGCAGTACTTACAAACCAACTTTTTTTTAGAAAAACGTTACCCCTACACTAGGACTTTCTCTGTATCGTGGAGGCAGATTTTTTCATTCAAATAATTTTGACCGGGATTGCACTCGAACATTTTATGACTTAATAGGCAGGCAAGCCGAGTCGAGCGATAATCACAACATATTGTCATTTCATACCTTATCCATCTATAAATTTCGTTACAACCTATAAAAGTCCACTGCTGAACTTAGGACACCACCATAGATTGCCTCATAGGGGGAATTTTGTCATAGTGTACACACTTGGCGAACGAGTTATCAACCACAGTTTTTTACTCGTATCATTTTGAGTTGATGAAGATGCTGCTGCCCATCACCCTGCCCTGCCCTGTTCCAGTTTCCCTCTGTCGCCTCTTATGACATACACCGGACCATATAGTGTAGTGGATATTCTTACACCGCCATTACACGGTAAAATTTATAATCCTTACTCTATTTAAAAACTTATTTGTTTGATGGGTTGTCTATATTATTAGAGTATTAAATTACAAATAATTAGAGTATTAAATTACAAATTTAAGAGTTTAGAAGATTAAAAGCCATTGGTTTTCATTCCGTAGATTGTTTATTTCCTACATGCGTCTTAAAAATGCCACATTTAAGGAAATAAAAACTTAAATATATGCAATTTTGTAATTGCCAACCAGCTTGCCAAGTGTGCCAACTATGACAAACCCCCCCCCTATGAAGGTTTAGCGCGACGACAGCGCCGCCAATATGCGTACGCTACTTTGGCCGTGGAAGGTAGAGTTGGCCCGAGGAGCAGCTAACGCTCCATGTGTCAGTACAAAGTATGTTCTATTTAAAGGACAGTAATTCGGAACTTTGACAGCGTGATTTAGGCTTTGGTGAGTTTTTATGGAGGATGCCTACGTTTAAACAAGAAGTCAACCGACGAATGCAACTCGGCTAGGCTATCTTCGGGAAAATGCAACAAATGTGTTGCAAACTTTCGAAACAAAAGTATAAATCCAGTATTGACAATGATGATATAAGGAACAAAAGCATGGTCCTTTACGGCTGGCTGTATGAAGAAACTTAAAGTCACTTAGCAAGCGATGGAGAAGACTATGTTTGGAATTTCTCTGCCTTCAAAATTGACAGCTTGATATTGTACAGCGTATCAGAGGGTTAAATGGCAATGGATCGTCTATATAGTTCAAATATGTAACAATTAATGAAGAAAAGTTCTCCAGCAGCAGCCGTGTACTGGCAAGCGCGGAGTTGGACGACCTAACCCTAGATTGCGTACAAGAAAAATGCAGGTAGTCAATGTGTGTAAGACAATTAGGACCGTAGTTCGTGGCAACGTAACCGTAATATATGGAAATATCATTGTTCAGAAGTGAACTTGTGAAGAGATGATAATGATATATATATACGTGTGCGTGTGTGTGTGTGTGTGTGTGTGTGTGTTTGGAACTTACTAGTTACATGAGAGCTGGTATTTAATGTCGATCACTCTGGTTTTACTGCGAATATCCACATTTCTGAGTCTACTACGCAGAGAAACTCCGAGCATAGCCCTCTCCATAGATTGCTAAGCGACTTTGAGCGTCCTCATATGGCCAGCAGTGAAGGACTACGTCTCAGATCCGTAAGTCATCACTGACACGCACTGGTTATACAATATAGTTTTCAGAGATTGAGGTATACCTGACGAGAATATATGTCATAATTTCGCGAACGCTGCCCAGCCTAGTTGAATCCATCGATTGACCTCTCGGTCGAAGTTGGACTTACCTAGTCGGACTATTTGTCCCAGGTAAACGTACTCGTCAACAGCTTTGAGCATAGTGCTCCCAACAACTACCGGCATAGGTGTGATATGGACATTAAACATGATCTTTGTTTTGTCCATGTTCATCTTAAGACCTATCCGTTGGGAGATACCATTGAGGTCATTGAGCATAGTGCTTAGGTCCTCCAGCGATCATGCCATTCGACATAGCCCAACGAATTAGTAAGCTGAAGTGGCAATGGGCCGGCCATATAGCTCGAAGAACCGATAACCGATGGAGAAGAAAGGTTCTCGAGTGGCAGCCTCGTACCGGTAGGCGTAGTATAGGGCGACCTCCCACTAGATGGAGTGACGACCTGGTAAGATATGCAGGGAAGTCGATGGATGCAGGTGGCTCAGGACCGTGCTTTGTGGCATTATTTGGGGGGAGGCCTATGTTCAGCAGTGGACTTGTGAAGGGCTGTAATGATGATGATGGTGGTGGTATTTAATCTTGTAGTTTAGAAAACAGAAGGAGGAAGGCGAAAAGCAACAAATGCCTTTATATTTATGAGAACTTTTTATTGTGCCGTATTACATACTGCGCTAGTGGCAACTTATGTTAAAAGCTTTACAATAGAGCAAGGATCGCACGCATGTGTGCAAAAATATTTCTTTGTTCAAGTTTTAACATCAGTCTTGTTTTAGTTATACTATGGGTTTCTACTTTTAGATACACGAATATTAAATTTGTATTTCTACATTGCGGCCGAGTTTCGCATGGTTTCAAGTAAGATAAACTTAGAAGCGTCTCTTTGATCACATGATATGATTCAATCTATTGAAGCAAAATTATAAATCCAGTATTGTATCTAAAACTATCTTATACATGCCATATGTAAAATATAAGGACCAGTGACGGGCAGCAGTGTAAAATGCGGCATGTGGTTCTGTAGACACCAATCTGCTTGCCAAGCGTGGGGATTACGGAAACTCCCACTTACACTGCAATAATCGTGATGTATACAGCAATGTATGTGGGCTAGACCGCATCATCATAGAAAGTATCTGTGATAGACGACAGTAGCATTTGGGTGAGATAGTGTCAAGGACGTAGTGCTTATATTTTGAATCTGTTTGAAAAACATAGCAATAACTTACTAGAAAGAATCTGTTATATTCTGAGAGCATTCTCTTATACAATCATTTGAAGAAATTAAATATATAGTTTTTTACAATAGTCGCTTCTTTTATGTGTTAGAACTGTTGTACAGGAAACAATGCGTTTGATAGATTACAACTAAAAATGAAATTGCATATGCTACGGTAGATGCAAATTTTATACTTAACACAAATAATTTTTTACTCTTCATCATCAATATATAAAAGTAAACTGACAGAGATAGGTCTCTGCCGTTAATGGAAGGATTGGCCGTAATCATTACGTTTGGCAGTTGGATTGACGATCACAGTACCTTTGGCAATTCTGCACATCACTGGTCTGGGTATTTCACGCTTGGCGTACACGAGATGGTTTAGTACTTTTTATTGAAAGCTTTAAGATTTTCCTGACAATTCTCATAGACACCTTTTAACATACCAAGGGAATTAATGGGTAGATGGATTTTCTTACACCGTCACCTCACAGTTAAACAATAAAACTTAGATTCTTCTAATAGTACTAACAGAATAATATTGCTTATTTAACGTTATGCTGCAGTATAATGCTATGTGGCCTTTGCGTTGCTGCTTTTCAAATATTTAATTTTATGTTACTCCGTCGTATAGTTCGTGTCTAGTTATTGTTTCGTAGCAGTGAGAAAAATTTCTTTCTTTATATATTTTAAAAACTCCTTTGTATTAATTATCTGATCTTTCAGCCCAGGAGATTTCGATCACGGAGACAATTTCCGACTACTGTCGGAAGCTATTATAGCATCGCGAGTACGCATTCACACTCTACTCTTAGCCTATCTGCGGCCGATTTAATACTTATGGATTAATAGTAAAGGCATAGTGTCAGTGTTTGTGATACTGTTTCTAAGTTTTTGTTAAATATTGGCCCTGACTGGGAACCCAGAAACTTTCAAGACAATACATAATATATTTTTATATTCTTACTATTGATATAGTTCGGATTCGATCATATTTGCTTTATACACCCAAATAATAAAATAAGGTGTTAAAATACTTCATAAATTTAGTTATATTCATAAATTAAAAAAAAACATTTAAGATTTGTTGTTTTCTAACACAAAAATAGTTTCATAATTCATAACTTTTATTAATGTAAGTTTCAAATTAAATTAAATTTGTAAATATTCTTTTATGTAGATATTTTTTATAAAATTTCTAAACCGATATCAGAAACATTTTGTTTTTAGTTGAAAAAAAGGAAAACTTTAAAAATTCCCAATTCGATGCATCTTTTTTTGAGGTATGTCATTTTAAGTTGAGTAAATTAATATTTTTTCCATGTTGAAAGTTATACTTTAGAGGTGGTCTCATATAAGTTTTGAGAAGAAAATTCCCACCCCTGAGGGTGGGGAAATTAGCCTTTTAATAAAACTATTTAGGCGATATTTGTCGACAACTGTAGCCTAGAGTTTATTTCACTTAAAAAAAACTATATTTTTAATAAAAAGTAAAAGCAAAGTTCAAAGAATTTAAAAAAATATAATTAATTACCACGTAACTAAGTTTTCAAAGTCGGAGCTTTAAATTTTCTATAGACTTTGTCTTAGACCTGACTTTTTAGGCTTTTGTTATTTGCTCATTCAAGTCATTCATTGAAATTTAATTATTGATCCAGAATAAAATTTAAATAACTTGTAAAACTTAATAATAACAAAAATATGTAGCACTAACCTGCCTGATACTTTTTGTAGGAAACAAAACATTCATGTCCTCAAGAACAGTTCGATAATTGGAAGTTTTAAGCAACACTTATTTATAACATCACTGTCACTGAACAAACACGAAATACGTAATCTTTGTACCGATTTGTAGTAGGTATGTCCTCCCGTAGCGAGGCTCGGCAGTAAACTGTTTGCGCTCCGGCTTCCAACGTTCCAAGTTTGTAGATGTCCCTCGGTAATTCTCGGGAAAACTCGGGTGGTTGGTGCATTATGGTTGTTCTAAACAATTTTCCGGGACATTATTATTTAGATTCTTGTAATTTAATGTTTTTCAGCTACAATTTCGATTTAATTAACCTAAACTTTTTCATTGATGATATTGCTTAGCTTAATTACGGCTCTACTTCGTAGAACCTCTACGAACCTTATTTTACAGTAATTATTATTATAACAACGTTTAATTAACTTAATAAGTTCATTTATTTCTATACGTATTTGAAATGTAAATTCAACTAGCAACCCTCCCCGGCTTCACCTGAATGTGATCTGTTAATGTGGAGTCATTTATATTTTTTTAAATAATCTTGAATAACCATTTATTTTATCAATTTTCATCAAGCAGACCAACAGACAGACAAAAATTTTAAAAATGGCTATTCAAGTCTTAGTGACGTGTAATTAACCCCTGATCTCGATAAAAAACATTTGTCATTTCGATATTACTAATAGACACTTTATTTTTATGTGTAAAAATGACATAAGAAAAGTGGAATATTATTGTTGCCTAGTGTGGGATGTCACGTACGTAAACACTTTGGCGGCCTCTCTTGTTACAGTTATCTCATATAGGATAGGATAGTGTCAGAGGCCAGTGAATCGAGAAAATGTTGCAGTCTCTGAAAGGTTTATATTTTTGTGTCCTTTGCTGTAATGATTACGGGTCCGTGGGATCCACCCGCGGTTAAGTTATTCAAAGGCACTGTTAAGGCCAGAGCAATAACTGGTTTTTCTCCCGCCCTAAGGCTGTAAATACATTTGAAAAGGAGGAAACGCATCCAACGTTTTTGATACTATATGCGCTTGATAGATTTAATTTTATTAGTTTTATTTTTATTTAAAAAATATTGTATTTATTATGTTTTTATAATAAAGGTTATAAGTGAATATGAGACGTGAGAAGTCCCTCAACACGTGTTAACCTCCCTCGGCTTCATTAGCTTGAGAGGATAATTCTGCGCCCCGCTATCTGAAGTTTGCAGAGCCCAACTTCACCTGTCTTTTGTGTCAGTTGGATATTCAATAAGCATCCTCGTGCAGTTACACACACTCGGTATTCACCATTTCTGTATTAAGAAATTAACAATATGTAAATAGAATAGAACTGGTACAACTAGCTGATATTGTCTAGTATTTACAGAATGTACATTACTTTTGTTTTTTGTACATAAAATTACATATTTTTTTTGTAAATATACTGATGAGCCGAAGTTAATATAATTATTGCCTAAGTTTTTCATAAGAGACTCCTTCGGACTTAGGTTATAAATTGCTCTTATGGCTCTCATTCGCATAACAAATATAGTTTCCATGTCAGTCGCATTACCAAGATTTCAAACAGAATTATGCTATGTAAATCACTAAAGTAAACTAATCTAGCTATTTTACAACACATGTAAGGCCTGTAATTTTTTTTTCAGTATAACTGTTTACGGCGCTGAGAGCTGCAGGCTTGAAACCCGCACAGAAAAATAGCTACTGAACAACTACTACTACAGAACAAGCCTACAAATAATTGTTTCGAGACTAGACGTATGCTCTTGCGGAATTTATGTAATTAATCAGCCTCCTTGATTTAGGAGAAAATCGCAACTAGTATGTAGCGTGTAACTAGGGAAAAACGTATAAAAAGTTAATGATGAGGTTCAACAAAAGTAAAAAAAATCAGTTCCTGTTATTGTATTCTCATGGGCCACTAGCCGTCATGAAGGTGTCACTCTGGATATAGAACATTTTTCGTAGATACTGATTTGCTCATCAAATGGCGGAAAATACAAAAAAATATAATTCTGACATAAAGCCATCAACAAATTAAAAAAAGTTCAACTGATGACCTATTGAAATTGATCTAAAATATATATTTTTGATCGAAGAAATCAAGACACGTGCAGGCGCGAGGAACTGTAATTCCTACACGAATTATCCTAGAAGTACGTAAGAGGAAAAACGTCATGAAGTTATTGCATTTTATTAGGCTTGAAATTAAATTGAAACTCCAAAAACGTTTTCTGTTAACGTAGAATATATTATTATTTTTTGAACAATAATCCACAAGGAACTCCAATCGAAATACCTTACCTACTTTTCTATATTCTACAAAATGGTTTAAATAATGAAGCGTTTAATTGACAAATACGTTTATTTTAATTTAAAAGACGTTGTTATCTATAAACAAGAAATTTTTTTAACCAGCGGTGATCATTAACCTCATGGTGGTAATCAATGCCGTGCGGCGAGTCGGATGTCTTTTCTTTGCTCCTACCCGTAGTATTTCATTTCTTCATTGAAATACAAAGAAAGCGAATAGACTCAACCTTCTCGTATCCGATGTAACCCTCTAGTTGTTATTATCCAGAGTTGAAAAACAATTTCATTTATTGAACACATATTGGATTCTGCATTCTAGTTTCCAGGACAACCTCTGCAGCTGCAACAACAAACACTTAGGCAATAAGTAGAAAAAAATATGTAAATGTTAATCAATAGCTGATCTTTCAATAATAATGAAAGATGATATTAATAATCTAAAATTTCTGATTTAATTTATAACAATCAAAGCTTTCGGATTGCAAACTTTGTTTGAATGAAATTGTATCCATTTTGTCTAAAAATATAAATAGTTATGCTTTTAACCGAATTTGTTATATTAGTTTATTAAACAAAGTATATATGTATGCTTTTAATCGAACTGTTATTTGAAACATTTTGATATTAGTTTTATAGTACTACTTGGATGATTTGTCACATTTTGCAAAACATATTTATAAATTAATGTCGTCGCCAGATTGTAGAATACTACACAAATGGCTTGCTCATATGTGAAATGCTGAAGGAGAATTTTAAATTACCTCGTAAATCGAGAAAATATTGTGATCTTCGTGAAATACACTATTAACTGTGTTACTAAAACCTTTATCAATCACAATGTAAGTTTTTTTTATATTTCTAAAAGGGCCAAAGAACATACATTGTCGTAAAGCGACAATTAAAAACAAAAGAACCTAACCTAACAACAACGAAACAACAAAAAAAAACGAATAATTTATTTAAAATTTTAAAAGATATTTACAGTTTTTTATATAAAAAAATATGAAGATGTTGATGGGTGACATGAATTACAATAATTTTTTTAAAAATAACCAAGATAAATGAGTACTGAAACGGAGCCCGGAGACCAAGGTGGCACACCGCGCTTGGCAGTGGTGCTCACCGCTCACGGAGTATGCACGGGCCATGCCTGTGGTAGGTGCGCAGCGCCTGATCTAGGCACACGCAGCGTCTGGAGTAGGTACACGCAGCGCTTGGAGTAGGTACACGCAGCGTCTGGAGCAGGTACACGCAGCGCTTGGGCCAAGTAGGCACACACAGCGGCCCGGGTGAAGTAGGCGGCACGACGACTTCAGCCTCAAACGCCGCCTGGAGGGTAGGCACACGGGAAGGATTAGTCAGTCAAAACGCTCGGGAAACAAATAGAAGCAGTAGCACCAGCCATCTTCTCTATTGAATTAGGATGTTTGCGACTTGAAGCCAATTGTTCGGCTTTTATACTTTTTTTAGAGAGCTCCGCGCTCGACGACGGATTTGAGATAAGAACGGGAAATTATTTAAATTAAAAGCAAATTTTTTTAACTGGCCAAGAAGAAAAGAGTATTTTTGTGGAAGTTTTGAAGTAAAAACATCAGACCGGTAACGAATTTGAATAAAAATTGCCATGACAACCAGATAAACAACGATGTCAAAACATGTCAAATTTTGGTTTCAGGTCGTAATAGAGAAACGGAAGATTTAAGTGAAAAATGAGATATTATTGTAGAAAAAAAGGTAGCGCAACAGCGCGCACGAAGCCCGAAATTGCAGAGTTACAGAGAACTAAATAAAAGATCGAAAAAGGTAGACTCCATTGACACCGATTTAAAAAGTGCTGATAGTGTATACAAGTGAAAATGATTTGTTATTGTGTTCTTATGGTTTAAAAACGTTACAGGATCCTATGGAAATAAAGGTGATGCAAAATATCCAGTTTTGAGGTGAATGCAGAAAATCAAAAACAGAATGGAAAAATAAATTTAAAATAGTGTAAAATAATATGTAAGTAGCATAACACTACAACATCTTATCTGATAGTAAGTGTCGTCCGCCGCCCATGAGCAACTGTACACTAGGCGGATATCAAGTGCGTTAACGACCTCTTATATACGATTCTTTTTTAAAGGTACCTAAGATTTAGGGTCGCTGCATACAGGACGGAATCAGCACGTGTACGAGACGGAGACGAAACGTGATTGTATGTCAACACGGACGGGAATTTAATGTATACGCACCGTGACAGCGGTGTATTTACTCATGTGATGACAGTGACTCGAAACTAACGTGCTAGTGTTGTGAAAGATGTATTTTTTATTTGAAGATTTGGGATTAATTGCTGTTGCTTTAGATGATGAAGAAGGTATAACCGTCATGAGTAAAAGGAGATTTTCTGTACATTCTACGTGACAGAAAAGAGGACTATAAGGTGAACACCACACTCTCTACAAAGAACATTTGAATGACAAGATTCAATTTCATGTATTTTCGTATGATAACATATATAAAAAATAAAATTTATACTAACCGTTTGCAGTGAGTGATTTTGTGTCAAAGATGGTGTGCAAGATTATACAAACATGGATATGATCATACGCATTTAATTAGTTTTTCATCGTCCATTTTGTTCGGTCCGACATGCGCACATTTCTAAAATTTCACGTCCCGTTCCGTCCGGAATAAAACACGTAACGTATGCAGCGACCTTTATTAGTCCGGAAAAAATTTGAATGCACATGAATTAGCGGCAGTAGTTGTACGATGAGGAAGATATTTGTATAATAATAATAATAATAAGACACACGCATATAACTATTTAGTTATAACTGTTCTCATGTATACCTTCGGCATACTCAGGTGGACTCAGACTGAAGTAAGAATAACGCCAGGGATAGAAAAGTCCGCACTATCGTAACGTCCCACGGGATGCATCATCCGAGATCGTGGGTAATAAGGCTGTACTTAACCACGAAAGCTGGCGCTCACTATGCTTAATTGCGAAATGTGCAGCCCCCGTCATTACTTCCTAGCGAGATCGGACGAATCATTCTATATTGACGTCATTTCTCGTGATAAAGGGCTTACTCCCTTATCCGAAGCCAAGGAGCAATGACGGAGCCCAGCAGTACATAGCATTTCCGATCGGGATACCTTATGGAAGGAGAAGGAGCTAGAAGGTACTAGAGGGCTCTACATGAGCCCTACGTAGATACAGTCGCCTCCCTCAACTGGCTACGTATCGGTGACCTCTTTGGGGAAACCGAGGGTTTTGTCCGTGAAATACAGGATCAATTTATTTAGACCAACAAATATCGGAGTTATATCCTAAAGAATGGCACCGTCGACATCTGCCGATATTGTCGCCATCCCGGTGAGTCACTTAGGCATGTCATCTCCGGTCTTTCGGCGCTTTCTAACTCGGAGTACTTGCATAGGTACAACCTAGTAGCCAGGATTCTACACCATGAGCTCGCTCTGAAATACGGTCTCGTGGATGAATAAAATACGGCCGTGCTCGAAAATGACCGCGCCAGACTCTACTGGGACCAGGTCATTATCACACACAGGACTATTTTTGCGAATAAGCCTGATATTGTGCTAATGGACCGATCACAGTCAAGGATGTTTTTGGTCGACATTACCATTCTATATGACAAAAACCTAGTGAAAGGCGCATCAGATAAGAAAACAAAATATCTGGACCTGGCTCACGCGGTGACCGACATATGGGGTGATCTGTCGACCGAAATTATTCCTGTAGTCGTCTTTGCAAATGGGCTAATTCCGGTCAGCTTCTCGGGTCATCTGAGGCGAATAAGACTCCGTGATGGACCGCTCCGGGCTCAAATGCAGAAGGCGGTACTCCTCGATACCGCCCGCATCGTCCGCCGGTTTCTTTCCCTATCCCCCTAACCCCCCGACCGTTTGGTCTCCCCTGCTGAGGGCTTCCATTTCGTTGGGATTTTATTTATTTATGTATTTTTTGTATTTATTTTATTTTATTGATATTTATGTATATTTATTACTTAATTTTTATTTACAATTATGTATTTACGCAACCATTCAGATGAGAAAACTATACAGATACCCCAAATAATAATAATGTCGTGACCATATTTTGGTCACGGTGGCCAGCCTCAACGGTGACTAGCCATCTGGGTAGGACAGGATTATAGTGCCCAAGTGTATGCGCAAGCACAGGTGCACTTTCCATTCCGTCACTCTCATAGATTAATGGGACACAAACAGAGAGAGATCGGACTCAGGCTCAACGGCTTTACGTACTTCCCAAGGTTGAGGGTGAAGAAATACTGCCAGCTTCCCGACTCCACAAAGTTAATGAGAATTATTTGATAGAAAAATTATATAATAGATTTATTTTGTTCCGACCCGGGATTCGAACCCGATACCTCATGAATAGCAGTCGCTTTTTTACGACCACTAGACCAACTAGACAATCACATATATGATATATACAAACAGGGAGAGTAATCGATTTTATATTAAAGAAGCAAAGCTGTTATAATTGCGATACTCTATAGAATAATTGGAGAATATTGTTTACTTATAACGAGTTTATTTATTTGATTATCTATTTCAATTCATATTAAAAGAGGCTTGTTAATTTAATGGATATCAAACTTTTCGTTGCAATATTGAATGTTAAATATTACGAACTTGCATAATATATATTGCAAAGAACTTTAGTAATTATGTATTATGTCTTAATATATTTTAAATTTAAAAAAGGTTAACACGATTCTAGAGCCTTATGTTAGTAAGGTAATTCAAAAAAATACGCTGAGCCTATGCGGTCTACTTAACTCACCTAAATACATGAGATAATAATTTTTGTAGAACTGCTTACAGCTTTTTTAATATGTGATACCAAACATAGTCAAATAAACACCAACATTATGTATAACGATGCAAAGGTTGTTGATATTTTAACTGAAAGTATAGGAAATGTCTTGAAAATTAACGTGATGAAGAGTACAACAAAAAAAATGAAATTGACAATACATTAGGTGACCTTTCTTACGGTCGGAAAAAAATAGGGTGTAACATGTAAACGGAGTAAGAAACCTATGGCACTGAAATTTTATCTTTCTCCACGCTTAGCACGCTGGGCAAAGGACTGTTGAACACAGGTCTTGTAATTTCAAGCGAGTTGCGATTCTGCCTTTTACCAGTGCCTGGAAAGTCGAAAGATAGAGCTAAATAATATTTTTATTAGATATCGGACTTGATTTCAGGTCGCCAGAAACACATATATCAAACACGGTCACGTACACAGAGTAGATACTCGTACTTTTGTATGTACTTAAACTTATCTAACTCTAAATAATTAGCACATGGAAAGAGAGTAAATTCTCCCTTACTACACATAGTGTATTTAATATATATAAATATATATAAATTTTTGTGTCTAGTATTAGAAAATAAAGGAAACAAGAATAACAAATAATACTTATACTGGCTACCGAAGAAATCACCTTTAGCTACAAGATATTTCTCTAATGTGACATCGGTTGTAAAGATGTTCGAAACTTGCAACAAACGTTTCTTCTGGAATCGTTTGAAACACCGCAGTCACGCGTTGTTGGTTATTTGCAACTTCTGCGAAGCGTAAACGTTTCTCAATTTAAGGCGGGGAAACAAAAAAAATCTGCCTGCGTATATAGGGAAAACTTTTTTCCCCATATTTTTAAACGAAAAATTTGAGCACATGGATTTCCTCCACAACAACTCGTCTACTTTCAGCTCAATTCTAGTAGAGCCCGCCAGATGCTTTGCAATAGCTGTTTCTCTAAAGCGCTCAAAGCAATCAAGCACACATTTTATTCACTGTTTCTACATCCTACATTTATTAAAAATATTTACAAAATAAAACAAAAAAGTCAAAATATCTAATCCAAATCAAAATTTAATGCTAAGGCATTCTAAGGCGACTTCCCGTATTGACTCGTTTGGTCACAGCATTACTCTTCTAAGTCTGCGGGTTGCAGCGCGTACGTGTAACACCGCTTCACTTGATGACCTAGGGACGCTTGTTGACGTCTCACAATCTCTCATAATAACTTATGCGATTTTATGTAACCAATATTTTTTATACTATAAAGGTTACAAACGCAAATGCACTGCCAACCCTGAGGCCAGGGTCAGGCAGAGAGATGAAATGCCTCGTTTCCTGTAAAGAAGGGTCTCCGGTTCTCTAAACTCACCATACGATATGGTATTCCTCACAATCCTTATTTCCAGCTTATCTAAAAGGGCGTTCTTCATATTTAAGCTTATCCCGTTCGATGACCACCAAAACTAACTATCCCGATGCGTAAATCTACATACTACTCGGATTCCTTAACTCGGTATTCATCAATTACTTTTTGGAATAATCTTCCACGAGGTTTAAAAGATGCTCCTTCAAAAAATACGTTTAAACGTAAGGTTGAGGCACATTATTTAAAATTACTAATTTATTATAATTATAATTTCCTCTACTAGATTGTATGTATTTAATAAAATACTCTACTAATAAGTAGAGTATTTTTATTTTAATATATATATATATATATATATATATATATATATATATATATATATATATATATATATATATATATGTATGTGTGTCTATATGTGTATAAGTGTATATACGCATAAACTAACATTCTCATATTATATAATATAATTTGTATAGTGTGTGTAAATAAGTAAGTAATTTCTCTTACGACTCTACCCATAGCTCTCACCACACTACTAAAGGTTAGCTGGCAGAGGATGCCGCTTCGGCACTAAATTCGCCGTTGTACCATTTTTTTTTTGTTTGAGTGCAATAAATAATTTTCTATGTATCTACGAAACGCAGCAGTTTTGAACTACTATTTAACGCTGATATTCCATAAGAGCGTCGTCCTTCCCCGGTCGTGCTGAGTGCTGTTTTTTTACGTATAATTTACACACAGAATTTTTACTTGTATTGGTAACTCTACATTTTGTTCCAATGTAAACTTCTATTCTTAGAAGTAAACAAACAACAAAATCCATTTCGTATTTCGTTGTGTACCTGATAGATACTCCCAAGTGTATCAAAATGTTTTATTGATTCCAACGACGCCATTTTTCCGAGATGTTGCGGTTTCGTGCGCTAATAACTTAATGGTTGTTCATTTCCGTTGGGATTAAAATTACTATAGAATACAAAGTTTTGTAGGGTTTATCAAAATAAATATAATTAACACTTTGAAGAACTGGAAGGATTGTAGTTTTAATGTTATTATGCATTAGTATTTGTGTATGAATGGAGTAAGGGCCATTAAAGTTTTACTTGTAGGTAAGAACCCTTGGAAAATTTTAGGATATATGAATTAAATAAACGAAATATTATTATGTTTTTCGGTATAAAAAAAACATTTCGTTTGTAAAACGTTATTTGTAGATCAACAACCATTTAAAGAAATGCCTTTGGGTAAGTTGACTATCTACAATCGTAAATGCAAATAGAAATTTATAAAAATAATAAAATCAAAGTTTAGTTACACGACGGTTATGTGACTTAAGCTCAGTTCAGTCTAAGCTATACTGTTTTTCTATAAACTATACGCTGTATATGCTATATCTATCATATACTATATTTCATATGTTATTGCGTATCTTGAACTTAACCTTAATGTTAAGATTTTATGTAATATACTCAGTTATTTTTCAAATTTCTATTAGCGTTATGGATGTGGAATGTCAACTTGGCTAGAGCCGTTACAAAAATGGCGAAAATAACTACACGGTTTTTACACAATTTGTATAGTCAGGTCCTTTTTGTTTCGCAGAATCGCACAAATAAAGCGTACAAAAGCCGTGGTGTAAAAATGGCGATACTACTTAAAGTATACAACTAATAATAACTATTCTATTCTAATCAAAAAGGAATCAATATATATTTGGAAATTATTATAATGTACCTCTTTAATTCCAAGGAGTACGATATTCTTTTAATAGTCACTTTTGACCACAACGTACCATATTTTTATTCTCTCCGAATCCAGCCCCGCGCAGAGTTCTGTCACTTAAACATTCGTCTATGTAGTCCTGACATGAGTGGGGTAGAAATTTGTCCATATAACGCTGCGCGTTGCTGCCTTGCACTTGTTGCTCTATATTTGCAATCTTAAGGTTTTAATGCTTTATGACTTGGAATTCGTACACGCTTCACTTATTCATCTCATTGGCCTTACAGCCGTAATGAAAGTGGCTGCTATGGGAAGCATTAGATAATATATAGGGATTTTTAAATAAGTTAAAACAAATGCAATAAAAACACAAAAAGGTTTTATTCACTTGTTTTCCATTCAAGGAACTGGTAATATCGTTAAAAGCAAAGAGTATATAATCACTAGTTATACTGGTTATAAGATTTTATTCTAAAATATTGTACTGACTTGAACTTGTCAAATACATATAAAATTAATGTCTCACCATGTAAATAAAATTACAAAAACTAAGAAAACCTGAGGTCCTATTTATTAATAAAGAGGAGTTATTTAAAAAGTTATTAATATTCCGCTAAAAATGAATACATCTAAAACAATATCAGATAAAGACCTCTTGAACGCTATAAAATCATTATTACGAAACTGTGGTTACTTAAACAATGTACAATCTGAGGTAACTTACTGCATACTTTAGTAAATAAACGTAATTTAACCTGTTTTATTATTTTTTAATAATAAAAATTTTAATTTATTTTTTTCATCACCATCATTACAGCCCTTACAAGTCCACTGCTGAACATAGGCCTCCCCCGAGGAATGCCACAAAGCACGGTACTGAACCACCTGCATTAATCGACATCCTGCATGTCTTACCAGGTAGTCACTCCAGCTAGTGGAGGGTTGCACACTACGCCTACCGGTACGAAGCTACCAATCGAAAAACTTTTTTCCCTACCGGTTGTCGGTTCTTCGAGCTATGTGGCCGGCAACAAAGTACCTGAAAAAGTGCAGACCCTATCTAGCAAAAGGTTATAATATATATTAAGCAAAAAATGTTTAATAAGTGTTATTGTACTACTAAAGAGTACATGATCGATAATGATCCCTGGGGATGAGGTGATCGCTACCATGTTGCTTCTAAATGTTTTCATAACAATTGTATAAATATTATATTGTCAGTTTTACTTTTAAAAAAGTCCCACTGGTTTCTTGATGGTTCTTCCCAGGACAGAGGCTTTTTTTTAAAGCAGTGGTAAAAGTAAAATGACCTTTAATAAGAATTACATGTAATCAATATTGAATAAAAATGATTTCATTCTATTCTATTTAATTTGCCATGTGCTATCGGTGTAAGAGTATCTGTCATCGCCGCTCACCATAAGCACAGCACGAAAGTTCTCTGGTCCGCACTTCAGTGGTGTGCTGTTTGTCACCCTTAATCTATTTAAAATGGTTTCTATTAAAAGAATATTATTTAAATTAGTATATTCAGTTGTTAAGTTGCAGAAATCCTTCACATTAAACTGGTTAAAAGTATTCTATCCGCATGTAAAATGAAATTTTATTTCTTACCTAGTTTAAAGAGCACCTTGCACTCCCCTCAATTGTGTTTATTATTACTTCCACCGCTAACCCAATACTATTTACTGGGAACTTCACACGACAGAAGATAATACGACAGTTAGTTTTTCGCCTCTAAGCGAAACAAAAGGAGAAATAGATCTCTGCAATTGCTAAACGCTAATACAATTTCAGTTCTGAACTACGTTACTTATTTTATTGTGATTTTTTCTTATTAAAGATGCGAGCAAAGGTCATTGAAATACTTCAAGAACAACAATGTTCAAACAACGGGAATTGCCATACATTTTATGCTCCTGTGCCACCAGACGAAGTTTTGTTAGTTAATGATTTAATAAAAGAATACCTGGAATGGAATGGATACCTGTATACTGCAACCGTAATGACCTCTGAGGCTTCAATGCCTGAAGAAAAACGAACAAGAGCAGAACTTTGTGCCGAAGTAGGAGTAAAAGACGACGAAAAGTCTTCAGCCTTACCACTTTTAACAAACATAGTAGCCGCGTACACTGAGCGCATAAAACGCAAAATAAACAAAATAAAAAAGGAAGGCTCATAGCGGACTTTTTGGAAACATATTATTATTATATTATTTGTATAATAATTATGATATATTAATTCATTATTTTATAAATAAAATTCATGGAAAGAGAAACACAAACAAATTAAAAGTATTTCAATTTATTCATACTATTCTATTGATAGGTTTACAGAGGGACATTTTCATCACTATTTTATTGATATAATGATGATAAGAATGAATGAATTAATATACTTTATTGCACACCACAAACAAATTTACAAAGAACATAACAGAGAGCAGATTACATGTACAATTTGGCGGCCTTATCGCTACATAGCGATCTCTTCCAGGCAACCAAAGGTGTAAAGGAATAAAACAGTGAGTACTAGGTAGGTGGTGCAATATAAATATACCTAATATAATATCAATACATGCAATAAAATAACATATAAGTAAATAATTAATATATTAAAAAAAATATGATACACATATACATAGGTATATACATAAACATACACACACACATATATTCATATATATACATATACATACATATACATACATACATATACACACATACACATATATACATACATATATCCTCAAATATATACCACTAACAATAACATAAACAAATAAATACAAAACTACATAATCACATAATTTATCCTAATGATTTTCGAACGATTGAGACAAGTAATGCTCTTTAAGAAGTCGCTTAAAGACTACAATAGTCTGAGCTTCGCGTAAATACAAAGGTAGGGCATTCCAGAGCTTAATAGACTGTACAGTAAAAGATTTATTAAAGAAAGATGTATTGTGAGTTGGTACCCTTAGAATGAGTTTTCTTGAAGAGCGTAAAGGTTCCCCTGGAAGCCCAACAAAACTAAATTTCTCCTTAAGATAAGGAGGAGTAGAAGGGTGAAATAAGACACAGTACAGAATAGAAAGAATATGCATGTTCCGGCGAAATTGGATAGGTAACCACTTGAGACGTGAGCGAAATTGGGAAATGTGGTCAAATTTGCGCAATCCAAATATGAACCGAATACTAGTATTTTGAAGTCTCTCAAGCTTAGTTAGCTGGTCTTTAGTTATGTCTACATAGCTTGCGTCGGCATAGTCGAGAATCGGAAGGAGAAGAGACTGTGCGAGCATAATTTTTGTAGGAATGGGAAGAAATGATCGAAGGCGACGCAGTGAACTAAGAGCGACAAAGGTTTTCTTACTTACCTCATTCAGTTGGCGTTTCCAATTTAAGGAACTATCAAGGTAAACACCAAGATTTTTGACATTGTCAAAGTAAGGGATCACAACCCCATCGAATACAACAGGTGGTATGGAAAACCAGTCAATTCTTGAGATAAAGCTCTGACTACCAAAAATGATAAGAATGTTTCTTCAGCTAATTTCAATCACGTCGACAACTTGTGAAGTTGAAAATTATCAACGGTTTACACGAGATTGAGAGAAGAAAACTATCAAGAGTACTGCAGTATACGCGCAAACAGCGATACTAAGTTGTCCTAACTCAACATAATATGTGCGTTCATTCCTAGCCCTTGTGGTGAGTGATTTATTCGCGATTTTAGGCAATCGGACTATATCTCTCGAATCTGGCTTGAACTAGCACTCCTGGGCTTTTTTTTGTTATAATGTGCGAGCGGCTATGCAGGTATAGGGAAGAAGAGCACTATCACTGCGACATAAATGATCTATTGTGATCGTTGCTATGGCTATAGTTCACTGTGAAGCCCTATGTCTTAAATGAATAGAAGTTTCTTAGAAGTGAGCAGTTTCACTTCTTCTGAATGGATTACAGAGAGTTGAAAGAGGATTGCAGATGAGTGTTACGTTTGCGCATTAAGGGTCCGCAATCAGTTAGGATGTGTAACTACACATCCTAACCGATTAACTGGCTGTTTCATCTGTTATGAAACAGAACCCTCACATCCTTGAGTTGCTTATTCCCAGGATGGACATGTGCTTTTTAAGAAAACAGTGTCCAGTTAGGACGCTTGCCAAAATGCGCAATTTATTTTACTCCTGGACCTTATATTCATTCTAAAACCTGCGGCCGCATCTACCGTAAACCTTGCACGAAATGCCTTTTTTCTCCGGCTTGCGCTATGTCTCCTTTACAAAAATATCTAAACCGTAAGCCCTCTTTCTCTCTCTCTCGTGCTTCTAACGCCTTGTTCAAGCGCCTGGCAATGAAGAGCGCAGTCGTACCAGAAGCGACTACTTCTTCCTAGAACTGTAAACCCTATTATTCATGATGTGGCTGCATATGCAACATTAATTCTGAACTGAACAATTTAGCAACTTATCAAACACCTCATACTAATATCAATATGTGTATCTACTATTATGTAGATGAGACTGTTCGATGCAATTTAGTAATTTCAATATACCTAATAGCTCTTCCATGTAGTTTAAAAATACTACCATACCGCTTCGACAGGCAGAACTAATATTTCTAAAAGGCAACGCGCTGTTAAGGCTGTTCCTGCAGCAAACTAAGTAAAAAAAACTACCTACTGAGGGCAAACTACGATAGAAAAAGGCCAGCGCAATTTTTTATTAGAAATACAAAATTGAAGCAGCTTTAGAAATTAATGTTGGAGATTTAATTAAATTGTGTGTTTATCTATTTTTTTTTTCAATATTTATTTATTTTACTTTCAAAGCCAAATATTTGAACCTTTTTCACAATGATGTATTCAATTAATTTATGCTATATTTTACAGAAATCTCCCCACATTAAAGTCAAAAAACATAGTCCTGAGCTACCTGACCCAACAACTTGCTGCATGTCTTACCAGGTCATTTGTGTATGGCCAAGGTGCCCCTCTATTTCGTGAAATATGAGTCATAAATCTATATCATATTTCGTGAAATATGAGCCATATTAAATCTGTAGAAAGGTCGTGTCTTTAATTCTAAAGTTTTCTGGTAAAGCCAAATCCAGGGGACAAAATAATGGATACTGAAGCCAAATTAGTGGTTGCTTAGATTTTCGTCTGTCTGTTACTCGTATTTACGATTCTCGCAAAAACTGCTGAACGAATTCCTATTAAATTTTGTGTGTAGTTAGTTTGTGATCCGAGGCAACTTACAGGCTACTTTTTATTCGATTACGAAACTTCATAATAGGAGGGTTAATTATTTCTCTTCTTTGAGATGTTTATTTCTATTTTATACGTTTGATGTACTTCTTTAATTAACGAAATAAAACTTAAAATTAGTTTAACCGTTGCGAAATAAATTGAGTTATGCTGCAAATTTTTATTCGACTTTTTCACAATCCAATTTAAAATAAAAAAGTAGTAACATTTTGTCTCTAGTTACTAATAAATTAAATAACATAAATAATTTACATTTAAGTTATTTATGTTATTTAATTTAAGTCCGATATAAGTAATTTAAAATTAAGTACACTGAAAGATTTTTACCACTAATTGATGGAATAATTCGTAATACTGCTGAACGACTAATTACTAGGTAAATGTATTCCACAATCATGCAAACGTTTCTTTTCATTTTTAGGAGTTTTATTTAAGCAAATACGAGAGCCGTGTAGCTAGCTTGCCGCGCGGGGTACAATGAAACTACTAAGCAAATTTTATTTGCTTATTTTTCGCGTGCATAATGAACTGGTGATAAATAATTTCGCGGGGAAATTTGAGGTTTGAGTAGTTTTTAAAAGATTCGTGGAAATGTGAAAATCGCTATGGTATGGACAAAGTTGACATTCACACTGACTCATTTGCCAAAACTAAGAAAGTTCTAGCTTTAGCCTGATCTAAAACCAACAAATAATAATAGTTTTTTACCACATACTTATTTTCATTATTAGTTATTTATACTTCTTTTTATTCGTATTTATATATAATTATTATAATCTTTCTCGATGCATGTGGTGTTTACCTTAAACGATTGTTACACTTAGCTACGTAAGTTAGTTCTCAAGCTATTTTGTTAAATACAGTGTAATCAAACTTTGGTAAACCTTAATAAATAAAATAAAATAAAATTTTTAGGTCTATGTGAAGTCGGCCCGCGTTGTAGTCAACTCAATTTACTCTTTTTTATCCTAAAACTCACTGCGGTTTGTGCCCAGTAGTGGGATGTATGTAGTATGCCTTTTTTTACTTATAATAGGACTATCCACTGCTGATCATAGGCTACTCCCATTGTTTGCCAAACAGCAAGAATATTTGCAGTCGTATCGGCAATCGTAGACTTTTATTACTTTGCTCTGTTTTCAGAAAGATGTTGCCATCCATCTTCTGTTTCGGTTTCCCTCTGTTGCCTCTTAATATGACACCCGCGAGACGATATGGTGTAGTGGTTTTTGCCGCCTCAACATGGCTAATATATTTCTACTTACTACTACTACTACTACTACAAAAATCTAATTACCTCTCAACTTTTTATTACATATTTTATTATTGTCCATATAATACCTCGTTGATTGCCAACAATTATATCAAAGTTGGTTGATCCATTCAAAAGTTATCGTTGTCAAAAAAAAGGTTTTTTAATAACTTCCAAATTTATGCTCGGATCGTTTTTAATGTAACGAGTTAACTATTATTTCGTAAAAATATTTGTCGAGCGTTTTGAGATTGAACAGAGCGGGAAATTCTAGGGATGACAGGCAGGGTTAACTGCTTTTTAGATTCGAAGACACATTGGAAGACATGCCCGATGTAATAAAATGTGTTGTTAGAAGTATGATATTTATGCAGAATCTGAATCAGATTTTTTTATTTGTGAAACACAGGTATACATATACAACAGGTAGTCATACATATAATAGAGATGTATTTTGTCGTAAGACATACAAATAGTTTCACGAATTAAATAGTTTAAAATTAACATTTTTTTCTTAATATATATAATATATAATATATTATAATATTTAATAATATTCATAAAAAGTCATAAAAATTGCAAGCATAAAATTAATATGACATAGAATGCAATTCTGATAAACTAACATACGCACAGTAGAAACAGATATCGAGGTCTCATTACGAGTGATCTGATTTTGCGAATTTTGCCACGTAGGTATTAATGATATTTCAAACCACGCGAGATAAGCGGCGGGTAAGAAGCTAGTAAACATACTGGTATATAATGTAATGGAGTTGTTTATGTAACGCAGCAACTTAATGCAAATAAATTGTAACACAATATTCAAGGTTCACGATAGTTATTTTTGTTTAAAAATTTTTTTTCGTTTATTTCATTAAAAACTCACGAACCCTAAGTAACATTTTAATGTTTTACCTATATCGGGAACCACACGAAGAAACATTTTGCTATTTCTGAAACAAAATAGTATTAAACACCATGTCTAAATAAATACGCCGTAATAGATATTTATATAAATAATAAATAACTTATTTCCGCCACCAAGCAGCATTGCGTGCAGTGCTTTGTTCCGAACTGAAGGTGTAGTTCCAGTGTGAGCCAGTATAATACAGGCTTTAAGCCATTCTGATCCACCGGCCGGATCTTCGTTCTCGGTCGTAATAACGCATCATTGCTTGAAGTTGGTTGCAGGTGTCCATGTGCCACATTAGCCACTTACCACCAGGTGGACTTTAAATACGTTTTTCTTTTTAATATAAAATATATTTCACGTATTAAATTTTTGCACGAAAACAGCTCACTGTTGCTGTTTATTAAGTTAAAATTTATATTCTGAATATTCTATTGGATCTCAGGATAATAGTTTAAATCTGTGTAATCAAATTGGGATTATTTGACTATGTTATAAGAAATAACCAAGCTATGGCGAATAAATTATCATTTTGAAAATTTAATATTCAAATTAGAGAATCAATTTAGTATAAATTTTATAAATTATATAGTGAGTTGGGGCAATACCGGACAGATTTTCGACTAGTTAAAAGAGTCTGGCAAAAACTTTATTTTCTCGACATCCATATACGTCAGATTTCTGAAACATGGCGCAAATCGTTAATGGTTACATGTAATTTAGCTACAAGAAGCTTTTACTTTTTAAAACTCAACAGTTTCTGCTTAAAACTTGTGCGAAGACAAGGCATAATTTTTTATATGCATGATGAAGAATTGGCCATCAAGGGGAAGACCGGACGTCGCTAAAAATCGCAAATAAAAGTGATAGGGAAAGACCGGACAGACGAAAAAATTCAAAAATTACCTTGTTTTATAAAATACTGCACAGCACACGCCCTACTTTTCGGAGCAACTGGCTAAAACTTGGGGTCGGGGCAGAATAAAATGGAGTCTTGTACCATTATGCTAGCTTTAAAAATATAGCATAATTCACCGGAAATTTGAATTTTACGGTCTTACCCCATCACCGATCTTACCCCAATGCACTATATGTATTTTTAGAACTAAATCCACTTAATTGAAATTTCTTCTAACAGAAAAGGCGAATCAAAAGGACTATTACCTTATGTATACAAAATAGTAATTTTTTTATGCGAATTTGAGACCAATGAATAATGTTAGTAAGTGAAGCCCCTATTGCGTGAAAAACATGATGTGTACTAGATGACCTCTTTAACACATGTTTGAATCCATCTCCTTTTCTTTGCAAGGGAGATAGATTATTATCCAAATTAAGCTGATCTCAGCTTGATCACCATCATTATAATTCATCAGGTCTTTTAAGTATCGTGCAGGACATAGGGCTTTCTAAAATTTCATTACCTGTTATGAATTTCTTTGAAGAGTTGCTTATTCTTATTGATATGGAATTCGGATTTCAAAGGAGTCATTGGTATAATTAATACTGCTAGCTGATATTTGCTAATTATTTAACTAAGCGAAAACAAACATGGTACGGGTGATGGAAAGAAAAATCGTATTCGTAAGGTAGTAAATCGTATAATTCACTAACTATTCACCTTTAAAAAGATGTAAAAGTACCACCTTACCAAGTGCACCTACTTAAACTTCACAGCAATGAGTCTTATTTTTATCATATGTGTGCCATATGTTGGTAATCTAAATAAAGGAAAAAAAAAACAATATTTATTATAACCTACACACGGTTACGTGTATTGCGCCTACATAGTATTACACGCGGCCAATATCGCATGCGCACCATTTTATTTACTATACGGCAAATATAATATTTACTCTTTTTAAATAAAATTAATAAACAATGTAATGATTATAATAAGTCTTTTAGATGGAATGAGTCCTATAAAGAGATAAATCGTAATAATGATAAATTTTTACTGTCTAATCTTCCTTGCTGACATATTTTTGCCAAGGTACCGTACTTAATTTTAGTTCACTTCAATATTTCAGTATCATTGCTTAGGTAAAAGGCAGTCTGTGCTATCATTATCCTCTCGGATATAGCAATAATGAAACGCGTTTATCTCCTGAAATCTGGCTATTGAAGCGCGCCAAAGCCTTTTGTGTTCTGTAATAGATTATTATAGAATCCCCATAGTAGAGTATTCATTGAAAGCGTCACTTTGATATACTGACATATTGTTACAGATTGCAACTGTAAAATCAAGCTGAATATCTTCTCTTATTTATTTTATTATGTAATCGGACTTTTTGAGTTATTTGAGCTATATTTTGTTGTGGCGGTGTAAGAATATTCACTACTTCATGTCGTGCTGTGAGTGTCGTAAGAAGCGACAGTGCGAAATCAATAGACGGGAAGCAGTGTGTCTGATTACAACTAGAAAATAAAAAAACCGGTTCCCAAACCACCTGTCAAGCGTGGCAACTATAGCTCATATCCCTAATTTTTTATTACTTTCATGATTTTATAACACTGTAAGAAATAAAATGATAATAACTAGCCAATATCCGTTTTAAGCAAAAATTCGTGTAAAATGATGCATCTTTACCATATTTATTATACTAACTGCAAAATTTATTTTGTTGTGGCGGTGTAAGATTATTCACTACACCATGTCATGCCGTGAGTGTCGTAAGAAGCGACAGTGCGAAATCAATAGACGGGAAGCAGTGTGTCTGATTACAACTAGAAAATAAAAAAACGGTTCCCAAACCACCTGTCGATCGTGGCAACTATAGCTCATATCCCTAATTTTTTATTACTTTCATGATTTTATAACACTGTAAGAAGTAAAATGATAATAACTAGCCAATATCCGTTTTAAGCAAAAATTCGTGTAAAATGATGCATCTTTACCATTTTTATTATTCTAACTGGAAAATTGGTTTTAGTTACAATTTCGTTAGTAACACATGCACATAAATGTTCTAAGTTTTATTATACCAAAATCATCAATTATTCAAGTAATTAATGTTTTTTTTTTATATAGAAGAGGGGGCAAACGAGCATGCGGCTCACCTGATGTTAAGTGACTACCGCCGCCCATGATCAAACGCAACACAATGGGAATTGCAGGTGCGTTGCCGGCCATTTAGAAAGAAGTAAGCTCTTTTCTTGAAGGTCCCCAGGCCGTATCGGTCCAGAAAAATCGCCGGTGGTAAACTATTCCACAGAGAGGTCGTACGCGGAAGAAAACTCCTTGTGAAACGTACAGTAGTGGACCGTGAACGTATAGTATGGATGGTATCGGAACGCTTGCCGCGTAGTGCGTTCTTGAAATTTGGCGGCTGGGATTAATCTGAACAATGCCTCAGAGCACTCCCCATGGTATATGCGAAAGAAAATGCAAAGAGCCAGCGTGAAATAGTAAATAGTAGTAGTAGTAGTGAAATAGTAGCTTAATGCTGCTGTGTTTCGTATGGTGAGTGTACAGAACCGGAGACCCTTTTTACTGGAAACGAGGCATTCCATCTTAGTCCTCACGGGTGACAACGCATCTGCATTTTGATTCGTAATTGAGGATAGATGTAGATGTCTATGGGCCACAGCAACCACTTACCATCAGGTGGACTGTGTGCTCGTTTGTCACCCTATCCTATAAAAAAAAAAAAGAGGTGCAACATCTCTTCGCAGCGCCAGTGAATCGATTTCATTTTTTACATTGTCATTAATTACAGCCTATTAAATGGCTGAATATAAGCTCCTTCCATAGATTGTCTCATTTTATTGCCTATTTATTAATTTTTATTTTGCCGTTATCGATGAACACGCTGCTGCTCATCTTACGTTACAGTTTCCCTCTGTCGCCTCTTACCAAACCCAAGAGATGATATGGGGAAATGGATTCGGTTACTCTGCCACTACACGGTCTTAAGTTTGCAAAAATTTAAATTAATTAATATCAACTTACTTGTTACTGATTGCCTCTAAAGACTAAATTACTCCTTTTCAGTAAACGCAAATAAAACATGAAAGTATTTCTGCAAGGAAATGAAACGAGTCATGTTACGCGTTATTCCCTTGAAAGGCAACAATTTAATAAAATCACATGTTTTAACTCCATAGTTGATTAGCTAACAGTTTATTTTATTTTATATATAATTTATTTCACACAGTCAAAAGTTGGCTTTATCTCTCGTGTGCATTTCCATTTAGTATTAAGATTGTGACGGTATGCGGTAAGTCACGTCTAACACGATTACATTTGCGCACAGAACACTAAATACCCTAAGACATTTGCGATGAGTGATTATTTGGAGCTAGGAAGGTTTTCGTGTTTTATTTGCATTCATTGAACCTTGCCATTTAAGAAAGTTGATTGTTCTAAAACTGTTAACGTGTAAATTATTTTACGATTAAAGAGACAGCATTCATAAAAAAAACGAAATAATAATCAAAAATGCTTATTTCATTAACAATTATAGTATCTAACAACCTTAAAAAAAACCCCTATTAATAATTGGTTTTGGTCTGAATGTTTGTTCTTTTGAAATTCATGTTTGTAAACTGCCTCCGTGTTACGGGAGAAAGTCCTAGTGTATGGGTAACGTTATTTTAAACAAAAAATAAATTTTGTATTGATAATATACTATATATATAGGGCGGTATTTTTTACTATCAATGGTTGGGGCCAAACCTTTCAAGTATTTGGTATACGTATACAAAAAGAAAATTTTGAATCTCTGAAATTGAAAAAAATATTATTTACATGTTAAAAAAATATTTAATAAGGAATGAAGTGTATAAAATAAAAGAAGTTTGCAAAAAAGTGAGGGTTAAAGCTCTATAGATCTATTCTTTCGAGCAGTATAAAGTACCCCATAGATGACAGTCATATCCTATGTCTCAATGGGTGTCTTGCTTCTGTCCGTAGTGGTAATAATCCCTTTATAGAATTTAAGGTCACTCGTAAGTCGCAAGGAGGCTGTACTGCTGTTAGTTTGCATATTTCGTCAATTTTGGTGCTATGTTGTAATTACTGTCAAATGCTTACTGCGTTCTAAGTATGTCATGTTAGGTAAAATAACACATAACATAAGGTAAGATAAAATAACATAAAGATCTGTATTAACTTTACATCGGTAGTTTACTGTATATAATTTTTAGCCAAATAAATATTATCTTCGGTAACGCAACAAAGAAGTTTTAGTATTATTTATTATTAGTGCTATTTGTATTAGCGAATTACTGGCTTCTTATAGTCAAAAAACAGTGTTCTTATTTCTATGCCTGTGGAGCTACATGCAGATGTTGTATTTAAAATTGAGTCTCATCTTGTCATTCTTAAACTTTTATAAAATGATAACATTTATCCTTTGGGTAATCTTTTATCATCAGTATTTTAACTTTCATTTGAGAATTTTCCAAGTATTGAAGATATAAATGAAAAAAGTTATGATCCCTTTTAAATTACTTTCCGACACAAAATAAAGAGCACTAATTTGTTGCTAAATTATTTTTAAAGCTACGTAGCTTATAAGGCAATGTTTATTTACTGATAAATAATTACTTAAGCTTTCAAGATATCAAGTTTTATCTTCTAATTGGATTTATATTAAATGCTATAAAAGTACATAGATAATATATAAATGAAAAATATATTTTGCGAGTAGTAATGTAATGAAATGAGCTAAGATGTAAAGATGACCGATAGAAAAATTTACCATAATCAAATGGAATCCCAACGCTGTTTACCATATGCCCTATGATTTGCTATTTTTTTATTGAAACTAAAATGTTATTGAGAATTGTTGTGCCTTACAGGCACAATTGTGTGCTGGGTTGGTGGGTAATAAAACCACTGAGATCTTCCTCCTTGTATATTTGAAGATGTTTCTTCCGAGGTAGCTAGCCATCGACTGTGTTGAAGGCATTTTTTTTGCACCTAGAAGCAAAATTAAAGGGCAAAGCAAAAGTAAAGACTCACTGATAAACCTAAGTGTCTACCCACTTAACACCACCTAAAGCAGACACTTTGACCTGGTAAGGCCTTTTTACCGTATCAGAAGCGATCCCCCCTTGGGATAAGGGGGTGCAGTGTCGAACGACGAAAATGTCTCCCGTTTTAAAAGACTTTGGCTAGGTCGACGAATACGGAACTAATGAAGGAGGAATGGTAACGACGAAATAATTCTACTATAAAGTTATGAGATAAAATCTAAACTATAATGATTATTCACTAAGTTATAATTTCAAACGCTTTGACTATTTATGTATTGTCCTATCAGTGCCTATATATCAATATTTTTCCCTTGTCCAGCACAATCATAATCGAAAAAATAAACGGTAGCTTGTTTAGTAAATTCATTGCGTAATCTAGGTATGAACTTATATTTCCATACTTTGGGGTACCTTCCCTGATAGCTTCAAAACTTCATAAATTCTTTGTAATGGATTCGGGCAAGGTTCAGGAAAGTTCATCTGATGACATGACAGTATTGTTGGGATACTATAACTAAAACCCTAACCAATTAATAAAACACTCCTGCATCCTGTAGAGGATTATTACACTTAACAGATGGTAAGAACTGACTAAACTTTTTCGGTAGCCTGTAGAATGTTCTAATAGAAGCTCGCTTCAATACGTAGCCAATCTTGTCTGTGACACCTCTGATATATGGTAGTACAGCAGACACATGCTCGACTGTGGCTGGCTTCACACGGTCGTCACAGTGACCGTGTGAAGCCAGCCACAGTAGGCGCGGCACCCGAAGTTTGTTGTCGTACAAAACCTGCTTGACGTGTTGAAGCTCGGAGGCCAGGTGTTTGCTGTCACAGATCCCTCGTGCTCTGTGTAACAAAGATTTGCTCACGGTAGCTAACTGTGAAGGATTGTGATGAGATTCGCCGTTTAAATATCGGTTTGTATGGGTCTTTTTCCTATACACAGTGTGATCTACGGTGTTGTTAGGATTTCCGATAACTAACACATCCAGGAAAGCTAAGAAATTATTTGCCTCTAACTCCATAGAATCCAATTGAATTTTAGAATTAACGAAATTAAGATGTTCTACAGGATTCAGGAGTACAAGTTTGATTGTGAATGTGGTCTCTCATACATAGGGCAAACAAAAAGATCTATTAAAACCCGCGTAAAAGAACATATAGCTGACGTGAAGCAGCAGATTTGATAGATCACAAATCCTCGCGAAAGAACATCGATTCCTACCAAGGATAATACGTGAGGCTATTGATATTAAAAACCATCCCAATTTCAATAGAGAAGGAGGTTGGGTACTACCACCTGCTTGGGACCCTGTAATAAATAAAATTAAAAATAAACCCAAGCATACCACTGCAAGACTTAAAGACAGAGTAAGTTCATTCTGCATAGATCGGTCATAAGCAATAATTAAAAAGCTGAAGGTACTCCGGGTTAACATTGACATCGGGACGTCAGTCACCTCAGTCCCCCGTGACGATGGGTGCTGGAAAGGGTCGGGATTTAAAAATCAATTAAAATTAAACGCGATAACATCCGTAATCCAACAAGTAGTTTTAATCAAAATATAAGTGTCTTTAATGACGAGAGGTATCTCCAAAAGATAAGTTATGCGATTTCCTTTCAAATAAGCTTTCACCATTATAGTTTTCTCTATCTTTTTTTATAGAATCTTAACTCTATACCATATTAATTTTTGGTCTGATCTACTATTGTGTTCAAAAACTGAAGGTAGTCGGGCTAACTGTGACGTTGGGATATCGAACATCTCAGTCGTCCCCCCCGTGACCATGGGTAATGTAAAGCACTCGAAATATCGGGAATCAAAAATGAGTTAAACGGTTTATCAAACGCGATAAAATCCATAAATAGAATTTTATTCAATGCGTCGAGTTCACGTAAATTTAAGAAATTATTGCACAAAATTATATGAAAAATTCTTATTTAAAGTATTTACTAACTTATTTCATTTGGAAGACCTCAGTACATTGACTTTCTCTATGAATGTTTTGAGGTCTATTATTTTAGCTATGATCCATTTATTATTACTGATGACAGCAGTTCCTTGCTTCACGGGCAGTATTCCAGGATTGCTCTTCAGCTCCTGAAGTTAAGGGACCTGGAGGCTTGTCACCGTGGCTACTACCAGAACGACCAGGAGGTGCCTGTGAAGGGCGTTTTACATTGTTTAGAGGAACCTTATTATCACATCCTTTAATGCTTACGGGAATAACATTTCTACTAATGCTATCGGTTACTAGGACCTTTTGAAAACGTGACTTATCTTTACTACTCCTTTTATTAGTACCTTTTGCGTAAATAGTATATCCGGGTTCTTTTTTAAATTCCGTTTCCCCACCTATCATTTCAATTATCTCTTCTTTCTTTTGTATGGCTTGTTCTGTTAGACGTTTATAGAGGTATTTAGTACGATTTCCATGTCCTTTAATTAACCTTTGTAAATATTGTTTTTCAAAATCTAAGTCAAATGCATGTCTTGAGTCTGTATGTCCTAACAAAACTTCAATAGGTGTTAAACCTGTAGTATAGTGTATGCTATGATTATATGTCATTATTTCGTATATCATTATGGAACAGGCATCTGTATATTTGTGTCCATTCTTTACTAATCTATATATTTCCAGGACGGTTGAGTGGAATCTTTCAATTAATCCTATAGAGTAAAGATTATTAGTGGTGTCAATATGAAGTTCTATTTTCTAAAAGGAAAGAAATTCTTTAAGCTAAGAATTATTGAACTCAGAACCGGGATCTGAACTTATTTTAAGGGGGACATCTTAAAAAGAAAAAAAAATTAAGAAGAGCTCTGACGACTTCGGGAGTCCATCCGTTAACTATTTCAAAAGCCAATCCTAATTTGCTGAATGCATCGATTATTGTAAAATAATAGTGACCTTCGATTTTAAAACCTTTTGTGAAAATTTCTTCAAGATGCTTATTTTGGGTTTGAGTTAGTTGGAATTTAGGTTCTACAGGGTTCCGATCACATTTCCTACTTTTGCATTCGTTACATGAATTTATAGTACTGCCTATGGTTTGGGCCATATTATGCCAAAAGTATAAGCTTTTGATACACAATAGGGTTTCTTTAATAGCACGATGGCACGTTTTTCCCACATGATATTTCTGAAATATGTCTCCTTGTTCTTTCTCATTATCTACGTATACGTCTATTTTAGTGCATTCGAAAATTTGTACGAGTCTTTTTTGAACAAGAAAATTACGTATTCCGTGAAGCGTTTACGGTGTCCTTCATTTTAAAAGTAAATGAAGTATTTAGTCTTATTCCTAATATATTCTTAAATAGTTAATTAAACGTGAAAAAATCCGTAAATAGGGTTTTATTCAATAATTTAATTTTGTACATGTTAATATGCTATACAATGGGCTATTTGTTTCTTTAAGAGTTTAACCAGGCAAGAGGTTTGTGATCGATAATAATCGTAAAGTTTTTGCCATAAAGATACGGACAGAAGTGTTTGATAGTCAAAACTATTGCTAGCAATTCCTTTTTAGTTACACTGTTACGTATTTTGTCATCGTTAAGGGCTTGAATAGCACAAGCAATGTGTTTCTCTTGTTTACTGGTTCTTTGGAAACTACGGCCTAAAGCAAATTCTGAGGCATCTGTAGTTAATATAATTGGCTTTTTAAAGTCTAGGTACATTAATATGGGGGCATTTGTCAGAAGATCTTTGCATTTTTGAAAGGACTCTACATATTTGTTTTCACCAACAGGGATATATCCATTTTAAGCGTGGTGTCATGGATTGAGTTACATTAGTGAAATCTTTTATAAGACGACGGTTATAGCCTACCAAATCGAGAAATCTTTTGATTTCGGTTGTCGTATTTGGTAAGGAATAATTTTATACGATTTTTGTTTTATCATCTATCGCAAGTTATCGTATGTCCTAGGTACACAACTATAATACAATATTTCTTTCTTCAGAAATTGTGATTTGTTTAGCTGAACTTTTAGGTTTGTCTGTCTTAGTCTGTCGAGTACTGCTCATAATTTGTTTATAAGTTCCTGTGGACTTGTAGAGTAAATGATTATGTCAGTGACGAAATGGCGCTTGAGCCGTTTGGACGTGTTATTATCGGCTTTGTAGTTTTTTACCTGCGCATACGGCCAGGCCAAGCGGGGCCGGCCGTTCAGTTGAATAATAATGGAGGCCGATTTTCTCTCTACTGAGTCAGTGGGGGAACAACCAATACTAGATGAAATGTCTGATCTTTTGGAAGAACATATAGACTACGAACCCAGCCAAATATTAGGCAAAAGAGGAAGGAATACTTCGCCTTCGGACTTTCAGACCGAACAAAAAAAAGCTAAAGAATGCGAGCAAGAAGGAAACTGGGAAGAATTGAAAAGCAGAAAAGGGAAAATTTAAATATGTATAACGTCTAAGAATAAGCTCCCGAAACAGTTTGACTTTTCCAAGTTATTTAAAAATCAGACCCTAAACATCGTGCATCACGATGATGATGATGATGAGACATCGTGTGAATTAAATATATCAATTCATACAAAATAATTGTAGAGGTACACGGAGAAAAAGATGCTGATTAATTGATACAGTGTGATCATCTTGTGGAATTGGGCTGGAGGTTTCAGCGACCATTTGAAGTAGAACTCTTGTGGTGTGGTTAAGAATTAGATCCATCAGAAAAAGAACTATTACGACGAAATCGATATCTTGCTTTGTTGAGATGACCGACGTGAAACGGCTCAAACGCAGAAAGTAGGGTGATGGAGGCTCTGGCTGGACTGAAAGTGAATCGGTACGAATTGGGCTCATACCGCCTACGTTATCATCGTATCTGTGCATATATGACATGCAAGTTAAGTGTATAATGTGCAATCTGGTATTCCTTTCTTTAATTTATTAAGCCAACTTAAAAGTTTTATCTATAATTAGATTTAATTCATTTACTAAATAAATACATTTATTAAAATTTGGTTTTTGATATCGATTTTGGAATCTAATTGTTTAATAGATCGCTTCCGATAAGTCCGTTATAACAGCAGTCTATATCGTATATATTACATTTATGTATCTGATCATTATTGAAAGTCGTAAATAGTGGTATAATTATTATGTCCTCGTGTAAGCTAGATGCGTGAGTACAAATAATTTCAAATGGTTCGTAACGTATAAATTCGCAAAATATTCGTTTGTTTTAGAAGGACTTATGAAAGATCTAGAACTCCCGATTTTAATTATAAATTTAGCATAAATTTCAGGTATTTCTATACCTGTAATTTATTTTGGTATATATATATATATATATATATATATAATATCCTTGGATTTGCTTGGAGCCTTCTATTTGAAAATTTTCGTTTTCTGCTGTTAATTCTTATTCATTATATTGAGGTATTTCAGGGTTTTTACAATAATTAACTTCGAAGGTCTATTATTCTATTATTTGGTAATCATAACATTTTATTTCACGCCTGATATTGGTATAAGAAATTAACTTCTTTATGCACTATGTAGACATAGTGCATAAAGAAGTTAATTTCTTGAAAACCTGATGTGACACCTTAGAAGGTGTTACATCATTTAACCGTACAATGTGCAATAAATCCTTGGGTAAATTATTTAAGAAAACGTTCATAGACATATGGTTGTGTATTGTAATTTTACTCTTACGAAGGTTAATATCCACTATTCTAGTCTTTCTCAATTAATATACTCTTCATATATTGTATTCTATTACAGAAATAAAGACTTGATTCGCCGTTATAATGTTTAAAGTTTCCAATTCGATCGCGATTCTTTGGACCGTAGATCACCGAAATGTTACTCAAAAGTAAATTTAATTCTCCCCGGGTTTCAGCATCTGGTCTTTCACTAATATGGGCGGTAGCTCTGCTTATTTATTTTGACGTAACTACTGGATATATGTACAAATGTTGTTCTGTATTTCCTTTTTCCCTACACAACTCCATAACACATTTACGAATGAATAAATTAAGTTAATTCTCGTCGCCGTCAAATTTTGGAATGATACCAGAAAGTTCCTTGGGAATTTGTGTTATTTTAGGTATTTTTATTAAATTATATTTATAATGAACTTAAATCACTACTAATATTCAATTAAATAATTGAAAATGTTATTTAGTTTTTATTACTTAATATAGGATTCAATTTTATTTACTTATTTCTAAAAAAAATATAATAACGCACTTTAAACTTTTGAAATCACGCTACCGCTTTCTAGACACTTATAATTGAAATGGAATAGGATTATGAAATGGGAAAATGCAAGTGGAATAGCGATTGGGTCTACTCACATACCGCCCATGTCCCTCCGATGAGTCTAAGTTCTGAAGCGTAACGTCTTCGCTGGGTTTCTTCTCGACGAATTTATTTGATTCAATATTAATTATGCAAGGGCTGGAGGACGTTTCAAATATACTAATTTATTCATGAAAAGATGTTTAGTCGCTGCAAGAACTCACTTAAGACTAACTTCTAATTATATTCTTAAAACAAAATACATGAGAGCCCACACAGGAGCTTGGCAGTTTCTTTTTGTCCACTCAACATTAAATGTTGTCTGCAAACAGAATATTCTGCTGATGTGAATATTTTGGTGGGTCTTGCCACCCGTAACAACCTAGGTACTTTAATCCTATATTTGGTACCAATTATTACTCCGCTAGGAGTAAAAGTGTTCTGTGATAATATGGCACACCCTTTAATTGACCTTGTTTTTACTTAATCTTTAATAAACAGGTAAGTTTATAATTAATAATTCTTTTTGTTTCATAAAATTTACAGTCTTAAACAGGTATGTAACGAACTATTATAATTCAAATTTAAATAAGTAGTTTTTATGAACTAACTCCATTAGATGACGAATCAATCACGTATTAATTATGGCTCTATAATAACATTATTTTGTTTGATGATAACAATTTTCTCAAACTCTTGATCTTTATAAGAGTTTTTACAAAAGAACGAATTGGTAAAATGTTTACTAGTCGTGATTCGCACATCCTAAACTTGAAAATAGTTTTTTATATCCTATAAATTTTCGTGACTTAATTCATTTATTTTAAAAGGCGGTACATTTCTTCTAGCCTAAAATTATCTAGCATCTTTACATGGAGCCTATACTTGAGACCACTTCTTATAACGACTATAATATATATAAATAATCTGGCGTTCAATTAATAAGTGAATTGTATCACCTACAAAAATATTAAGTTCCGTTATGATTTTGTCATCTTCTTTGTCTCAGTCTTCTTCTTCTTCAAGTCTGTCATTATTTTCATTTATTTTTTTACAAGCTTCAGCAGATATTATAGCTGCTAGCATATTGTTTTGAACTGCAGCTGAATGCATAGAAGTCGATTCTTTTTCTCTAGAACTACTACTTTTGTATGTAACCTCAATCTTTATCCAATTCGTCTCAATTTCCTTTGGAATATAAAAAATTTTTAACTACTTACTAAAGCTATAGAGCAATAAATTTGAATATCTGAAATTTCAATAATTTCAATAACATAATAAATAAGTAAATATAATGATCATCATTTAATAGTGATGTAAGAATATCCACTGTCCTATTTCATCCCGTGGATGTTTTAAGAGGCAACAGAGGGAAACTAAAACAGGTGATGGGCAGCACCATCCTAATAAACTACAAAAAAAAACTGTAGTTGCAAATTCGCTTGCCAAGCGTGGCAACTATGGCACGCATTGAGGCAATCTATAGGCAAGCCTATGTTCAGAAGTGAAATTTTGATATTCAGTGATTAATGAATTTTAAGATACTTCAGAGTAAATGTTTTAAAATCATATTGATTTGATATTAGATATTTTATACTCTCTAGACTAACTTGATGAAATAAACTAAGACTACGAAGAAGACAAAGTGGAGTTACTGAGTTTATTTTCATTTTTGAGGTACACTGGTTTTCGTCGTGGCATTAGTATCCAATTGTTGAATGGTGACTCGAATTTGTATGTACGATTATCGTCACAATTGTTAACAAAATCAACTAATAGTCGCCTTCGGAACATCTAATATTATGTAATAAATTTCAGATGTTTAAATAAACTTTAAGAACGTACTCATTCTACATAAAAATAATATATATATATATATATAAAAAAAAAAAAAAAAATATATAAACATATATATATAGCAATAATAACATAACCTAAAATAATAACTCTAAGTTTAACACATTTTTAATAAGAATGACAAAACACCAAATGTTACATGTAGTGTTCAGTGCTGAAATATAGAAATTATCGTTTAATAAAGTCTTAACTGCAAATAATACAAAAACGTGCGTATATTTTACAATAACGTCATATTGCTGAATATTTTTACTAAATATTACATTTTCAAAATTGCAATAGCGACATAACGAAAAATAATTCTGTGTTTTTAAAATATTGATTTAAAAAATTGTTCTTACTATTTGGTGCAATAACATATTAATTCCAAAAATGACGTCCTTGCACAGTACGGCAAACATGTCTTAGTTCATTTACTGAGATCGTTATTGAAGTAAAAATTATGACGCCTAGCAATAAGATGCAATTATGGCACTTCTCGCCATCTAACGCCCTAACGTAAAAACATATTTTTGTCCTTATTGTATCAAAAAAATTCCGTTAAAGGAACATTTTTTTATAAATTCGTAAAAACTCACAATTTAGAGAAGTGACGGTCTTGCATTAAATGAGCGATATCTATATCCATATGACTTTCGAGAATAAATACTAGTTCTTAGGGTGGTAAACTGAAGCGTGTATATTATGTAGTCCATTCAAAAGAGTCCGACATTAAGCTTTTAACAAATAAATAAATATAGGTTAAAATAAAGTAAATTAAGTAAAAGTAATAAGTAAGGCCACCACCATAAATAAAAATGTATAAAATAATTTCCACACACTATTAAACAATAAACACAATAACATTATGCAATATAACACCAACTTCTGAGGCTATTATATGGAAATTATATTATTAATTGAAGTTCTTTGTAGTCAGAATTTAATCTTTATTAACGTTTAAATTTACTCATTTATCGTATTACATCGAGGAAGCTAATACGTTTAAGGAAGCTAATAAGTGTAATGTAATAACGTGTTGCGAGCTAATAAAGCTTTTGTTAGGTTAACGTTAGTGTTTTACTTTTATGATTACAATCTGTTTTACATGCCATAATATCTTTATATAATGCCAGTTCAGCAATGCTCATATTTGCCATGTAAATGAAATATGTTATTCCTCACAAATGCAATTAGTTTTACCTCACGATATTTTCCTTCACCACCGAGAACTTCAAATTTAAGCGCGCTTTGCCTCAGGGCTGGCATGGTTCTAAGATGAAGAAAGAGTTTCCTTCGTTAGCATGGTGTATAACCTGCGATTTGATTTGGAGTTTACAACTGCGATTGCGAATCACATCTTAAGTCTTCGTCATTAAAGGGTTTTATGTTGTAGTTTCAATATTGAGTAAAATAAATTAGTAGTTAAGTGAATTGCTCATGAGTTGCGATTATCCTATTTTGAATACTAGGCAGTAGTTATGAAATTATTGTATTGTCATCGGTTCTTAACACGTTTGCAAAATTTCAGATTATTCATCTGGAAGTGAGTAAAAACTGAATTATTCCATAATTTTCATACATACAAACATACTAACTTACGTAGTTACTTACATACAAGTAAAGATTATATAAGCGTGTTAAAAAAATAAATCATTTTACATCAGAATACAACTGTAAAAGTGTTAATTTATACACTAAGAAAGTCTTTACTTTATTTCAACCCGTAATTTAGTAGACCGTTGATTTATTCAAGTACTAAATTACTTAGCCATTGTCTTTGCAACAGTAATAAATACTGTCTACGTTAATAGTTTGCAATTTCACTTACTAGGCTAACATACTCTTCCTTATGGCCACAAATTGTAAAACTTTTGCTGCATCTGTAGGCGCTAAATGTTTTAACTAGAACGAAAATTTAGGATCTCTAATGAAATACTTTTTCATACCTGCAACAGGCAAAAACATTGTTTAATATTCATCGGCAGAGAAGTCTTTTGAATAGGATTTAAGACTAATTATTAATTACGTTTCTTACTTGCTGTAATTCTATAATGAAATTATTAGGTCCTACCGGTACTTTCATACTGTTGACTGATCAACATGTCAACGTAATCTCGATAAAACAATTAATGATATAAAGCTTCTTTAGCAACGACTAAATCAGAAAAACTAAAGTTCAGTGAATGAAATCTATGGTACGTTTGTGCAGTTTAAACATTTATAAAGGCAGTGACTGATTAGTTTTTTGTGAGTATTTGTGTTATCTATAAATACGAGCTGGCTCGGTTAACGTTGTTCGACCTTTTGCGGTAACTGGTGCGATGAGTTTTACTTCGAATTCACCCCGAATTTCCTACACTGTAAATATAAAATTTAACCATTACTCGACCACAACGCTTCTTATCGAGCCCAGATTTTATAATTGAATACTACTAAACCAGAGAATAATCAATAGCACAAGCACAACTATACTAACATTTAAATGATGATGCTAGAATGGCTATGCTAACAATATAATATGTTTTGTCGAGACGATACTTCATTGTTGTCTATAAAACATCGTCTCTACAAAACCTAAAGCATACGTAGAAGCAGGATAATGATATAAACCAGCCTATACTAAAAGAAAGGTTTCCATAAAACTCCAATATATTAAAAGCTCCGTGTAAGTGACGGTCGGAGTTTCTCTTTTAAGGCGAATCATTACAGAAAATGATACCTCAACCGCTAGAGTATACTTAGAATCATGTAAGCATATCGATTCAATTGTAATCAATTTCGATCGTTATTTTACATAATAGTAACCAAAATGGGCGCTATCACACGTGTGGAATGACTAACGGACAGTCAAAACCACGATCCTATGGCGCACTTTGAGGCTACCTTAGACAACTCGCGCATTGAAAAATCCCTTTCGCACGTCGTGACCTGCAAAATAGGCTGCTAAAAAAATGGGACGCTATTTCTCTAAATCAACTTTACAAACTGGTGTTTAGTATGATCAATCGCATCGTTAAAAAGCGTGCCGAGGAAATAAAAAGTACTGAAACAAATAAACTACTATATTCTAGCAAATTATTTGTTAGTTAACAGCATTTTTTCTATATTTTACGAACGTACACTTTACTAAAGCCATATTTTTTCTGAATTAATTTAATATACTATGATAGTCAATAGATTTAGGGGAAGAGGAAGGCATAAGAAAAGATGGATGGACTGTATTAGGGTGTGGGTTAAGATATGATGAAGAGAATGTAAGAGGAATACATGAGATATGCCGATCTCAAATAATTTGGGATAAGGGCAGAAAGTGGTAGATATTTTTTGTACTTTATTCATACATCTTTAAAGAATTTAAACAGTTTTTTTTTTAATTCTAACGTCTGTATTTGGACATTAGGAGACAATTAGACCGACATGTATTGATTTCAAATGAGTGCAGCTGCGAGTAGGTGTCGTAGAAGTGCAAATCAGTATATTATTAATTAACACTGCAAGTTATCTAACAAACAAACCTAGTTCAAAGTTATCTACAAACTTTAATTTAGCTAAGCTTAGTTGTTTGTTAACTGTTTACACATCACTGAATAGCAGCGTAAAGGTCCAGAGTTTGTTTTGTTCATTAATTTAACTATACCTACTCCGAAGGGAATATTACGGTTATTTAATGTCGAATAATTTGCTACTATATTATAATATTATTGCCTTCCAGACCAAATTTCGGTTATGGCTGCCAGCTTTAACGGAGACTATCCTGACCTGACCTGACCTGACCTGCGCAGGACAGTACTATAGTGATTTTGTCCCAACCCGAGATTCAAATCCAGGACCTTATAATTAAAATTACTTTATGTGATTTTTTTTTCTTGAGCAAATGATTTAATCTTTTGTTTGTAATTTAAGATATAATAGATGTTACTCACTAAAATTATTCTGTATTTATTATTATGTTTCAATAAATGTTTAAATTTTTAAATATTATAAATTTTATGTGTGACCTAAGTAAAACACCGTACGATAATCGGCTAGTTAAGTCTCACATGAGCGTGACTTAAACGTGGTTTTAAGTCACCGTGTACTATAAGTATTATATTTCAACACGAAATTGCATTGAGTTGTTTCTAGTGAATAAAAAAAAACAATATTTATTTCAGTCTTCAAAATAATAAAAAAGATAAAATTAAGAAATTTACGATATTTTATTAAAACGTTGAAGCGAGTAGCACCGAAAATTGCAATAAATGAAATGTGGAAGATGGTCGAGGTTACCAGTATCTCCATTACCTGCTTTTTTATTCCAAGCTGAGTGTAAAATTGAATTTAGCTTTATGATAACAGAATTGTTAACAAAATATTTCTTCACCGTGTGGTGCAGCAAAAGAGAATCCATCGCTTATTTTTAACCCATAGGTTCCACATGAGGTGAATACGGGAAATGCATACATACGTTTATAGATTAACGCCTGTTATCTAAGAGAGGGTTTGCAGACAGGAAAGAGCAGTCAGATACTCGGATCACTATTATTACAAAAGATATCGGAAAATTATTGTTATAGAAGTGATAACTGGCAAGCTCATCGCTTGAAAAACCACAAACACAATATCCCATTTATCGCCTTTTATGACATGCTTAGTAAGTAACACAGTTAGTACATTCTTTTTTTTATAAGTCGCACAAAAACATTCCAACTATATTCCCCAGACCAACATAAGTTCCAGACCAATATCTGACAGTTTGAAGCTCCAAAAAGATCTCATGCCTTCCAAAATACACCAACTTAACAATCGCTTTTACCACACAAAAATACATAACCAGACCAGCACAGCGGCAAGAAGCAGCGTCATAGTTCTGCGACGTCCTGTATTGCGATCGCTTAACATAATATAACCCTACCACAAAAAATAATCACTAGCGAAAAAAATTTTGCAAAACTTAACAGGAGAAGTCCATGTCCAATAGTAAACTTTTATAGGCTGATGATGATAAGAAAGTAATAAATATTCTTCCATGAGAACGCATGGGTCCAATTGGAAGAGGTGACGTAAATGAAAATAAATACTTAAGCAGACATGTCCTGCGAGCAGGTGATTAATAACTGGCAAATAAAATTCCGTATTCGACTACAATGATAATTACTTATCGATGATTTTAAAATATTTAATATATGTATCATACATATATTAAACATTTTAAAGTGAAGATGTGATAAAAAAGTGATGCTCCTGAGCTTCGTGTAGTAATTGACGGGAACCGGAAACCGGGGACCCTTTTATTTTTTTACAGGGGAGAGGACAAAAAAGCATACATAGCTGCTGGTAAGTGTCAAATACCCCGGGTATTGCAGATGTGTCTTTACTAGGTATGGCATTTTAATACCCGTGAGTGACAAATCATTTTGTATTTGGACTCTTTATCGATGACAGTTGTAGATCTATGGACGCTAACATCCACCTACTATCAGGTGGACTTTTGTTTGTTTGTCAATAATAATTCTATGAAAGTATATTTAAAAATGATTTCCAATAAATATCGAACATGTTTAATAACATTCGAATTTGCTCATTAATTTCGGGTGCAAAATATTTAAAAAAAAACATTGCACTTTTTTTTGTATTCGCAAATGTTTATAGTCAGTACGTACGATAATTACAACAGGAGAAATTAAATCTCAAGTAGGTATGTAGATTATTACTCTAAGGGGTGGATTTAGAATCGGACATACGTACATACGGCATCGCCAGCCACATCTTAACCTACTGCTATTGATAGAACATAAAAGTTTTTGTATTTTGACAAAATCCATTGAAATCTTAGTTCTTTTAATTATAATTATTCAAACATCACTAATATAATGCCAGTTCTAGTTTAAAGTAACACCTAGTTTTAGCCGTGAATAAAAAAATACACCTAAATTTTACCAAACGCAAACGGCTGCACTACGTAGAAATGCATCCGCAATTCGGCTATAAGATTTTACATACATACAAACATACAAAACAAAAACACCTTTTGGATTCTACCGCACTAGTGTAAAATTAGTATTCTTCATACTTAGATTAAATCCACAATCTCACGTAGTGGCGCACTGAGATTGTTTCGGCGTATTTTAGCGCTGCAATAGTTAGCCTGTTCTAAACACGTCTATTGAAACAAATGCACTAGGGGATTTTAAACCTAGACAAAAACCATTTATTTCGTGCACCGCACATAGACATCGCTGTACTTGTTCGCCAAAAGCATTTATTATTGACAATTTAAATGTAAATGCCAGATTACTTTTTACTTTCTTTTTACCTAAGCGAAAATGAAGCGAAGAAAAGTTATAGAAGTTAGATTACTAGAAACTTGCCCTTACCCACGACTCCGGGAAAGAGGACTTGTAGTCACAAATTCGATACCCTCACCGATTTCTCACCAATATATTATAGGATTTGAGTTGGGAAGATATGAATATAGGCAAGTGCTGTTAAAAAAATTATACGCGAACAACAACAATTAATTGTTATTTGTAATTTTACTAACCTACCGAGTACTCGTTTGGGAAGCATAACATCCTGAGGATACTTGCATGACGTGTTAATTTAATTTAATTAAAGTTTAGTTATAAGACAAAAACATAATTTTTGTACTTTATTAATGATCGTATTATTTCCACAAAGAAGACAACTACACTACGTATGTTATATAAATTCAAAATAACAGACCCCACAATAGTGAGATACATTCATGTTTAAGACATGAATGTATCTCAATGAATGAATGTTTTCATTGTACCTACAGAGATTTTACCACAATCGCCACATTTGGCAGTCGGATTGGCAATTGCAGAACTAGATATATAAGAACAATTGTTGGAAGCCATAAGATCTTCATAGATCAGATCCTAGCTGCCCAAATATTCAGTTTAAGAATTTCTGTATTAAAGTTGAGTAGAATTTCGATTATGATTTTTATGACGATAAAATTTAAGAAAACAATATCATTCAATGATGATAAAAATGTTCCAAATATAGTCCATTTAACAAAAACATTTTTAAACAAAGTTTAACGTAGGTTCGATATTGTTTCTTTTTTATTTCGGCTTTGCTTTAATAAAGTGGATGAATTTTTATTTAAGATTCAATATTATACTGAAGAACCACCCCGGACTTCCCTAGGAAGTATTTATTAATTTACACTCATTGCCTTTTGACATTCTCTCCCCGTCAAATAAAAAAGTATGTATATATATAAAGCACTTACGCCTGTTACCCAGAAGAGAGAACGGACTTCCATTTGGGACGATCCTGACATAGCTCTCCCGCTTTTACATCCTTCTTTACTATCTCCTGGCCCATTTTCAAAATATCAAAATATCTGCCGTTCACATCTACAATATAAATTTGCTTTGTCACTCTTTCCTCGTTCATTTTTGCTACATAACCAAACCACCGGAGCATTTACTAATTAATCCTTGTCACAAAATCATCTTGCACATCACATTTTTCTCTTATCACGCAATTTCTCACTCTGTCCTTCAGATTCAGCCGTAGAATACTCCTTAAAGACTGTATTTTTACAGCATTTATTCTACTTTCGTGCTTCTTCTACCACACCTAATTTCACTACCATACATTAAAGTAGGGATTAACACAGCATTATGAATTACCATTCGTGCCTTTTTTACACATTCTGATTTTTCATATTAAAGTGTAGAGCCCCATTTACTCTATTTCCTGCATTCATTCGTCGTTCTATATCCTTATCATATCTATCATCCCTACTAAATACACATCTCAAATACACGAACTCATCCACTTGCTCAGTCAACTCCCCTTTTATTCTTATTTTACATGACGTTTTTCTTTCTTCTCTTTCGAAAACCATCACTTTCATCATACTTTCGTTCAATTTCATTCCCCTTTCTTTTAATGACCATTTAATGTAACTATCATTTGCAATTCAGCCGTCAACGACGCAAATATGATTAGATCATCGGCGTTTAAAGTCATTTACTCGCCCATTTTTAACCCACATTCTTCACCTTTCAAAGTTTGCAAACAACTGTCTATTAATAGGTTGAACAGCCACGAGGAAGCTACACAGCCCGGTCTGAAACCTTTTTGGATGAAAACCAGTCTGAGTAGACTCCGTTGATCCTGACACAAGTACTAGAGTCCCTATAAAGAGGCCTTAATGCGTATGTATCTAAACCATGTATCAAACCAGCGCTCAACACAAATGAGTTCATTGTTTGTCATAACAAAGTCCTGTCCACTCTGTTATAAGCCTTTTCCAAGTCAATATACGCACAAAAACTTTCTAGTTTTTAGCCAGAAAATTCTCCGCAATTATGCATAACTAAAACTTGATTTATACACCCCATTTCCTTTCTAAATCCCGCTTGCATATCCCAAATTTTTCCATCAGTTTCTTTCACTACTCTATCAATCAACACCTACGCATACGGTTTAGCCATAAGGTACAGTAGTTTGGCTGTCTCAGTCTGGTTTCATCTTCAAACCTGCTTGGTTGTCATGGACCTATCTAAATTAAATTCTAATCAATTTCTTATGTATAATCCATTTAAACTATAACTAAATTTTAGTGTTTTAAATAATTCTTTTTTTTTAAACCAATCAGCCCGTCTCCGTATAACATTTTGGTGGCAGCGGTGGTGTATGAAAATCCCCAGTGTCAAGTGAAATGAAACCGCTCAGCAGACTCGCTTCGTACCCTAAAACCTAATAAACTTAAATCTCATCCTGTCTTCCTGGTGCGTCGTAGTGAACCGAAATATAATGTAAGTGCTATACTCATCGCTACGACCTGGACGTCCATCCCATTACGGAGAACCAAGTGATTCCTGGAAAGGAATCCATGTACTCACCAAGGAAGAAGAGTACCAATACATACAGAAGAAAAAATTATATAAAGATTTAATCTAAAAGCATCCATTCTCATAAAATTAATATAATCGGAGATTTCTATAATTAGAAATTCATCGTGTTCCGTTACAGTGCGCTACAGAAAACGCGCTTATCATTGGATGTTCCCACTTATCGTGTTTGCAGCCGTCGCCAACGCATTACTAGTACTGTGAGTCGTTGATCATTGTTTTGTCTAGACTGTATAAGCCAAAGCTGATTTTATTCTGGTTATTTTATGTTATTGCGAGTTATTTTTGTAGTATATTTTATTATGCCAAAAGTGATCAAAGGGGAAGAAAGCCAGTTTAACCTGCGAATTCTCAGAGCTGGGTGTAGTGACGCCCCAAAATCCACCCCAGCTACTCCTAGAGTCACTAAGGCCAGCATTGCAACTACTGCAATGATCGAGATGGATTTTCTTTTATAGGAGAAGTAAGTGATTACCGCCGCCCATGAACAGCTGCAACACCAGAGGGATTGCGTATACGTTGCCGGCTTTTAGAAATGAATAGGTTCTTTTCTTGAAAGTCCCTAAGTCGTGGCGATCCGGAAAAATCTCTGGTGGAAGTTGATTCCACAAGGAAGTTGTGCGAGGAAAAAACTTGTTTTAGATTGCTTAGTGGTGGACCGCCAGCCATCCAGATGGTATGGATGGTATCGCGAGTTTTGTCGCGTTGTGCGATGGTGAAACAGTGCGGCTGGAATTAGTTCGAACAATTCCTCAGAGCACTCACCGTGGTAGATACGACAAAATACGCAAAGAGATGCAACATCTCTTCGCAGTGCCCGCAAGTCAAGCCGATCGGAAGAGCTCGGTTGCCGACGATTTGAACCGCTCTGCGCTGCCGATCTTGCGCCTTTTAAAGTTGTAGGTTTTGCATGAAATACTTTTCCACTCTGCTAAGCACGCCAAGCTTTTTAGAGGCCAATTTGGTCTTCTCTTCCAAGTGACCACGAAACTGCAAGTCACTCAATATGTCGACGCCGAGGATTCCAACTGGCGGAGGCAACAAGGGAAGTACGTTGAAACTGAGCAGATACGGTAAAGAGGTCCTTTTTAGCGGTAAATGTGCAAACTTGTGTCTTCTGGGGATTAAACTGGACTACATTTAGTCGCCCCGTCCTAGATTTTGTTCAACAAAGTATCGACTTCAGACACAAGTTTGACCCGGTACTCGGCGACGTTTCCCCGAGAAATATTGGCACGGCTGGTGTACAAATCATCACCAGTGCTGTCTTCTGCATAGCAATTTATGCTATCGATTTGCAACAGGTCATTAATATGCAGAAGAAACAGCGTTGGTGATAGCACGCAGCCTTGTGGAACACCGGCGTTAATGGGCTTGTTATTGGAGCATGTACCGTCTACTACGACCTTAATGCTCCAATCAGCAAGAAAACTGGTGGTCCAACTGCACAATTTCTCGGGCAGCTCATAGAAAGGAAGCTTCGTAAGAAGCGTTTTGTGCCAAACCCGATCGAAGGCCCTCGCTATGTCCAAACTAACGGCCAACGCCTCCCCTTTGAACTTTATTGCCTTCACCCATTTATGAGTTAGGTAACCTAGAAGACCACCAGCCAAACGACCGTGGCGGAAACCATACTGGCAGTCACTAATCAGCTGGTGATCCTCAAGGTACCGCATGAGCCGGTTGTTAATAATAGAATCCATTATTTTAGAGAATAAGGAGGTGATGGTGATAGGCCTATCGTTGGACGGATCAGAGCGGTTACCTTTTTTTAGGGATCGGGTGCACGAAGGCTGTCTTTCATAATTTCGGGACTACGCCTAGGGAGTAGTAGTACCGAAAAAGAATTTTACAGAAGAACTGGGAACAGTCTCATCTCTGGGCCGGGGCTCCCCAGTGCCAGCTCCTTTCATTCATCGCATCCAGCGCAGAGCAGTTCAAATCGTCAGCGACCGAGCTCTTTCCGATCGGCTTAACTCGCGGGCACTGCGAAGAGATAATGCACATCTTTGCGTATTTTATCGTTTCTACAACGGGGACTGCTCTGAGGAATTGTTCGGACTAATTCCAGCTGCGCAGTTTCACCATCGCACATCGCGACAAAACTCGCGATACCATCCATACCATGTGGATGGCTGGCGTTCCACCACTAAGCGATCTAAAAGAATAATAAATAATTTATTACTTTGCAACCTTCCGCTAACTAATTACAATGATGTGTCTTACCTGAATTGAAGAGCACCTCCCGCCCTCCCTTAATTGCACGCACTAACTCCGTCACCACTAGTCCCAGCACCACTACTCCCAACACCACTACTCCCGGCACCACTACTTCTAACATCACTATTCCAGGTAAGACACACCATCGACGACAATACGACACGTGTTTCGCCTTTACACGAGGCATCCTCAGATAATGTCTATACTCTACGGCGACTGACCGCTAAGATATTAGCTAAGATCTTAGCGGCGATTAAATTATTTACATATTATAATGGATTTCCACAAAGTAACGCCTGATTCTATCAATGACCTAAAATAAATTTTCTTCCTCGCACAACTTTCTTGTGGAATCAACTACCACAAGAGATTTTTCCGGACCGACACGACTTAGGGACTTTCAAGAAAAGAGCCTATTTCTTTTTAAAAGGCAGGCATCTGCAATCCGCCTGGTGTTGCAGCTGTACATGGACGCCGTTAATCACTTACCATCATGTGAGCCATATGCTCATTTGCCCCCTCTCCTATAAAAAATCCATATAAAAAGAACCCCTTCCTCATGTCTTCTTAGTTTCAAGGCATTTACCATTAGGTGAGCCGTATGTATGCTCGTTTGCCCTTCTATCCTATAAAAAAAACATGTGTAACTATGCTAACCTGTTCCCATTTAAATAAAAAACAGCTGAATAAATAGTAGAAACTTGCAATCATTGCAATAGTTGCAATGCTGCCTTAGTGACTCTTGGAGTAGCTGGGGTGGATTTCGGGGCGTCACTAACACCCAGCTCTGTCGCAGCTAATTCGCAGGTTAAACTGGCTTCTTCCTCTTTGACCACTTTTATGCCAAAAGTAAAGTAAAAGTAAAAGTAAAAATAAAATATATATAAATCTAAAGAACACGCAACAACAATACAAAACAACTAAAAAAAGAACACGCAATAATATAAAATAATCAGAATAAAATCACACAATAATATAGAATAACCACAAAAATAAAATATTAATAAACATTAAAATATTTAAATTCAACTGAACAAAGGAACATAAAAGATTGAGAAGCTTTGGCTTATACCGACTGGACAAAACAATGACCAACGACTCACAGTACTAGTAATGCGTGGACGACGGCTGCAATTACGATAAGTGGGAACATTCCGATGATAAGCGCGTTTTCTGTAGCGCACTGGAACGGAACACGATGAATTTCTAGTTATAGAAATCTCCGATGATATTTATTTCATGGGAATGGATGCTTTTTAGATTAAAACTTTATATGATTTTTTCTTCTGTATGTATTGGTACTCTTCTTCCTTGGTGAGTATATGGATTCCTTTCCAGGAATCACTTGGTTCTCCGTAATGCGATGGACGTCCAGGTCGTAGCGATGTGTATAACACTTACACTATATTTCGGTTCACTAAGGTGCACCTGGACGATACAGGATAAGATTTAAGTTTATTAGGTTTTAGGATACGAAGCGAGTCTGCTGAGCGGTTTCATTTCACTTGACACTGGGGATTTTCATACCCCACCGCTGCCAAGAAAATGTTATACGGAGACGGGCTGATTGGTTTAAAAAAAAAGAATGATTGAAAACACTGAAATTTAATTATAATTTAAATGTATTATACATTACAAATTGATTAGAATTTTATTTAGGTCCATAGACAATCGAGCGGGTTTGAAGATGAAACAGACCGAGGTAGTTAAACTACTCCAATACAATTCTCACGGCTAAGTCAACATTATTAAGAGGCAGTACAGCACTAAGACTAACAAATACAGGGTATAACCGTACTCTGTAACTGCGGTGGTTGGACGAAGAGCCGCGTTCCGCTTCGAGACTGGCCGCTACTTTGTGTATACACACTGGCGGTTTAGTTTGCGGCGAGCCACCGATGTGTTTTTTTCTTCTTTTTAATTATGTGAGAGCAGCTATGAAGGTCTAGGGAAAGAGACCAGTATCAATGCGACCTAGAAGATCTATTGTGATCGCTGCTATGGCTATAGTTCATAGCTAAACCGTACGTCTTCAATGAATAGAAGGAGTTGCTTAGCTGTGAGCAATTTCACTTCTTCTGGGCGGAGTACATAGTTTCCCAGAAGAGTGTTACGTTTACGCATAAAGGGTCCGCAATCAGTTAGGATGCGTTGAGGCGTTTCTTCCGTTATGGAGCAGAACCAACACATCCTTGAGTTGCTTAGTCCCAGGATGGATATGTGCTTTTTAAGACAACAGTGTCCAGTTAGGGCTCCTGCCAGAATGCGCAATTTATTTTTTCTTAATCCCAGGGCTTCTCAAGCGAATTTACGATCAAAATGCCCGAATTAAGGTTTAAGAATGTTTTAATCCTGGTGTGTCCGACCAGATCCTAAGTGATTTATTGTGATAAAGAGTTTCAAGGGTCAATCGGGCTAGGCTTCTTGAGATTCTACAAAATGGCTGAGGTCCAAATTGTGTGCACTTTGAGTCCTTTCGTGCAAGTTTTCGGCAAATTCGTTACCTACAATACCCTAATGACCCGGAACCCATCTTAAAACGACCCTGTTGTTACATCCCAGGGGGTTTAAACGGTTCAAGCAGTTTCCAACCAGCTTCGAGTTCACTAAGTTTGACCTCAACGCTAGCAGTGCTGCTTGAAAATCAGAGCTTATGAAAATATATGGTTGACGTTGTGTATTTGCAGATTGATTACCGCGCACCGAAGTATGGCGAAAATTTCTGCCTGGAAGATAGAGGTCTTTATTATCATAATTACAGCCCTTCACAAGTCCACTGCTGAACATAGGCCTCCCCCAGGTAATGCCACAAAGCACGGTCCTGAGCCATCTGCATCCATAGACTTCCTGTGTGTCTTACCAGGTCGCCACTCCATCTAGTGGGGGGTCGCTCTACACTACGCCTACCGGTACGAGACTGCCACTCGAGAACATTTCCTCCCCATCGGTTATCGGTTCTTCGAGCTATATGGCCGGGCAATTGCCACTTCAGCTTACTAATCGGTTGGGCTACGTCGGTTACTCTGGTTTTACTGCGGATATCCTCATTTTTCAGTCTATCATGCAGAGAAACTCCAAGCATAGCCCTCTCCATAGCTCGCTGAGCGACCTTGAGCGTCCTCGTACGGCCAGCAGTGAAGGACCACGTCTCAGTACCGTAAGTCATCACTGGCAACACCCACTGATAGTACAATCTGGTTTTCAGAGTTTGAGGTATACCTAAAGAGATGTGTACCCGAACGCTGCCCAGCCGAGTTGAATCCGTCGATTGACCTCTCGGTCGAAGGAAGGATGGACTTAACTAGTTGAACTATTTGTCCCGGCTAAATGTACTCGTCAACAACTTCGAGCATAATGCTCCCAACAACTACCGACATAGATGCGACATGGACATTAAACATGATCTTTGTTTAGTCCATGTTCACCTTAAGACCTATCCGTTGGGAGACACCATTGAGGTCGTTGAAATAATACTAGTTTTTACGGAATTTATCGCGTATATTTAACTTTTTAAATAATCGACGTTTCGAACGCTTTACAGCACTCATGGTCACGGGCGGGACTGAGATGTTCAACGTCCATGTGTCATAGTTAACCGCGGTAACCATAGATTAAAATTTAACTTTTGTTCCGATCTATACAGTATGAACTTATGGTATCTTGAAGTCTTGCAGTTGTATGCTTGGGTTGGGATTTAATTTTATTTATTATAGGATCCCAAGCAGATGGTAGCACCCAGCCATCTTCTCTATTGAAATTAGGATGTTTTTTGATTTAAATAGCCTCGCGAATCATCCTTGGAAGGAATCGGTGTTTTTTAGCGAGAATTTGCGGTCTATCAAATCTGATGTAGTGACGGGGGCGATCCTGTACGTGTTCACAGACTACAGACTTCCCAGAGCGTCGATTCTTCACATCAGCTATATGTTCTTTAACGCGGGTTTTTATTGATCTTTTAGTTTGTCCTATGTAGGAAAGACCACATTCACAATCAAGCTTGTACACTCCTGCATCTTGCAGAGAGACATTACACTTGACTGATGGTAAAAACTAACCAATCTTCTTCAGCGGCTTGAAGTATGTTTTGATGGAAGCGCGCTTCAAGATGTAGCCAATCTTGTCAGTGACTCCTCTAACATATGGCAGTACAGCAGGTGCACGCTCGACTGTGGCCGGCTTCACTCGTTCACTGTGACGTAGGCGCGGGACTCGAAGCTTGTTGTCACGCAAAACTTGCTTGACATGGTGGAGCTCGGCAGCCAGGTGTTTACTGTCACAGATCCCTCGTGCTCTCTGAAACAAAGATTTACCAACGGTAGATAACTCCGAAGGATGGTGGTGAGAATCACCAATTAAATATCTATCTGTATAGGTCTTTTTTCTATACACAGTATGGCTCAAGATGTTATCAGGATTCCGAATTACTAACACATCTAGAAAAGCTAAGAAATTGTTTGCCTCTAACTCCATTGTGAACTGAATTTTAGAATTTATAGAGTTAAGATGGTCTAAAAATGCAGTTACTTTATCTAAAGGTAAAATTGTGAAAGTGTCGTCTACGTACCCCTTGTAGAATTTTGGATTTATGGGAGAACTAAGCAGGGCTTTCTCCTCAAAGTCTTCCATAAATATGTCGGCGACAATTCGGAATCCTGATAACACCTTGAGCCATACTGTGTATAGAAAAAAAGACCCATTCAGATAGATATTTAAACGGTGATTCTCACCACCATCCTTCGCAGTTATCTACCGTTGGTAAATCTTTGTTTCAGAGAGCACGAGAGATCTGTGACAGTAAACACCTGGCTGCCGAGCTCCACCATGTCAAGCAAGTTTTGCATGACAACAAGCTTCGAGACCCGTGCCTACGTCACAGTGAACGAGTGAAGCCGGCCACAGTCGAGCGTGCACCTGCTATACTGCCATATGTTAGAGGAGTCACTGACAAGATTGGCTACATCTTGAAGCGCGCGATTTGTAGCGCCGTCATTCAGTGTACCGTCGTATTGGTCAAAACGTATAAGAGTAAAAATAATCCTGTACGTTTAAAGTTAAAGTTTTAAACAAGAATAAGTGTGCGTGTTGTGTAGTTCGGTCATGTTTCATGTCACTTTTTATTGTATTACTTCAATAAAAAAGTAGGTACTTCAGTAACAATGATAATGTAAAATTCGTTACCATAAGGCAAGTATGGTAACATTCCACAAGTAAAGGTATTTAAAAATTATATTAATTATATTTTTCACTTATTATCTTATTAAATGTAATCACTGACAAATGTATTTCTTAGATTTGGTTGACTATAAGGACTATACTTACTATTCTGTATAGTTTGTTTCAGTTTGTTTACTCGTTTATTGTTAGCGGCGCCCTATAAAACCTACCTACCTACCTACCCCTTTATTGACAAATAAAATATTGAATGGACTGATTGATTAGTTTGCTGCGTGAAATCAATTGGAATTCTTTTCAATGGAAATTCAATTTCGCGATAAAATCTCTTATTCAATTTCCATTTCTTGTTTTTGTCCGTTTATAAAATTTCAATGGGCTATATTTAATCCAGAATCGGTAAACATGCCCGAAAAAAATCTATGTCATCATCAAATTATATTTTATTTCAGTAACATTAAAATATATTTATGTAGAGTACACACTTTATTATAAAATGAAATTTTGCTAATACGTTAATAAAAATAATTGCAAATTTAAAAAAAATATTGTTAGCCCTTCAATCGGACCCTTTAATAGAGAAAATCGATAATCCATCGAAATATTTTGCCTTTTTTAACATTACCTATAGATACAATTAGAATTTTACAATTTTTAATTACACTAAAGAATAACATACCACAGATCCCTGAAGTCATAATCGATTTTCTTAAGCATGGGTAGCTTTAAATTACCTATAGTTATAAAAATTTAAGATTGAAACTAGATTAAATATAAATTTATTCAATCATTTTCAGTAAAACTAGTAGAGATGTCGATTTTTATATTAATTACTATTTGATTTTCAATACTGCAGTCATAATCAATGTCTCTTTCAAAGTCATCCATAATCAATTTTTTTGTTTTTTCTACCACTTTTGCCCAATTATCCTTTGTGACATGGACACATGCTTCAACGAATATATTTTTATAGCATTGGATGACAAACGAGCACACAGTCCACCTGAAGGTAAGCGCATGCTATGGCCCATAGACATACATATTTATTCTTAATTAAGTATTAAAATGCAAATGCATTGTCACCCCAGAGGATTAAGATGGAATGCCTCGATTCCAGTAAAAAGGGTCTACGGTTCTCTACACTCACCATACGAAACACAGCAGCATTACGCTGCTATTTTACACTGGTATTCTGTGAGAGCGTGGTCCTGCCCCAGTTGAGCCGACCTATTCATGTTACAACTATAATATAGATGTAGCGTGTCTCTACCACGTACAAAAATTTATAGAAGAAACAGTCCAAAAAGTTAAAGCTGAGTCACAAATAAGAAAACAAAAAAAAAACTACAAAATTACGCACAGTAAGCTCTCGAAACAGAAACATAATTTTTTTTATTGAATGAATTATGAATAATACTTATTTAAACTTTTTTCATTTACCAGTGGTTCGTAAAAAAAACCTCTATCCTGGAAAGAACCAGTAAGAAACCCAACGGGACTAGAGTAGCTTGGTAGCGATCACAGTTCCGTTTGCGCCCCGCTCCCGAGCGGTAGTGCATACGGTCCGCGCTCCGTCCTCGTGCGGTAATGCAACCTCTCGCCCGCGCGCCCCGCTCTCTCCGGCTCACACCAGCCGAGCAGACGCTATCGGTGAGTTCTTTTGTTTCGCATCGTTCTTGCCCCCTCGCTTCGGTGTGGAGGTTCGAGCGCGCTTTGCTTTTATTGTTTTGTTTGTTGTTTTATTTTTAATTTTTCTGTTATTGTTTTATTGTTCTACTGTTACTTTTGTTGCTTGTTACTGTTTGGAAGTAGTACTGTTACTTTTGTTGTTTGTTACTACTTGGAAGATCGTTCTTGCTGTTCTCAGAGCGAGCCCTTGTTCTTGTCAGAACATAGGGACCCCAGCTTCTGGGAATAGAGCGTCAGTCCTCCCCATCTGCCACCCAAGGCCCTGTTCTTCTCAGAGCAGGGACCTCTAGATTCTTAGCCTAAAATTGTCACCCACCCCCCTGTCCAAATCAACATGTCTTACATAGACATAAGCAATCTCTCGAGCCAACTTGTGGCCATCATCGCCAAATTCGTCCAAGCCGTAGGACTACCCATACCCACCCAAATTGACGAGACCCTTCTCGCCAACGCCATTTCCCCCGCTGCACCTAAGGCATGAGTCCCCCCGCCCGCCGTCGCGGCTTTCCATGCGAGACAAGCGGCTGCCCCGCAGACCGACTCACCCGCGTCTCCCGACTCCGATATGGAGCACTCGGACACCACGTCCGTCACCTCCTCCTCTCGGAAGAGGACCGCCCACAGCTACACCGGCTCCTCGGAGTCATCCGACTCCGAAGGAACGGTCACCGATTCAGCCCAATTTACGCTAGTGAAATCAAAGCGTGGCCCGAAGCACGCCGCGACTTCCCGCACTCCCCCTGCACCGACGGCCGCCGCCGCCGCCTCAACCTTCGCAGCCCCCATCGTTGCCCCTACTTCCGCAGCCCCTAACGCTGCCGCCTCTCAGTCGAAAGACACTACCGCCAAGCCGGCAACACGCTGCGCTCCCAAACTAGCTAAAAGCCAAGCCCCGCCCCCTGTCTTTCTCAGAGACAAGGCTAAATTTACACAGCTGTCCAAAACCCTCTACGATAAGGGTTTCAAATATGGCCAAGCCACCAATGTCGGCGAGGCCATCAAAATCATGCCGGCGTCTATAGAAGACTTCCGGAATATAACCCGTCTCTTTACGGCCGAGCGCGTGTCCTATCACACATACGCTCTCGCCAAAGAAAGGAAAATCTAGGCGGTCCTCCGCGGAGTTCCTTATGAACTCGCAAACGAGGACATTCTGGAAGACCTTAATTCCCAAGGCTTCCCCATATAGGCTGTGCACAAGATGCACAGCAGCAGGGACGAGAGATTTAACCTCGTCCTCCTCGTTCTCACCAATGTGCCGGAGGCGAAGGCCATCTTCCGCGAGGTACGCACTGAATGCGGCCTGTCGCGTGTAAAGGTCGAAGCCCCACACCGGCACGGTTACACAGCGCAGTGCCACCGCTGCCAACTCTATGGACACGAGGCAGCCAACTGCTCAGCCCCACCCAGGTGCGTTAAGTGCCTAGAACCCAATCACTCGAAAGACTGCCCTCGGACCAAAACGCCGAATCCCCATCCACATGTGTCCTATGCGGACAAACAGGCCACCCGGCCAACTTTAGAGGCGCTGCCCTCGCGCTCCTCACCCACTTTTGAGCCACAAAGCTCCACCCCAGGTCAATGACCGAACTTTCCCGGCTCTTGGAAGCCGCATGCCCCGCCAGGGCCAGCCCCACAGCCCCCTCAGGGCTCATCTCAGCCTACACAGGGCATCTATCGGCCCTCTCAGGTCCCCTATCGGCCACCTTAGGGCCCTCCTCAGCCCCTTATAAGCCTTCCGCTCTTCCAGCCTGCGCCGCTCCCAATAAACCTTTGGTTCCCAAAGGCAACAAATATCCCGCGGCCCTCCGCCGACCCACAAAAACAGGCAGACCCTATAGTAGATGATCTAAGCCTAGTGTCTAAGACTATGAATAAGATCAATATAGGGGAAATCTCTATCCTTGCGCGTAAACTGCGCGCTACTCAGTCTGCTTGCTCTTGCTGAGCACATCGACCTACTAAGGTCGTTGTGATAACATTATGCCGGAGCCCTCTGCTCCCGCAATATCGTACGGTCGTATCAAACCAAAGGGTTTGTCGCTTGTTTCGTTCAAAATCCGCGGTTTGCGAAATAATCACCCAGAGCTTAGGCTATTTCTTCGAGATCGCGAAGCCGACCTCCTCCTCCTTCAGGAGACCCACTTCAGCCCTATGGTCTCTAAAGGCCTCTCTATTAAAAATTATTCACTTCTTCCATAAAAGTCTCTTCATTGTTCCCACATCGCCACTCCGACACTTACCAGTATGGAAGCCACTATCACTAGATTAGCCATGACTGGACACCAGTCTATCATTGTAGCCAAAATTGTAGCCAAAATTGTAGCCAAAATTGTAGCCAAAATTGTAGCCGAAATTGTAGACAAAATTTGATCTCCTATTACTCGGTATAAGTGACTCTTTAGACTCTTAATATTAGTCTCCCAATTGCCCCCAAAATGACTCGCGGCTGGGACGTTCAGAGACCACTCAATATGGTTCTCGGCTAGAATGTGAGCGAACTCCGAATTATAATACTTGCTAGCTAAGAGCTCATGTAGTTCTGATAAAATACGTTTTGCACCGACGTAGTTCGTACCGTTATCCGAATATAATTTACTTACAGGGCCACGGCGGGATAGAAATCTTTTAAATGCACCCATAAAGCCTGCTGTGCTTAGATCACCAACGAGTTCTATATGCACCGCTCGAGTAGTTAGACATACGAAAATGCAGACGTTAGCCTCTTGCTATATCCCTAGTGGAACCCTCCCCGTTAAGAGTGATTTCGAAGCCATCCTTACATTAGGCGACTCAGTCATTATGTTTGGAGATTTTAACTCCAAGCATACTGAATGGACCTGCCGCACTACTACTAGTAGTGGCAGGGTGCTGCTCAATACCACTCAGTCTCTTGACTTGACTGTCTACAGCCCCCTCGCTGTCACCCACTATCCCGACAACGCTAACTACGCTCCTGACGTGCTAGACTTTGCTCTAGTTTAAGAAGTCTACCTTAACCTTAGAGCAATCGAGTCTCTCGATGAGCTAGGATCCGACCACCGTCCTGTATCCCTATTTCTTGATCATCAGCCACCTCCAACTCCCACTTCCAAAACCTACACCAACTGGAAGGGCTTCAAGAAGTCTTTAGCCTCGGCTATAGACTCTCTTGACCATCCCATAACCCTTTCTTCCGACGTTCTCGACAGTACGGGGAAAATAGACACCGCGGTCGCAAATCTCACCTCACTTACATCCTCTCTTAAAGAGAATGAAACGGTCGTCCCGGTCAAACTGGTCTTCCCCTAGATATTAGCAACCTGCTCAAAGCCAAAAACGCTGCCCTCCGTAGAGCTGCACACAATCCCACTCCCGAGTATAGACTCGCGGCCCACCGCCTTCAACGCAAACTTCGTATCCGCCTCAAAGATTACAGAGACCTCGAAAGGGGCAATCTCATGCAGAAAATCTCCCCCTCCTACACAGCGTATTACCAGATGGCGAGAGCCCTCCGGATAGACACTATCACGCATACTCCCCCTTTGTCTCGTCACGACGGCTCTATTGCCTTCGAGGACGAAGAAAAGTCTGAGTGCTTCGCCGACAGCGTCGCCGCTCAATGCTCTCCCAGCTCACAACCCACTGATCCCCTAAACATCAAACTAGTGGAGGACAAGGTCCGTCGCCGGAACTCGCCCCCCACCACCTCTGACCCTATCACTGTGTCCAAAAAACCACCGGGTGCGTATGGCATCTCCGATCAAGCCCTCAAACACTTTCCGGAGCAGGGCCTTATTGGCCATAATCTTTAACGCCTGCTTCTAATTCAGCTACTTTCCCACCTCTTGGAAAGAGGCAACTGTCATTGGCATTCCCAAGCCAGGCAAACCTCACCACCTCCCCTCCAATCACCGTCCCATCAGCCTCCTCAAGGCCTTGGGCAAACTCTTTGAACGAGTCATTCTCGTACGCATAAGGCACCATTTGTTTCCCACAGACGGCATATCATTGAAACGACGTCAAGTAAAAAAAGTTAATACTGGTTATTTTTTAATATTTTGCTTTGTTTGAAAAATTCAAATTTAAATAAGTGATAAAAAAACTATACACGTTGTAATGAAATATAGATAACTTCATAATTCTTCGGATTTACGTAAAAGGTTATTTTAAATCGCGTGAATACGCTGGTGCAAAGTTATTGCGGAATGATTAATGTGAAACGTCAAAAGGTATTTCTTAGATTTGGTTGACTATAGTAATATGTCCACTTTCACCACTGTTTGCTTTTTCCTTAGCTTACGTGACAACAGTGCTTAAGAAATGTGATTTACGTACTGATAAAACTTAAGAATTATACATTTCGATCAAGTGCAAAGAGTATATAACACTAATCAACGTTGCTCAATTCTCCTATATCCTACAATCGTCATCTTCATTCCCTGACAATTTTTCCTTTCGGAATTTTCTAACATTGTTATATTTTCTATTATACTATTAAAAAGAATCTATTTCAGCTTTATGCTTGCGGAACTACTTCGCACTACATAATTAAAATGCTGACTCCGTTTTCTCATTCAAAAATTTATGCAAAATATTACTAAACCTTGTTGCATCAAAACATCTTGTTTTTCTCGATCGATAATTAAGTATAAATCCACTTATCTTTTTATTTATTCGACAATAATAGTTCGTTACGTTAAAGGTTCTCTAGGAGAAATTGCTTTCATAGCGATCAGACCGCCTATTTTACCTACTTTATATTATATTGTCTTTTTATTTCTTATTGTGTTGTCTTGGTGTAGCTACTGTATAGAATATACCGATTGGTTGACTAATAAGAACAAGATGCACAGAGATAATAAATATATAATTTATACAACGGCTTTCATGCCATGTAATATATTATGACATAATACTAGTAGTATTGGGATAACTTCTAAGCCAACTTCTCAATTTGACTGTATTTTTTTGTATTATCTTACACGTAACATATTACAATGCAAAGCCTTCGCTAATGTGAACCAATTTTAATATTTTTTTAAATGGTCATATTCAACAAGGGTTGGCGGTCGCAATAAAATTTGATATTAAAATTCCACCCCTAGGGGTGTCGTCAGTCAAATTGGTAACGCTTATAATGATTCTTTTTTTATTAAATAGGCTTTACATCAAGGGAGGTCTCAATTAACTTTGATGAACAAATTCCAACCTAAGGGTCGAAAATTGAGGATAAAATTCTGATAATATACAAGTTGTTGTAGGTAATGGTATTGATTGGTCCATAAAAACTGTCAAATGATTAAAGATAACAATTTTAAGATTAGATTATTACAATTTAAAAGAGTGAATAGGCTTTTTTAAGTCAGTGTACTTTACCATCTTAGGCTACATCACCACTTACCATCAGGTGGTGTAGCTAAGCGCTGGCTTAGAATAATAAAAAACAACTTCAAGGAATAGAACCACGACACTTGTCGTACTTATACAGAATCTTAGTGTAGAGGTAATACTTACCCCAACGGACTCAACAATTACAGCAAGGCTCGTAGAATTACCGACTGATCACACTTACATATTGCGGCACGAAACTCTAGCACTGAACGAAACGTGGAGGGGATATCTGCGAATGTAGTATAAGTAAGGGAATATAACTGGAGTGCCAATTAGCGCCTGCAAACGATACGCACAGACAATCATACGGAATAATGCGTACATAATACGACCAATTATGTGCAATAACGGTCACTGCTAGACTTTCGGATCGCGATTTATAGTCACCTGCGCGATAGCAGGGCTCTGTGTCTCTTGCTACCTAGTGAAATAATTACCTACAATCGATAGCCACCCAGGGTTACACACTCAGTCGGGGCTAGCGCGTTTTAGGCGATTGAATGTTAAAGAGTTTTAACGCTGTTTACGTAAATAGTTTCTTGTGTACTGTATGTACTTGTATGATACTTGTTGAAATAATTTTTGTTTAGTATGGTATAGGTATGTAAGTATATTTAGTTGTAGGTCAAAATAATTAAAAAAGGTTTTAATGTAATTTTAAATTTATATAATATTATGTATATTACCTATTTGATAAAATTTAACGGCAAAACGTCGTTCCTACTATAATTCTTGCATGGATGAATGCTAAATGACCAACAAATGGTTTCAGATACATCATTCTTTAAGTTACTGAAAGATTTTAGTAGGGAATTATGAAAGATAAATTCATTTCATGTTTTGTTAGATGTGTACTTATATAAAAAACAATTAAATAATAATTTATCTACAGTAGTAATACCTGAGTACTTTATTACAAAACTTAGTTAAAATTTACTTCATATACAAGTATCTACTTACATACCTATACTTGTCTTTTGTAATTAAAATATTTTAAGTTACAATAATACAAAATATTGAAATTTAAATTCACCACACCATATTCACAATCAAGCTTATACACTCCTGCATGTTGTAGAGGAATATAACATTTGACAGGTGGTAGAAACTGACTAATCTTCTTCAGAAGCTTGTAAAATGTTTTAATAGAAGCTCTCTTCAAGATTTAGCCAATGTTGTCTGTGACACCTCTGTCATATGATAGTACAACAGGCACACGCTTGACTGTGGCTGGCTTTACTCGGTCACTGTGACGTAGACGCAGGACTCTAATCTTGTCTTATGTCTGATTTTAAAAATAATGTTACTTTATCTACTACTTACTCTCATATATAGGGCAAAGAAAAATATTAATTAGAAGCTACGTAAAAGAACATATAGCTGACGTGAACATTAAATTACCGGCAAATATGCAATTTTTGATCATATCCTAGGCGGCCCCAACCATTACAACGGATTTGATAGACCACAAATCCTCGCGAAAGAAATTGATTTCTACCAAGGATGATATATGAGGCTATTCAATTTAAACAATTTACTAATTTAAATATAGAAAGAGGCTGGGTACTGCCACCTACTTGGGACCCCGTAATTAATAAAATTAAAACTAAACCCAAGCATACCACTGCAAGAATTCAAGACACTGTAATTAAAAAGCTGAAGGTACACCTGGTTAACACTGATATTGGGACGTGAGTCACCTTAGTACCCGTGATTATGGGTGCTGAAAAGCACCCAAAACATCGAGAATTAAAAATAGTAAAAATTAAACGCGATAAAATCTGTAAAAGTAGTTTTAATCAATGTGTTCGCGTAAATATGAGAAATCATTATCCATCCTATGAGACAAGTTATGGAAGGGGTCTATGTTTAGTAATGGGCTTCTGATAGGTGGTAATAGTAATGGTACCATTATTTCATAGTGAGTAGTATGTAGTAACGTAATGTCACTATACCACGCAAAGATACTATTACTTTATATTTAAATCGGGCGATTTTTATCATTGGTCTACGAGTTAGCTACCCAGAAGATCACCAGCTGAGCAACCCGCAGACGTCATTATAGGGATCGGGTGGACGTAAGCCGTCTTCCATGATTTCGGAACGACGCCTAGGGAGTAGTAGTACCGGAAAAGACGCGTATTAGGACCGGTGCCAACTCTAGAGCAAACGTCCTCACTACAGTTCGGGAGATTCTGTCAGACCCACTCGACTTGCGGATGTCCAGGGAGAGGATTGCTTTGCGAGCAGAGTGCTGTCCGGTATGGAGCACTCATACCGCGGGATGGTCGGCGGTGTACTCCTACCGTCATCGAGAGTTGAGTTAGACGCAAAAATAGAGCCCAACAGATCAGCTTTCTCCTTTGCGGCATGGGGCAGTGAGTCGTTCTCCCTATGCAGAGATAGAAAAGTTGGCTGACAGAAGTTCCCTTGGACAGTCTTAGCGAGAGTTCGGAGTAATGCACGGGTTCCAGAAGGAAGACGAACAAATTTTCTTGATAATTCTGCCTATGTGCTCTGACTTTGCCTTGACATTGACACTTTTGAAGGACCTGCAGGCGGTATTATTATATATTTTTAAGTGTGCCGGTGTTTACATCCCGCGATGTTGATGCGTCAGCCTAGGCCCGGTAGCACTCCTGCTTAAAGCATGATGCTATTTTACAAGTGCGACCAACCCATGGTTGAGATCTGCCTTCGATGGGCACCACAAAGGAAGGAACAAAATGTTTCATACCGTGAAGTACCACATCAGCAACAAAATCACCAACAACGCTGGGATCGTCCGGTGAAAAACAAACTCATGTGAGTAAGATGCAAATTAACACCTGATCTTTTCACAGTCGGCCTACCTTTTTTTCGTGGGGGAAATCCTCATGAATGCCTACTGTTGTGGGGGCCGCAGAAAGATTATGCTAGATTTTTACCGGCCAAAATACCACGGTGGTCACCCTCAGCATATATATATGAGGGATCCCGGGATCCCCTTTTGGAACGCAACCGGGGCCCCTATCTCGCTTTGCTGTATTCTTTCTGCCCACAGCACCCTCAAGATGTGTGTCAAGTGCTATCAAGATATCTTGGGACCACTTCCAAGGGTTACATCTCTGGACATTCAGGATCCCGGTCCTGAGCGTCTGCCACCGTTTATAAGACGACGGTCTTGACAAACGCCTTAAAGACGTTGACTCCGAGCAGAATCCACCCTCTCCCGATCCTGCTCAGCAGCCCCCCTTCTGGACCATAACGGATTCGCGAAAGTGGCTACGACCCTCCACGCCGAATCCCTGCTCAGCATCGCCGACACGACTGTTGGTATAGAGAGGTTCTAATCGGTCCGACATATCAGGACTGTTTGATCCCGCTCCCTTGCTGGACATGTTGCCAGCGTATGGAATGCGAAGTCGTGGTCCTGCCCACCACGGTGGAAACAGTTCGCCGTCGCTTTGCGTCCGATCTTACATAAAAAATCACCGCAGCACCCGTACCCGTTTATTATTTGTGTAAGTCTGTAGGTGAGCCTTTCTATTTGCAGATGCATCCAGGCTTCAAAGTGCGGTAGGATTGCTTCAACATAGCGTTTGCGCGCATAATGCTCTTTACAAAGACAAGCGCGCCACGTTGCGAATGCGTTATGCCGTTCCCATCACTTAACTCTTTCGATCACCTCATCTGACTCACTCACACCACTTTGGCGGTGGACACGTGTTCGTTCGTACACCCTCGCATCCATGTCCGCCAGTATGTCGAAAGTTGGAAAGCGAGCCAGGACTGCCGCCGCCTCAAAGGATATCGTGCGGTATCCTCGCACGATCCGTATGGCCATCCTCCTTTGCACACTGCAGATTTTAGTTCTTCAGCGTCTGATGGCCAGCCTTTTTGCCCAAAAAGGCGCCACGTACAAGGCTACGGATCGTATAACTCCTGCATAGAAGCGACGCACTTCTTCACTTGGTCACTTCAGATTAGACAGTAGTCTTTGTATAGCACCTGCTACCTTTTTCTATCCGAGGGACTAGGCGTTCGATGTGTTTTTCGAAGTCCCATCGACTGTCTAGGTGGAGGCCCATGTACTTCATGTACCGCCCCACTCTGACTTCAGACCCACCCACGCTGATATACGAGTCAGGTGGTACCCTGTTGCGTCGTAGTTTTTGGAACCATAGGGCCTCGATCTTGTGAGGCCCTATTTCTAATCCCAATTCGTGGATTTTAGCAACAACGACTTCCGCCCGAAGCTTTTCGAGCTCCTTGACCCTCCCGAAGGTGACCCCGCTAGCAACTACCAACTTATCGTCGGCATAGCGAACGATGTCTACGCCAGCGGGAAGTTCAGCTCGCAGGACCGCATCATCTTCGTTAAGTCCCTTCCAGGAGCTCATTCCAGGACCGAGACCTCATGTACTTGGAAAAGGTTTATGACATAGTGAACGGAACATTTGGGTTGAGCGCTGGTTTAATACGTGCTTTAAAGTCTCTTTATAGGGACTCTTGTGCTGGTGTCAGAATCAAAGGGGTTTACTTGGACTGGATTTGCATCCAAAAAGGTGTCGGATAGAGCTGTGTAGCTTCCCCGTGGCTGATCAACTTATTTATGGCCAGCTGCTTAGAAATTTTGAAAGGTGAAGAATGTGGGTTAAGAATGGACGAGATAACCGTCAAATGCATTTTGAACGTCGATGATTAAGTCATATTTGCGTCGTCGGCGGCTGAGTTACAAATGATAGTTACATTAGCAAACTGGTCATTAAAAGAAAGCGGAATGAAAGTGAACGCAATTAAAATGAAAGTCGTGGTTTTTGAATGAGTAGAAAATAAAACGTTATGTAAAAATAAAATAGAAGGGAAGTTGATTGAGTAAGTGGATGGGTTCGTTTATTTGTGATGTTGATTGTGACTTAAATATACTCGTATGGCAGTGAAAGTTAGGTATGGCAGAAGAAGCATGAAAGTAAAAGAAATGCTGTAGAAATTCGGTCTTTAAAGAGTATTCTTAGACTGAATCTGAAAGACAGGTTGAGAAATTATGTGATAAGAGAAAAATGGGGTGTTCAAGATGATATTGTGTCCAAGAAAAAAATAATTAAGAAAGGAATGCTTCTGTAGTTTGGTCATATAGAAATAATGAACGAGTAAAGAGTGACAAAGCAAATATATATTGAAGATGTGAACAACAAAATCGGGAAGAGAAGCCCTAGACAAACATTTATTGACTTCGATCAACGTTGTTGATCTCAATCCCCTGAAACGTTCAGTTACCGCAGTCACAAAATTACACCAAGGACACAATAAACTACTCCCATTCGTATTAGCCAGCCTCCCAAGATTAGCAAAACGTTGACAGCTCCTACGGATACTCCCCAGCTCCCATGGACCCACCAACAATGCGGTGGTACGGGCCGAATCTCGAGAGATGTACGCGGTACTTGCTCAGGGCTATTTTTCGCCTGCACTTTCTTGGCTCTCTATAAGTTATCTAATCTACTGCTTTTCCTTTTTGTACCCCTCTCCCTTCCTGGTCTGGGACGACTAGCCTTAGGTTCCAGGCAGGTCCTGTTTCGTCACTAGCTTCTCCATAGCCTTTCTACGCGCATGGCATCCATATATAAACTCTCCCAGTCAGCCAAAGCTCTTCTTACCGTCCACGAGGTCCGGGTAGTAAACCAGACTCATCCTTCTGCGTACTATTCTAGAGCTTCAGTGCAGACTTTGCTTTAAATTCGCTACTACGGACAACACAAAATGATGTTCGCAGCTTCAGCCGCTTCCTAACCTCTTTTATTTTCTTTTGACTTCACATGCCCTCAGATCGTAGTAGATCATTGTGCCTCGCAAAAGAATACTGATTTCTGCCAAAGATGATTGATTCGCTAGGCTATTGAAATCAAAAATCATCCTTATTTCAATAGAGAAGATGACTGGTTGCTTTGCTACCAACTGCTTGGGATGCCATAACTAATAGAATTAAATCTAGGCCCAAGCATACTCCTGCAACACTTCAGGATACTGTAAGCTCGTTCTGCTTAGATTAAACCAAAATTAACAATTAAAAGTTGAAGACAGACTTCGTTGACTACGATATCTTGACGTCAAACACGTCATTTTCTCTCGTGACCATGGGTTTTGTAAAGTTCCCGAAACTTCGAAAATGAAAAAAAAATCATATTAAACGCGATAAAATCCACAATATTAGTTTTATTCGATGTGTACTATTCCCGTAAACATAAGAAATCATAATGATGAATTGTTACAAGATATTTAGCTTAGGCACCCTAATACCTTTTGAAATTGCAATGAAATGACCGCAAGTAACGAAAATTTATGAAAATAATGTTTTGATGTATTAAATAATGTCACCTGAGACTAGTCGTCGGCACCAGACAACCGAGAAGTAATGGTACGTAGTAAAGTAGGACTATGGAATGCAATGTGATAGTGCGTCAAACGAAACGCTTATCACGACTTATATAGAACGAACCGTATATTCGCAGTAGTTTTGGACTAATTGCCGAAAATTAAAAATTGTTTAAGCAACTTGGGTTCGATTGCCGCGAACATTATTGAAATTTTGGTTGCAATTTAAAGTGCTGATTTATCACATGCTCGAAAGCGGAAGAAAAGGTCATAACCCTGCTGCATGTCTGGAAATAATTTGAAGATATGTTTTAAAATTTATACGTGATAGAGCCATGCTGCAGTATATTAGTAGCATAGTTGTGGCACGAAAGGGTCTGCTTGACCGGGGAAGTACCACGGTCTCACAGAATACCAGTGCAAAATAGTAGCTTAATGCTGCTGTGTTTCGTATAGTATCTATCCTATAAAAAAACGCACAAGTTTTTAATACGCACTGGCGTAGCACGGTGGACTACGCTTCATTACCTTACAAAAATGAAAGGAGGCCAGTGCCCAGCTGTGAGACATATATAGGCTTTCACTTCATATAGAACGGACAAACATGACATGATTATGAATGTACGGTTTTTTATGTAAAGACATATATCAAAAAACTTCTTTATTAATTTATAGGTCATTGCAAAACCGTGGTGTGTATTTTATTCGCATCTCTTTGCATTTTCTATCGCATTTTCCACGAGAAGTGTTCAGAGAGATTGTTCGGATTAATTCTAGCCGCCAAATTACCCATCGCATATTGTATCAAAACACACTATACCATCCAAACTATCTGAATGATTGACGGCTCCACCACCGTGCTGTTAATAAATCATTAGGAGTTTTCTTTCTCGATTGACATCTTACGGAATCGTCTACTATCAGTGATTTCTACGGGATCAATACGACTTAAGGATCATCATGAATGTTTCTGGGCGGTGGTTTACACTTACCATCATAGAAGTGTGGTAAGCCAAGTGCTCGCTTGCCCCCTTTTTTTAAAAAACTCGTCCTATTCCGTGATAGGCAGTATTTTCTAAAATCGCTATATTTTTCAGATGAATGTGGGAATGTTGGTTTGTGAAAAAACACCATACTTTTTTGTTTGCGGTAAAATGTTGCGTTTTCAATTATTCTAAACTAGAAACATGAGATGATTGAATGGTATTTCAAACTGTATGCATTCATTTTATTTAATTAAAATGTCAACGATTGTGTACCATGCAATGAGCTTCTCTTTGCTGCGACATGTGAATAAATATTTACATTGTTACTTTGGCTAGAAATTTTGAATTCAAAAGCAATTATTTGCTGTGATTTACGAATATTTAATTTTTTAATAGATTTATTTCCATAAATTAGTTTTATTCGAATTAGTAGGATTTCATCGCGTATATTAACTTACTTTATATACCCATGATCATGGTGGAACTGAGGTGTTCAACGTTCTAATGTCGTATTTAACTAAGACTACCTTTAACTTTAAATTAACTTTCGTCCGACCTACGCAGAACGAGTTTACAGTATCTTGAAGTGTTGCAGTAGTAGTCTTAGGTAGATTTAATTCTATTAATTATTAAAATACAACCAGATGTTAGCACCCGGCCATCTTCTCCATATAAATTAGGAGGTTTTTGAATTTCAATAGCCTCGCGAATCATTCTTGATTTTTGGTCTATCAAAACTGATGTAGTGACGAGTGTGATCTTGTACGTGTTCACAGACTACAGAATTCCCGGAAAGTCAATTATTCACATCAGCTAATATTATATATTTTTTAAAGGGAGTTTTTATTGATATTTTACTTTTTCCTATGTAAAAGAGACGACATGCACAGTCAAGCTTGTACACTCCTGTATCTTGCAGCAAGATAGTATTATACTTGACCGACAACGGTTGGGGAAAAAAGGTTCTCGAGTGGCAGCCTCGTACCGGTAGGCAAAATTTTAGGGCCACCCTCCACTAGAAGGTGTGACGACCTAGGTAAGAAATGCAGGAAGTCGATGGATGCAGGTGGCTCAGGACCGTGCTTTGTGGGATACCTTGGGGGAGGCCTATGTTCAGCAGTGGACATGTGAAGGGCTGTAATGATGATGATGATGATGATGGAAAAAACTGACTAAGCTTCTTCGGCGGCTTGAAGTATGTTTTAATTGAAGCACGCTTCAAGATGTAGTCAATTTTGTCAGTGACACCTCTAGCATATGGCAGTACAGCAGGCACACGCTCTACTGTGGCCGGCTTCAAACGTTCACTGTGACGTAGGTGCGGAATCCGAAGCTAGATATTGTGCGAGACTTGTTTGACATATCCCTCATGCTTTTTGAAACTAAGATTGATCCACGGTAATTAACTATGAAGGATGCTGTTGAAAATCACCGTTTAAATATCTACCTGTTTGGGTCTTTTTCTGTACACAGAACGGCTTAAGGTGTTATTAAGATTCTGTGTAAACTGAATCTTAATAACAGATAACAATTGAGATGCAGTCTTCAACAGGTAAGCAAGTGATTTTACATCAAAACTGACCATAGTTTCATTGTCTGCCAGATGAAGGTCCTTAATCTCGTTGACAAAGTGGTAGAAATCCTTTGTGTGCTCTTGAATGTTTTTTCAGCAGTATTTTCGTTAAATGATGAGCCAATCTGTTGGTAAATCGTTTTGGCTCACTATGGTACGTAGTGGAGCATTGGGCTTGTATATTTTTGGTGACCAATATAAATTCGGTGGTTTGGCACATGTATGTATTATCGATTTTACGTACAGATTTAATTTTTTTTTGGAGTGTATGTATGAAGTCACTAGTTGTTTTAGGGTTTTATTTATTGGATCATTTTTAACCTTTTTATGAGTGCTTACATCCAACAAAACTTTTTTATATATTTGAATTATAATCTGATGTACCTATGACTAACGTAGCATTTTCCTTACCTGCAAGAAGAATCGTGAGTTCTATTTTATTGTATAACTTGTTCAACACTATAAACTCATCTTTAGGAAAATTTGGTTTTGGCACTGAAATTCGACGTAATATTGGCAAAATGTTATGACGTATTTCTTACAAATTTTCTTTCTACTTATTGTTTTTAAATAAACAATCCTCGAGAAAACAGATAATTTTTTCGTATTGTCGGTGATAATCGCGGTGTTGTTGCGAAATTTATTCCATTGAATAATAATCTAATATTTGCATAACCCAGAGTTTGTTTTGATAGATTATACACCGTGATCATAGATTTAACTGTGATCCGTGTTTGTGATCAAGGGTTGCGTTCCGTTCCGACGTTGATACAGATGTATGACATTAAATTTGGTCGTTAATTTTTGATATTTCTCTACGTGTTTGCTTTTACACAAGTTATATTTATACTTTTTTATTTATTTAAAGTTTTGATGCAAAGATTATTATCAAAATTCGGAATCCGGTTACAGTCAAGCGTGTGCCTGTTGTACTGCCATATGTCAGAGGTCACACTGACAAGATTTGCTACACCTTGAAGCGTGCTTCAATGAAAGCATACCTATTAGTCAAGTGTAATATGCCTCTGAAAGATGCAGGAATGCACAATCTTGATTTTGAATGTAGTCTCTTTTACATAGGACAATTTCAAAGGCCAATAAAAACCCGCAACCTGCGCTTTTCGTAGGTTGGGTCTTGATTATTACATCTAAAATGCTGCTAAATGAAACAAACTTGTTCAGAAAGCAAACGCTTATTATCGACAGTTATACAATAATCACTTTATTATTTTATTTTGAGTACTATAGTCATCAATCAATTGTTTTTGTAATCGGCCCGCTCTTCTCAACCGCCTTTGGCACCCGATCTATATCTTACAAGTAAGTGGCATGACTCAATCGACGGGTATTGGTCGCGCGCGAAACTCAAGCCAGCGGCTATTGAAACCATAAGTGATCTGAAGAATCGACGCTCCGGGAAGTCCGCAGTCTGTCAACACGTACAGGATCGTCTCTTACCTGCATCAAATCTAATGCTAAAGAACACCGAATCCTTCCAAATATTAGTCACGATGCTAACGAAATCAAAAATACCCTAATTTCAATAGAGAAGATGACTGAGTGTTCCAATTATTAAAATTCCTAGCCGAAGAATACTACTGCAAGACTATATACTATAAGTTCATATTGCCTATGTCGGAACAAAGGAAAAAAATATTTTTTATCCGGAAGTAGCCGTGGTTAAGTAAGACATTGAGACGACGAAAACTATAGTTCCAGCCGTGAGCATGGATGCAGTAAACTGCTCGAAACGTCGAGAATATGAAGCAAGTTAATATAAGCGATAAAGTTCATAAAAACCATTTTTGTTTAAACGTGTAGTGTTCGTGTAAAGATAAGAAATCATTATGACTTATTTTATTTTGCGAGATTTATTAAATTAAATATCATTAACAATTATCATCAAGAATTAAATTATAAATAAATTCAAAAATTGCAGCATCCGTTAAGATGTGACAATTACTTTTCCCGTGTGATATTTACACTACAAAACCTTTTCCTCCTATTATCTTGTACAAAATAATGAATGTCAAAAGTTAAAGTTATAATCTATATACACCCCACTGTTGGGCACAGGTCTCCTCTCACTTCTGAAAAGCAAGAAAGCGTCCGCCGCACTGCCCCAATGCGTGCTAGCGGACTTCAAATGTTTTCGAAATATTGTTTTTATTTCTCAAATAGCAGGTTTTATCATCAAGCTTCACAGGTGGCTTGAAGATCGCAGTACCTGACGTCTCGCACCTCTGGCGTTGAGTCTATTTTCCACCTGATGTAAGGAATACACCATCTAAAATCATAGGATCCTTTGACCTCCCTTATAAATAAAATATATAAAGGAACAAGAGTCTCCTTTACGAATTATCTCATAAAGGATATACTTCATTTCTACAATTATAGTAAAATCTGAAAAACTTTCAGATCCGCAAAAAAATCTTTTTATTTTTATTTTACCTTTGTATTGGTCAAGGAAATTGGATTCGCCTTCAGCTGTAGTAAATTTCAAACGTAGAAGGATTTCAAAGAGTCTATTGTATGCTCAGTGGATTACAATTCAAGTTTCTTCTACGTTGAACCTTTTCATAACAGCTTCGTACAAAGTTATCTTCAACGGACCATTTCTATTTTATCCTTAAAAAATGAAAAATTCAACAGCACGAAATTAAAAAAATAACAAAAATGGTACTCTTAAAAAAAACTATTATTACTGTTGACTTAGTAAATTTTAGAATTGCTGTTTGTTTGCCATTTTGTATAAGCGTTAGAGAAACCATTATCCCTTTCCTTCTAGAAGAATCTCAGCCGTAGATGGTGTAAGACTGACTATGGAAAATATCAGGAGTATCAAAGTCACGAGATGTCTAGTACTGTAATTGCTGAGCCTTGGAAATATGGAGATTGTGGTAAAATATGCGTACAATAAAAAATCATATCCAGTAGTGGGTTGGTTATATCGAAAGTATAACACATCATGCAAGAGTTTTCTCTTAATAAAATAAGAATCATAAATATATTTAAAAAAAACTTATAACCTAATTACTAAAGTTAGCACGTCGCAGGAATCGTTTTACTTTTCAAACATGCAAGTATCCTCACGATGTTTTCCTTGTGGCGAACAAGTGCGATGCGAACAGCGATATCTATGTGCGGTTCACGAAACAAATGGTTTTTGTCGACGTGTACAATCCCTTAGTGCATTTGTTTCAATCGACGTGTTTAGAACAAGCTAGCTATTGTAGCGCTGAAATTAGCCGAAACATTTTTTATACGTGATAGATCCATGCTGCAGCTATTTCATGGTTGTAGCACGAATGAGTTGGATCGACTGGGGAAGGAACACTCTCTAATAGATTACCAGCGTAAAATAGCAGCTCTATGCCACGTATTTGGTATGGTGAGTGTAAAGAACCGGAGACCCTTTTTACAGGAAACTAGGCATACCATCTTAGTTCTCAGGGGTGGCAACGCATCTGCATTTTGATTTTTAATCGAGTATACATGTAGATGTTTACGGGCTATAGCATTCACTCAACATCAGTTGAACTATGTGCTCTTTTGTGACCTTTATTTTATAATAAAACATCTCAGTGCACCACTCCATGAGATTGTGAATTTAATCTAAGTATGAAGAATGAAATTTGGAGTAGGGCAACGGAACTTTAGGGGCCAGCAGCTATCCGACTTTATGGAGAAAGAGGGACTCTTTATGATGAACTTTTTCTTCCAGAAGGGGCCCCACAGGAAATGGACCTGGTCGAGCCCCGACGGTTCGACAAAAAAATGAGATTGATTTCATTATAACGACCAGATGCCAACTGTTCAGTGATGTCTCCGTGATCGCAAGGGTGAAAACTGGCAGCGATCGCCGAATGGTTAGAGGCACACTGAACCTGAACTTTAAGTTGGAGAGGTCTCCAACTTCCTCGTGTTCTAATCCAGAATTCCGAAACCTTTTAGTTCGAGCTACGTAACCGCTTTCAGTGCCTAGAAGATTGCAATGCAGTGAATGTTATGAATGACAAGCTCGTGGAAACTGTTCATGCGGTCGAAGCTAAGTTCTGCAAGACCCGCCGCAGAAGAACACAAAAACTCTCCGATCACACTCTTAATCTCATGGCTGTTAGACGGGAGATGAGGCTGCAATCGTCAACAGATTTAACAGCATACAGCCAACTGAACAGACAGATCTCCAAATGCATGCGGCGAGACTTGCGCAAATTCAATACTGCTCGTATTGAAGAAGCGATCGAGCGGAACCAGGGCTCCAAATTCTTTACCAGAGATCTTTCTGCCAGTTAGAGCCAACTGTCAAAGCTAAAGACTGAGTGTGGCAGCATCGTTTCCGGGACACCTAAGATTCTGAGTAAGATTGAGAGGGTATATGGGCAGCTGTACACATCGTCGTTGGAGCCAAACACTAGTGTGAGTAACGATCCAAGATCAAGTCTTATCCGACACTATTCCGATGATATACCGGACGTCAGTCTGAGCGAGATTAGAATGGCTCTCCAGCACCTTAAAAATGGCAAATCCCCGGGTGAGGATGGAATAACAGCGGAGCTTCTGATATCGGGTGGAACACCGGTACTTGAAGTCCTTCAGAGGCTCTTTAATTCCGTCCTCCATGGTGGCACTACTCCGGAGGCGTGAAGCAGAAGTGCGGTGGTCTTGTTCTTCGAGAATGGTGACAACGCCTTCTTGAAGAACTACAGACCGATATCCATTCTGAGCCGCGTCTATGTGCTGTTTTCTTGAGTCAATACGAATCGTCTCGCACGCAGACTCGACGACTCCCAGCCTGCCGAACAAGCCGGTTTCCGAAAAGGCTTCAGTACCATACACCACATAGATACCCTTCTGCTAATTGTACAGAAGTCTGAAGAGTACAATCTGCCACTTTTCCTGGCGTATGTGTACTATAAGAAAGCCTTTGATTCCGTCGAAATTTGAAAGGTGCTACAGTCTCTTCAGCGGTGCCAAGTTGACTGTCGGTATATTAAAGTACTGAAGTGTTTGTACAGTAGGGCTACGATGACTATCCGAGTACAGAACCACAGTTTGAAACTCATCCAACTGCAGAGAGGTGTAAGACAGGGTGACGTTATTTCTCCGAAACTCTTTACCGCTGCATTGGAAGACGTTTTCAAGCTACTGGACTGGAAAAGATACGGTATTAACATCAACGGCGAATACATCACTCACCTTCGATTTGCCGACTATATAGTCCTTATGACAGAATCACTGGAGGACTTAAGCACTATGCTCAATGACCTCAATAGTGCCTTCCAACGGACAGGTCTTAAGATGAACATGGACAAAACAAAGGTCATGTTTAATGTCCATGTCAGACCTATGGCGGTAGTTGTTGGGAGCACTAAGCTCGAAGTTCTTGATGAGTACGTTTACCTGGGATAAATAGTCGGACTAGGTAAGTCCAACTTCGACCGAGAGGTCAATCGACGGATTCAACTCGGCTGGGCAGCGTTCGGGAAATTACGACACATCTTCTCGTCAGGTATACCTCAAAACCTGAAACTAAGTTGTACAACCAGTGTGTGTTGCCAGTGATGACCAACGGAACCGAGACATGGTCCTTCACTGCTGGCCGTACGAGGACGCTCGAAATCGCTCAGCGAGCTACAGAGAGGGCAATGCTCGGGGTTTCTCTGCATGATAAACTTGGAAATGAGTAGTAGAACCGCAGTAGAACCGGAGTGACCGACATAGCCCAACTGATTAGTAAGCTGAAGTGGCAATGGGCCAGCCATATAGCTCGAAGAACCGAAAACCGTTGGGGAAGAAAGGTTCTTGAGTGATAGTCTCTACCGGTAGGCGAAGTGTAGGGCGATCCCCCACTAGATGGAGTGACGACCTGGTAATACATGTAGGAAGTCTATGGATGCAGGTGGCTCAGGACCGCTCTTTGTGGCATACCTTGAGGGAGGCCTAGGTTCAGCAGTGGACTTGTGAAGGGCTGTAATGATGATGATGATGATGAATGCCCTTTTTACGCGACTGCGGTGGAACCCAAAAGGTATTTTTGTTTTGTATGTTTGTATGTATGTATGTCACATCTTAAAGCCGAAGTGCGGATGCATTTCACACTCCGTGAGATTGTGGATTTAATCTAAGTATGAAGAATGCTCTTTTTACACGACTGCGGTGGAACCCAAAATGTATTTTTGTATTGTATGTATGTATGTCGCATCTTAAAGCCGAAGTGCGGATGCATTTCTGTGTAGTGCTCTTGGTAAAATTTTGGTGTATCAGATTTATTTTTGGCTATAACTAGGTGGACTTCTGTTATCTGTCAAAATATGAAAGGAGTTTTAAGTTCTATTAGCAACAGTAGGTTAAAGTGCTGCTGGGGATGCCATTGGTGTATCTGAACTTCGGCATTTAGCTGTAAAGTTGCGCGAAGTGTCCGTTTCTATATCTGACCCTTAGAGTAAACCTACGTGCCTACATATGCAATCAGCCCTTAACTCATTATGTAGACGACATGAATCAGCCGTCTAAAAATATCTACTTCCCCATGGTAAAATGTCCCCATATATACATACAATACAAAAATACATTTTGGGTTCCACTGCAGTCGTGTAACAAGAGCATTCTTCATACTTAGATTACTTGGTGATATAATAATGTCTTTCAAACCAAATTTCAGTCATGGTAGATTCAACGGAGACAGGATTATGAGCACAAGTGTATGTGCAAATTTGTTTGCGTATACACCTGTGAAACAACACCAACTTCATGACTCTGAGCTGCTACGTAGAATTTCATGACAGGAAATACCCAATAAATGATCTTAGTCTGTTCCGGTATTCGAACCCTTGAATCGAATTATTGAAAATTTAAAACACAATTTTCTGTTTAATTTTTTAACAGTGGTAGAGCCACGCGGCAGCTTTGCTGTTGCACGTATGGGCCGGCTCAAACCGGGGTGGTACCACGACCTCACAGAATACCGGCGTGAAGTGGAAGCTCTGCTTCCGCGTTTCGTATGGTGAGTGCAGGTGGCCGGAGGCCCAAATCCCCCCCCCCATCAACATGGTAGCGGAATTAAATAATGATCGACTACCCCAGGAGGGTACCAGCACCCCTGGAGAATCCCTCGCTGAGCATCTACGACCATATTTCTCCACTTCTGAGCGTGGGTACTCAGGCTGCCCCGCGTATTCTGGGGGGGGGGGGCAAAATTCCGCTCAAGACTACACCTGCTCGGGGCAAACGGAGCAACAAGACCAAGGCGCCCGCTGCCACGCTGTCCGTGAATTTCTGCAATATCAGGGGACTTCACTCTAACCTAAACGCCGTCCACTACCATCTCGAGACGGCGAGGCCGGCTCTGCTCTTTCTGACCGAGACGCAGGTGTCCTCTCCGGCTGATGTCTCGTATCTCTCCTACCCGGGGTACAAACTGGAATACTCCTTTGTGCCTCGGGCTGGAGTGTGCGTTTATGTTAGAGAGGACATCTGCTCTCAACGCCTCGGCAGACTTGAAGGTTCGGACCTGTCCATCCTTTGGCTACGCGTAGACAGCGACGACCATCCGTGCGTCTACGGGTGCCTCTATAGGTCCCATAGCGGTAATGCCGAAACAGACCGACTATTCGACCACGTCCAAATGGCTGCAGATTCGTTGCTACAGCAGATCCCCCCCGCAGAGATCGTGATCCTCGGCGACTTTAACGCCCATCACGCCGAATGGCTTGGTTCACGTTTAACCGATCATGCGAGGGGATCTGTTCATGATTTTGCCTTGGCATAAGGTCTGACACAACTGGTTACTTCGCCTACGCGGATTCCACATGTGGAGGATCATGCACCTTCCCTGTTGGACCTTCTGCTGACCTCTCACCCTGTTGCGGATTCTGTTGCTGATGTGGTACTTCAGGGTATGGAACTTTTTATTCCTTCCTCTGTAGTGCCCATTGGAGGCAAGTCTCAGCCATGGTTTGGTCGCTCCTGTAAAATAGCATCATGCTTTAAGCAGGAGTGCTACCAAGCCTGGGCTGATGCATCAGCGTCCCGGGATGTAAACACCAGTGCTCTAAAAAAGAAGTATAATTCCGCCCCCTAGGTCCTTCAAAAGAGTCATTTCCAAGGCAAAGTCAGAGCACATAGGCAGAATTGGCGAGAAACTAGTTCGCCTTCCTTCTGAAACCCGTGCATTCTGATCTCTCGCCAAGGCTGTCCAGGGGAATTTCTGTCAGCCATCTCTTCCATCTCTGCACAGGGAGGACGACTCACTGGCCCATACCGCAAAGGAGAAAGCCGATCTTCTAGGCTCTTTCTTTGCGTCTAACTCGACTCTCGATGACGGGGGGAGTACTCCGCCGACCATCCCGCGGTGTGAGTGCTCCATGCCGGAAGTGCACTTCACACAGGTTCGCAAAGCACTCCTCTCCCTGGACATCAACAAGTCGAGTGGGCCTGATGGAATCCCCCCAATTGTGCTGAGGACGTGGGCACCGGTTTTAACGCGTCTTTTCCGGTACTCCTACTCCCTAGGCGTAGTCCCAAAATCGTGGAAGACAGCTTACGTCCACCCGATCCCTAAAAAAGGCAACCGCTCTGACCCGTCCAACTACCGGCCAATCGCCATCACCTCCTTGTTCTCCAAACCAATGGAGTCCATTGTAAACTGCCAGCTCATGAGGTACCTTGAAGATCACCAGCTGATTAGTGACCGCCAATACGGTTTTCGCCGTGGTCGGTCAGCTGGTGATCTTCTGGTCTACCTAACTCACAGATGGGTGAAGGCAGTAGAGTTCAAGGGGGAGGCATTGGCCGTTAGCCTTCGATCGGGTTTGGCGCAAAGCGCTTCTTCCGAAGCTCCCTTCCTATGGGCTTCCCGAGAAATTGTGCGATTGGATCACCAGCTTTCTTGCAGATCGGAGCATCAAGGTCGTTGTAGACGGTGCAAGCTCCTATTACAAGCCTTTTAATGCTGGTGTTCCACAGGGCTGTGTGCTATCGCCAACGTTGTTTCTTCTGCATATCAATGACATGTTGCGTACCCGTAACATTCATTGCTATGCAGATGACAGCACTGGTGATGCTCTTTACACCGGCCGAGCCAATATTTCTCGGGAAAACGTCTCCGAGTGCCGGGACAAACTTGTGTCTGAAGTCGAGTCTCTGCTGGACAGAGTCTCGGATTGGGGGCGACTAAATCTAGTCCAGTTTAACCCCCAGAAGATACAAGTTTGCGCGTTAACCGCTAAAAAGAACCCTTTTGTCGTATCCCCTCAGTTTCAAGGCACTCCCCTTGTTGCCTCAGCCAGTATCGGAATCCTCGGCGTCGACATATCGAGTGACGTGCAGTTTCGTGGTCACTTGGAAGGGAAGGCCAAATTGGCCTCTAAAAAGCTTGGCGTGCTCAGCAGAGCGGGACAGTATTTCATGCCGGCACACCGCCTGCAACTTTACAAGGCGCAGGTTCGGCCGCACATGGAATACTGTTCCCATCTCTGGGCTGGGGCTCCCCAGTACCAGCTTCTTCCACTTGACCGCATCCAGCGCAGAGCGGCTCGAATCGTCGACGACCGAGTGCTTTCCGATCCGCTCGATTCACTGGCGCTGCGAAGAGATGTTGCATCTCTTTGCGTATTTTATCGCATCTATCACGGGGAGTGCTCTGAGGAATTGTTCGGATTAATCCCAGCCGCCAAATTTCGTGAACGCACTACACGTCAAACGTCCCGATACCATCCACACCATCTGGATGCTTAGCGGTCCACCACTGTACGTTTCACAAGGAGTTTTTTTCCACGTACAACCTCTCTGTGGAATAGTTTACCACCAGCGATTTTTCCAGACCGATACGACCTGGGGACCTTCAAGAAAAGAGCTTACTCCTTTCTAAAGGGCCGGCAACGCACCCGCAATTCTCCTGGTGTTGCGGTTGATCATGGGCGGCGGTAGTCACTTAACATTAGGTGAGCCACATGCTCGTTTGCCCCTTCTTCTATAAAAAAAAAATTATTACTATCATTATTACTATCATTATTATATCTGAAATTTACCTGATGAAAGTTTAATTAGCAATATAAAAGCAAAAAATAATATCTTCTACAAAACATAAACGAAAATTTCATCAAATGGAATGCGAAAAATGGTCGAAGTTACGAGTATTTCTATTACCTGCTTTTTATTCCAACCTTAAAGTATTCAAACTGAAACATTATAATTATTCCAAAAAACGTGAATATAAAATTTAAGCTGATGGTAGGTTTATAAATATTTTGTCACTGTGATTTAGCAGCAAAAGAGAATCAATCGAATGTTTTCAACCATTAGGTTCCGCATAAGACGACTATAGGCTACACAAAAATCACGTTTGTAACTGATTGACGTAAAATTTTGAAAGAATTTTACGTCAATCAGTTACAAATTTGTACATACACTTGTGCTCATAATACTGTCCTGCGCAGATGGAAAATCTCCATTGAATCTACCATGACGGAAATTTGGTTTGAAAGACATTATTATAATAATATTATACTGGCAGTACTTGATATTATATAAACAAAAGATTCACTTCGGAGTAGCTATAATTACATTTATTTACAAAGCTGTGTACCTTTACGTAGCGATTAAATGATGTGTAAGCAATTAACTAACAACTAAGCTTAAACTTAAACTTAGAACTATGTTTCCTTGTTACATAACTTATGGTGTTATAGACTAACTAAAATAGTCTCATTTGTACTTCAATGGCATCCACATGCAGCTGTACTCAAGTTAAATGATAACGTATCGGTCTAAATATCTCCCAATGCATAAATAGCAGCTTAAAGAATTAAAAAAAACTGTTTTTAATACATAAAAATCTCGTCACGACTCACTCAACGATATATTTTACGTGGAAGATCCCGCACGAACGGGTTGGCTCGACCGGGGTAGGACCACGCTGTCAAAGAATACCAGCGTCAAATAGCAGCTTAATGCTGCTGTGTTTTGTGTGGTAAATGTAGAGAACCGGAGACCCTTTTTACTGGAAAAGGGGCATTCCATCTTAGTCCTCAAAGCTGACAACGCATCTTCATTTTGATTCGCAAACGAGGATAGATGTAGATGTCTATGGGCCACAGCAACCACTTACCATCAGGTGAACAGTGTGCTCGCTTGTCAACCTTTTCCTATAAAAAAAGAATACCAGCGTAAAATAGCAGCTCAATGGGGCTATGTTTCGTATAGTGAGTGTAGGGAACCGGAGACCCTTTTTACTGAAAATGAGTCATTACATCTCAGTCCTCAGGACCAGGTAACGCATCTGCATTTTGATTTTTAATTGAAGATAGATGTGGATTTCTATAGGCCCCAGCATTCACTTGACGTCAGGTGGACTGTGTGCTCGTTTTTCACCCCTATTCTGTAAAAAAGTACGGCTCCGTGGCACAGTAGCCGCCGGTTCGAATCCTGCACGGAACAGATATTTTATGGCCTACAAATAATTGTTCCGGGTCTAAATGTTTGTCCTCGTGAAATTTATATTTGTAAACTCTTATATACCATACATAAGAAAATCCCGGTGTGGATTTAACGTTTTAAAAAGAAAAAAATTGTTAGGCCTCTCTCCACTCTTACATCTAATCTACTTTCATAGGAAAAATTCTATTGTAAATTTTGTAAAATAAATCCAAATAAAATGTTAATTTACTGAACTGATGGTGAAAAAAATGTGTTAAGAGCCCATCTAGTAAAATACTTCAAACCGATAGTCACTGTTAAGTGAAATTATTCTTTATTGTTACAATAATTAATATAAAAATTATTCATTAAGCATTTGGAAAATCAAATTTTTAAAAAAAGAAACATACGAAAAATATAATTTTATCTGATGAAGATCGCCACATGCTAGAAAGAAGAACAATTTTACAGTCTGATTCAATTGAATGGCGTCAAAAGCGGAAGTTGTGGCTTACACCATCCATTTTCGGAAGGGTGTGCAAACGAGGAATGATAAAATGAGGACCTTTGGTAAAAACTATTCCGACGGTAAAAAATTTAGATCATTTCAAGTCAATTAAACATGGTAAAAATTATGAATATATTACACGCGAACAACTAAAAAAACATCTTAAAACTTCCATAAAAACATGTGTATTTTTTGTTGACCCAGATTTGCCATTTTAGGAGCTATTCCGGATGAAATTGTGGACGACAACAAAATCGTTGAAATAAAATATCCCTACTCAGCTAAAAGAATGAGCGTTAACGGTGGGATAGAACAAAAAAAATTGGTTATGGGATAAGGAGGGATAAGGATAATATTTGCATAAATAAAATACATGATTGGTACTTTCAGGCATAACGCCAATTGCATCTCACAAGACGAAATATTAGCAGTTTGGACTGAAATAGATATGAAAATTGAATTCATAGAGGAAGATACAATTTTTGCGTGAAGTAAAGAATAAACTGAAAATGTTTTATTTTAATTGTTTACTACCAGAAATAGTTGATTCCCGGTTAGACAGCTAAAAGGAAATTCGAGAACCGAAATATATCGTTGATGCAATAAGCATAAAAAAGACGAAACGGAAAGTGATAGTAATTAACACACCGAACCGCAAAAATAGTCAAATAATAGTTATTTTCGATGTAACTGCGGGAAGTGAGTATTTAACAATGCGTAAGAGCATTTTATAATGCGTAGTGTAGTTAGTAAAAGATAATATACATTTCGTCAATCATACATATGAATGAAATTATTTTTTAATTGTTCTTAATTCTTTTACAACAGATTATATTATTAAAATGAAACGTAACTGTTCTGGTGCAACTATGGTAATGTGTTTCTTTTTTCAAAAATGTTCCAAATACTTGGATTATATAAACTGCAAGCATTAAAACGAATGTTTGTTAGTATTATTTACTTGTAATAGTTTTAAATTGTATTAAGATGTGTTCTAAGATACAAACAAAAAAATACAAAAACTCAAGAACTTAAATTTTTCAAATCTTTAGTTACGTATTTTTGTAATGCCACCTACAAATAGTCTCGCTCGATGGAAATATTGGCTGTGTGCGTCGTTACGCAGCAAGTCTGTTTGAAATACCTAATTAATGCCGTTCGGGCGACTAAGTTGCTAGAACAGAATAGTTTATTTGTTTTAGTACGTTTTATTTTCTGAATTTGCTTTGTTACGATGCGATTGATCATAGTAAACACCAGGTTGCTACGTCAATTTTGAAGAATAATTCTTTTAGTAGCCATTATAACAGATCACGAATTTTTCCGTGCGCAAGTTATTCGAGATAGCCTCAAAAGTGCGTCACATAGGAACGAGCTTGTAACTGTATGTTAGTCACACCACACATGTGATATCGCCTTTTTAAAGATAGTCACATATTATTCTAACATTTTGGAAACGGCTATTATTATGCAAAATAGCGATCAAAAACTCAAATATATACCTCAAACAATAATATGATACTGTACGGATCGGCTCCAAAATAGAAGTTCCGGCCGTCAAGTGCACAGAGCTTCTAACATAATGGTGTTTCCTAGAAACATTTATTTTAGTATTGTATGCTCTAGGTTTTGTCGACACGATGTTTCATAGAAAATTATGAACCATCGCCTCGACAAAACAAATTATATCGTTAGCAGAGCACAGCTATAAATTATAGTAGGCCCCTAGTAAATTTATTATACAGGCTGTCCAAGTAGAAGTCGACGTCATTTCGGAATCGGGTGATAGATCAAGACATAATCGTTAACAGAAAAGGATAAAATTTTTTTTGCTATTATCACACTCCTCCCGCACTCTTTTACATTTGATATGTGGTCGTCTATTAAACATAAAATATACGTAACCAGGTTATCCTGATCACATCAAGATCAATATGTTTATATTTGTTTATACAAATACACACAAATAAATATTTCCCAAGAATCTTTCTATATCATCTTAAGCTAAAGAACCCCGTTCACGAAAACAGGGCTCGAAAAGGTAACAATAAAAATAAAAGGGGTAACAAAGAATTAAATAAAAAATTTTAAAATGTGGGAGTGATCCGAGTGCTCTTTATATAACAAAAATTATAAGTTTTGAATATTTTAAGCGGTTTTAGTAAATTTAATGGATTTTAAAGGCAATATTAAGCCTTTATTTTACCATAATACATAATATTCGAAATTAATATACACTTCTCATCAAAAAAATCGAAACACCTTGCAAGTTTATGTTTTGTAAGGATTATCAGTTTTTTTTTTAAATTATTAACGAATAAATATCAAATGTCGATTTATAGTAAGTTTTATGAGGTTTTCAAATTCTAATGTTATTGTTCTAAATTCAAGTGAAATTTTCATAGGTAACATGTATTCTTTAATGAGTCATTTTTATTTTGTATGGAGAACGAAGGCAATGAATGAAACAACACACGTAGGTGAAAAAAAAACTGAAAAACTTTTATTAAATAACGTTTAATAACTAGTGTTCCCTTCTCGAGCCCTTATCACCGCTTTCATCCGGTTTTTCATCGATCGGATTAGAGTTACGATGACATGCTGTGGGATGTTACTCCATTATTCCTGAATGGCACTTTTCAGCTGGTCAAGTGAGTCTGGGGCAGGATCTCTCGCTCGGATTTGCCTCTTTAGTTGATCTCAGAGATGTTTAATTGGATTCATGTCCGGGCTCCTTGCTGGCCATTCCATTATGGAGATACCGACTTCCGTAAGATAATCACGTACGGCGCTCGTTGTGTGGGCTCTGGCGTTATCGTGCATAAATGTGAACCCGTTGCCGATAAAGTGTGCATAGGGCATCACGTGAGGTTCTAGGCACTGTTCCACGTACCGATGACAGTTTAAAGCAGGTAGACGTGGCCCAGACACGGAGGCAAGCTCTGTCTTACCGTCGGTGCTGATTCTTCCCCAAACCGTCCACGAACCACCACCATAACTGACCCTTTCTTCAATGCAGCATTATGCAAAGCTTTTTCCATCTTCTGTGGACCTTATTCCTTCCATTGTTACCATAGAGCATGATTTTACATTCATCAGAGAAGAGAACTTTGCTCCATGGAAGGTATGACCAATTTAGGTACTCGCGTGTAAAGTCAAGACGCGCTCTTCGAGGGTCTGCAGTTAATTTCGGTCCATTTGCTGACTTGTGTGGTACCAGCCCACGTTCCTTCAACCTTCTTCTAATTGTAGAGTTACTTACAGCGACCCTTCGGAAAACTTGAAGCTGCTGCTGCAGTTGAAATGCATTAAGGCGCCGGTTTCGTAAAGAAGTTGATACAATAAATCGTCATCTCTCTCATAAGTGACCCGATTCCTGCCAGATCTAGAACGGCGCGTGAATATATCAGTCTCTTGATAGCGGTTGTAGACTCTATGAACAGATGAAAGGCTTAGATGCAATGTTCGAGCCACAACACGCTGACTAAGTCCAGAATCCAGCAATGCCACCACTTAGGCGGCTTCTGTGGGCGAAATATCCAAATGTTTTATGAAATAAAACTTTTTCAGACGTCTTAAAGTCACAGTAAACAAATTAAAAACAAAAACGTTAAAGATAAACGCAAATTTTTAGTTTTTAAAACGTGAAATGGTCTCCAACTATAGACGCAAATTTGTCTCAAAATAGTGATTCATTTCATTTAGAGGATAAGCAAATGAAATTCTAATTTAGAACTTTGAATTTTCGTTTACCATTGTAATGGCCAGATTGCCAGCTATACCATATCGTTTTTTTTTTTTCATGGAATGAAAACTCTTTTGTATTAAATTAGGTGTTTCAATTTTTTAACAAATTGAAACGAAGGTGTTTCGATTTTTTTTATGAGAAGTATATTTTAACTTTCAGCTTATTAATACATTTTTTATTGTTTCAAATATTAACTTTATGATATTTTAATACGGCTTTATATAGAAATGATTTGCTAAGGTGCACCTAAAGGAGCTTTCTTTTTTTACATCAATAATTGTTTTACTAAGACTACTATAACGCGTTGATAAATCGACAATAGTAAGATACCGCAAGGACCTAGGACAGTGGATAAGTTCATCATATAATGACAACAACTAAGAAGTAAGAAGAGTAGTTATTAATTAGTCTCAAATCTGATGTAAAATACTTGTCTACTGATAAATATTAAATTTTGTTTTGTGACACCAAGGAAGAGTACATAGCATAATAAGTTAAATTGCAAACTATTAGCTTAGACATTATATATTACTGTTGCAAGGACAATGGCTTAGTAATTTAGTACTTGAATAAATCAACGGTCTACTAAATTATGGGTTGAAATAAAGCAAAGACTTTCTTTGTGTATACATTTATAATTACATTGCTGCAATCTGATGTAAAAATGTTTTGGTTTTATTTTACACACCTTTATAAGCTTGACTTGTATATAAGTACGTACGTATGTAGGTATTTATGATTAAAATGGAATTTATTATTTCAGATTTCATCTACTTCTGGATGTCTGTATAATCTGAAATTTAGCAAACTTGTTAAGAACCGATTACAATATAATAATACAATAACTATTCCCTAGTATTCTCCCTAGGATCATCGCAGCTCAGAAGCATTTCGTTTAACTACTAATATATTTTATTCAAAATTCAAACTGTAATATAATAACTTTTAAAGACAAAGTTTTTAAGATGAAAACTATCACCTTCCCTGATGTCTACCTCCAAGCCAAATCTCAGACGGTACACTATGATAACAAAGAAAACTCTTTCTACGTTTAAGAGCCAAGGAAGCTCTTGGGCTTAAGCGAGTACTTAAATTTCCCCACCCACCCACAATATGCTAACAACCTGTATTCTATTCCCGCCGGCACCAATAAAGTTGTAAATAGCAATTTTAAATCATAAATCATTTACCAACTGAAGGAAAACATCCTGAGAAAACCTACATTTCTGAGTAATAGAATATTACAATGACCTGGCTAGTGTGCGCATTGCGCATTGGGCCTTCTAAAAATATATTATGGCATACGAAACAGATTATAATCATAAAATTAAAACACTAACGTTAACCTAACATAACTTTATTAACTCTCAAACCGTGCATAACTGCCTCTTTGTAATACGATAAAAGAGGGAAATTAAAATTTAATAAAAATTACTTTAACCTTTTATTAAAAGCTTAATTTTTGACTGTTTTGGATGGACTATGGAATATCACAAGCATAAGATCCACATCTTTTAATAAATGGGTTTTACCTGTGTGTAAAAAAAAACATCATAAAAATTGGTTCACAATTGGCGAAGATAGCGCGTAACGTACAATAGAAAATATAATTTGATTGAGAACCTCCTCTTTTTTTTTTTTTTGAAATAGGCTGATTTATAATGTAGTAGTAGGTTTTTAAAGGAGGAATCAATTTACTCTTTTAATATAATTTGCACAAATATCACTGCAAGAGTATTGACATTTGGGGAGAGACTTTTAGGTAGGATAATATTACCACATAAGTAAAGAAACTGTACAGAGACAAAGGTTCTGAGAAGCTGACAAAATGTTTATCTATTTTGGTAGGGTTGACACAGGAGGATATAAACAAAACGTTTATTATTATTTTATTATGTACATGTGATAATTTTTTTGCGTAGTATTTAGGTACTCAATCATTTTATATATATATATATATATATATATATATATATATATATATATATATATATATATATATATATATATATATATATATATATAATTTATGAATAATTTGCTGAACACCTTGGGCACGTTTTAATATATCACTGCGATAATTAAATAGTGATATATTTTTATTACCTTTATTTTCTTTCTCTTATTCAATTACAAATACAATTTTATTTTATATAAGCACTACTAATTTGCTATTTTTAAATCAAACGAGAATAAAAATAAACGTCCCCGTCATCGTGTCGTTGCCAGTGGCACCGCTTAAGGGGATATAGTAAGTCAGTTAAAATTATAATTTCGTCCCCACTTGCTCGCGCGTCGTATGCTATGTACCGACATGTTTGTAATCACTAATACTGTAAGTAGAAAGGTCGTTAGATACTTATTTCATTAGGTTTATCATATTTATGCATGTTTCTTAACGCCAAGCCAGTCGCTTCTTATTTTTATTACGGTTATTTCCCATTTTAATTTTAAGTAGTCCTGTTGCGTAATGTATATTCTGATCATAAGCGACACAACCTTTCCCTTCAACGGCCGAAGCGAAGTGACCGGGCGGCAGGAATCACGCTTCAAGAGGCCGATAGTTTAGGTAATTTTTTTTACAGTGAAAATAATGGTATTTTAAAAAAAGTAAATAACATAAGCACTGCTTTATAGTTAATTCAGTTAGTATGCAAAGTTTCATGATTTTATTTAAAGTATTTTATGAATAACAGCGGTTTATTATTTATTTTGGAGGTAACTTTGGATTTTTTTTCTATCGAGAAAATTTTACGAAATCGAGTTTTCGTCTAATATAATCCTTAACATTAATCCTCAATTTTACCATATATTTATTTCAAAATTAATGCTGCAATATTTTCGGCATAACGAAGGATCTTGCTAAGCCATTTGAGATTATATTTCCCCTAAACGCCCTAAGAGCGGGGAAAATACCTTTATAATATATCTTGGATATTTAAATAAGTAAATCACTATAAATGTTAATTTAATCCTCAAAGAAAACATATAAGATGACAGAGGAGGATTGGGTAAAGGTTTTAATTAAATTAAATTATATCTTTGTTTGCCTCTTATTAGAAAAAAAATCCCAAAGAGTACCTATTTTTGTCTCAAAGAGTAACTTTATAAATAGTTTTTACATTACATAAAAAGTCTTGAAATATTTTTATTGAGTTTTATTTTAATTCCCCGTTTTACTCCTGAAAATATAAATTTTCCCCAAAATTGAATATACCCGCACAAGCGTGCCTGCGTCATCGTCCAGTAATCCCCAGCGAGCTCTGTCGCAGCCCGTTTTAGCACATCGTCGATGGATGGAGTGCATCGCGCGTCGGTGTTGGAGCCACTTAATTCAAATTCAAATACATTTTAGTTTATGAAGAGTTTATACTCATTTGTAAATATTTGTTTGATTAAAAATACTTAGTTTTGTTAATATCTGTACATTGGTAACAATATTTTTTTAAGTGCATAAAGAAGAAATAATTTTCGCAGCGACGATGACAAGTGAAATTATAAAATGCATTTTTATATAATAATTTAGATGTGGAACGACCAACACGCTCTCGTTAATTAGATTTTGATGTTATTAATACCTTTATAGTTTTATTATTGCATATTTGTTTAAAGAAGTTAATACTGAATTTTATAATTATGTAGGTATTATAATTAAACGCTAGTTTTATTATAGAATATTATTGGCAAGGGAAAACTGGATATAGACACTAATATCAATATAACTATTATAAAATCAAATCGAACAATTTAAATAAAAGAAAAATGGTGAGTTCCTAACTATACAAAAACATTTTAGTGTTTATATTTTCCTTAAATGTCATGCAAACCATAAAGGTATTAGATTAATAAAAGTATTAGATAAGCTAAATGTGACTGCTCACCGCATGAGGAACGTCGCTCATCGAGTTATGAAGAAGGCTGTTTTCTGGGTTTCTCCACGTGATAGACTTAATAATAAAGATATTCGGAGTAATACAAGTGTAACCGATATAGCCCAGCAGATTAGTAAGCTGAAGTGTCAATGGGCCGAAGATATAGCTCGATAAAGTGACAATAGATGGGGAAGAAATGTTCTCGTGTGGCAACCTCGTACCGGTAAGCAAAGATCTAGGTGCCCCCCCCACTAAATGGGGGACACAGGAAGTTGATAGATGCCAGTGGCTCAGGATCGTGCTTTGTAGCATTCTTTGGGGGAGGGCCTATGTGAATATAAAACTAGTTGCTACTACTAATACCTAATCTTCATTCTATTTACCCCCACACACACACACACACGCATCCCTCTCTCTCACACACGCACATACACACACAGCCCTATTGGACCCTCTGCTGACCTCTCATCCGGACGGATATCGGGTGTCTGTCGATGCCCCTCGAACCACTATCTGATCCGAAGTACGGTGACACTGATGCTCCCATCGCGTTTGCGTTCTTCAGGTTGCCATCATGTTGGCTTCACAGGTCGGCCGATTGGGACGCCATGCGATCTTTTTTTGCATCTTACCCTTGAGTTTTTGTGTGTGCTTCATAAAGAACACTATTATTTCGTGCTTCGCATAACAACTTGGTTCGACGAAACATTAGACTTTGCCAAATAATATTGGCGTTGCATTGTGAAAACTTGACCTCATACAAAATCAGCTACGTAGTTTTAAGATTAATAAACTCATAAGAATGAAGTGGCTTCGCAGTGATATGCCTTCTCTGCTTGCACAGCGAAGCCAAAACTTGGTCTACAAAAGAACACAGATCACGAAGACATAACTCACTGGAATACACTAATGAAATACCAAAGCGAAGATCGATACATAACAAGAGCTCGGCTGACCCTCCTGATCACACCAAACTACACACCAAACAACTGTGATTGGGCATCGATAGCTACTATATCAATTCTGCCGGCTATCGAAGGTTTCCCATTTTCAAACGTTAAGTCCATCGTCGATAGCTCTCTAGCTAACTCTATTTTTCGTATTTACTTCGTGCTGGATGATCCCAGCTTTGTAACTGATTCTGTCGCTTATGTGGTGCTCCAGGGAATGGAACTTTTTTATTCCATCCTCTGGGGTACCTATCGGAGGCAAAACTCAGCCATGGATTGGTCGCTCCTGCAAAATTGCATTACGTCATAAGCAAGCCTGTGCTCACGCATCGACGTCTCGGGATGCAAGTAATAGCGCTCTTAAAAAGACGTATATTTCCGCCTCCAGATTCTACAAAAGTGTCATTGCCAAGGCACAGTCAGAGCATCGGCAGAATTGGCGAGAAACTAGTTCAACTTCCTTCGGAATCACGAGCATTCTGATATCTCGCCAAGGATGTCCAAGGGAACTTCTATCAGCCATTTCTTCCATTTCTGCACAGGGAGTACGACTCACTTGCCTATTCCGCAAAGGACAAAGCCGATCTGCTGGGCTCTCTCTTTGCGTCCAACTCTACCCTTGATGACGGGGGAATCACACCTCCGACCATCCCACGGTGTAAGTGCTCCATGTAGGATGTCCTGTTTACCCAACGCTCGATGTCATGTTATGTTGACTATTTTTACGGACTCTGATTGCTTTCAAAAACGACTTACTTGGTTGTAATTTTCAGAACTGTGTACCGCTCAAACGATAACGTGCCACTCATAAATGAGTTTAAGCATATGTAATAGAAAGTGTGTTTTGTGTAAATTGCGGCTCTTCTGGTGGATTGCTAAATGTTTTAGGACATTGTTTTTCAGTTTCTCAAAAATCATACTAGATAATAAAAACCATAATATTAGTAGTTCTATTATAACCACAAAATCTGATACTTTTTTTTAAATATGTCTTTGCTGCAGGTAGTCCTGCAAAAGCTAGTTCTACGTTGCTAGTCGGTATAAAAATAGAAATAAGAATAAAAATGATCTATATATATATATATATATATATAAAATAAACAAAAATATATCTTATAGGAATTCACCAATGATCGACAATACATCACACATCACGTTCCAGGGGGATCAATGTTTGGGCGCAGAGCAATGTCCTTTCAAGTACAACATCACGATCTACCTTTTATTGCAATAAACTTGAGTGTTGGTTTATAAATGGTTTCAATTTACCTGCACTCGTAAAACATTACCCTCCTTCTTGGAAAGTCGAGTAATAAAATCACTGTCTATTCTCTGCTTAGCAATCGGTCCCGACTGTAACGTAACACATTTTGTTACAAAATATTACATTCATCACAAAGAAGCGGGGACATGACGAAAAATTAAAATTATTACTGTATCGAAGTAGTTTTATTCTTTTGTTGAAAAGTAAAGCTGTATAATCACGTAAAATAATGATACAGAACATACATACATACCTTAAAACCAAACACTTAAAACACCCTTTTTTGGATACAAACACTTCGCTCACACTAAACTTAATTTAAATTTAAAAAAATAATCGCTGCTTTAATTTTTTAAATATTCGCATGACGTTCAATGGTGTTTTCACTCAATAAAGTATTAGAAGCGGACGGATTATTCTTAAATTGTGACAGTAATACTAGTTACTTTCATTTCGAAACGCACACATTAAAATTATGGACATGTTTTAAAAATTAATAAAAAAGTAATGAATAAATAGCAAATTAAAAGTTGTAATTTTTTATTATAAATATGTTGGATAAGTATCACAAAACTTCAACTTAACTTAAAAATACAAGAGACTCATTCCATTTCGAATGTGTGTGGTTTAACAAGGGTCATAGTGGAAAAATAATTGTTGTACAGAATTGAAAAAAATTACAGAATAACAAAAACTGAAAAAATATAACTATAAATTTGTGAAATTATCTTAAACAACATAAGCACACCATTTAGCCGTTAATTATATTTAGAATAGAGAGTATAGGCGATCGTTGCATTAGTTCATCTGTTAATTTTGGCAAATTTTAGAAAAAGTAATTTTAATATAATGCTCATTGATTAGATAACAATTGTGTTTTAAATTCTTGAGCCAGGGTACTAAAAGGTACATTCGAGATTAAAATCTAAAAAGAAAAGAATCAAAAAATTATCCCCTAAGCACAAACCTCCTGTCATTCGCAGAGGGTTATGACATATAGGTTTCCTCGCGAAATTTGAAAACGTGCACATGATAAAATCAATGTTATAAAGTAGGCAATATATCATATATTAAGCAACAGTAGCCAAACATTAAGAATTTGGACCACGTATGTAAAAGTCGTGAGTTTGAATCTGCTATTTATCTACTGTTGTGAACCCTACCTAATCTAACTTGCTTGTAAGATCTTCTCTTTTTTTTCTTCCGACGAGCACGTCCTGTATTTTTTCTGCTTCGTGAAGTTAATACTCAACTTTCATAGCAGTACATCGTACGTGAGACAGATTCGTATTTAAATTAAAACTCACCTCTAAATTCTTATCTATTTATATGTTGCAAACATTTTACTATGACAGTTGGTAGCGCTATGGCTTATTGTTCGTTGCGGAGGCGTGGCGAGATTTGTGACTTTACTTTGAGAACACTGCAACATACGTCGAATGTTATATTTGAATTTACAAATTTTTAAGTTACAGTCCATACTCTCAATCAAAGCACTGATTTGAAAAAATATACTTAGTGCAAACAATTTTCTTTAATTTAATACTGTATGGAATATTGTGGCGGGTAATTATAATTCACTAAGAGGGCAATTTTCTGAGCTCGCCTAAGTATTAACGAAGTAGGAAAATGCTAATTACTTGGCAAGTTGCCTTGGACGACAATTTGCTGCTAGTTGAGAAACTAGATAAAATGCTGACTTGCTATTGGGCAGTTAAATCTAACAATTATCCTAACAACATTCTTCTTAAATTGCTATAAAACCTAATAAATAATTTATTCTTGTTCGTATACGTGATTGTGAACGCTGATAATGAGGTCCCGAACTTCAATCCAAGGTAATAATCAGGAGTAATATATATATATATATATATATATATATATATATATATATATATATATATATATATATATATATATATATATATATAAGATAAGATATATTTATTTGCAAAAACATGTGTAGATAATAATACATTTGATGTTTATTATTGGTCTTAAAGTTATAATTTTGAATCAACATGTTTGACCATAGTTGGTGTACAAATATGAAAAAAAAAATAGAAAATAAAGATAGGTAGCTGTAACAGATAATTAATGAGTTATGACAAAAGGTATAATATCTACTAAATAATTTATCAGAACATGAAGTAATTGAATGTAACAAATGTCAATTATATTTCCTATCAAAAATAATTATACAATGGCATTAACAATACAATGATATTAACAATGTATATAATAAAGTAGTAAATAGTAATTAAATAGGTTTGTTACATTCATGATTCAAGATTTGTCGTTAAGGAAGTCATTAACATTATAACAGCATTTTGCAGTCAATATTTCTTTTAATGTTTTCTTAAATAATCCTGTATTCAATTGTTTAATGTCGTTTGGAATTTTGTTATATATTAATGGAGCTTTGCATACTACACTTTTACGTAGTAGTGCTGTTTTAGCAGGGTGAGCACATAGTCTATTGTTGTCTCGGCGATTACGTCTTACATTGTCTGATAGGCGAGGAAACAAGTGTGGGTTGCTTCTAACGAATAAAGCTATTTCCAATATATATAGTGATGGAAGTGTGAGAATTTTGTGTTTGATAAATAATGGCTTACAGCTCTCTGTACTTTGAATACCAAACATGGCCCGTATGCATCGCTTTTGCATTTTAAATACCGTATCTGTGTTAGTTGAGTTGGCCCAAAAAATGATGCCATATCTGAGAACAGATTCAAAAAGACCATAGTATGCCGAAAAAAGCGTATCTGTGTCGATAGTTGGAGCTAGTTTATGAAGGGCGTATGAAAGATTGCTGATTTTTTTACATAATACGTTAATGTGTTCTTTCCAATTTAATTTGCTGTCTATAATTAAGCCAAGAAAGCGGGTAGAAGTAACTTCACTTATCGTGTAATTATCATAAACCAAATTTATATTTAATGGATTTTGTGATCTTTGTCCAAAGTGCATTATATTTGTCTTCGTTAAATTGATTTTTAAATTATTATTGTTTAGCCATGAAATTATAGATGTCTATGCGTTTTTGATGTCAAATTTATAATGATTAATGTCCTTACATGCAATTGTAACAGTACTGTCATCAGCAAATAGTGTAATAGGCTGTGTCGTTGTATTTGACAAGTCGTTAACATATATAATAAATAAGAGTGGCCCGAGTACACTGCCTTGGGGCACGCCATATGATACATAGCGCTTCTTGGAAGTGTATATTTCTTCATTTTTGGTTTCAAGATTCACTCTATTATTTCTGTTATTTGTTGTCGATTATTTAAGTAGGAACGAATTAAATCTAAGACATTTCCTCTAATACCGTAAGCGTCAAGTTTATTAATAAGTATATTATGGTCTACATAGTCAAATGCCTGTGACATATCGCAGTAAATAGTACAAATGAGAAATCTTTTGTCAACGTGGCATATAATATTTTCAATGAATTCATAAATGGTCATATTTATGGTCTTATTTTGCCGGAACCCTTTTTGTTCATTGCACAAAATTTTGTGTTTTTCGAGATAGGAGTTAAATTCACCATAAAGATATTTTTCAAAAATTTTCGAGAATATTGATAATAATGCTATAGGTCTATAATTTTCCATTAACTGTTTATTTCCTTTTTTGAATAATGGTTTTATAATTGATAATTTAAGGTCTTTTGGAAATATTCCTGTTGATATACATAAGTTAATGATGTGACTCAGATGGTGGCATATATCCTCACTTACTGCTTTAATTATTTTTGTGGAAATACCATCGTATCCTACACTGTTCGTGTTTTTCAATGTTTTTATAATCTTATTTATTTGGTATGGTGAACTTGGTGCAAGAAACATTAAATTTAATTGGTGTTTAATTGTAGTATTTACTTTTTTTCCCGGCATCCGGAAGGGGATTAACTTTTTCAATAAAATAATTATTAAACGCGTTAGCTATTTTTTTAGGATTATCTATGCAAATTCGATCATTAATTTTTATGTTGACAATAGTTTCTTTAGGTGTATTGAGTCTTGTTTTGTTTATAATTTGCCACGCTGTTTTACTTTTATTACTAGAGATTTTTATTTTATAATTATTTTGTGCATGTTTCGTTAGGGTTATAATTTTTTTAAATAATTTACTATATTTTACATATTTTAATTTGTTCTCTTTAGTTGAATTCAATCTGAATTTCCAAAGCAAATCTTTTTTCTTTCTACTGCAAACCTTGACTCCATGGGATACCCATTTTGGTTTACTATTGACTTTTATCAAAACTTGTATTTGCGGAAAACAAAGGTCATAAAAAAGTTTAAAATCATCAATAAAATATTGGTAGGCTATGTTTGGGTCATTAGCATGGTAAATATTCAAAAAAGATAAACTTTTAATACACATTTTAAATTTTTCAATGTTCTCTGAGCTATAATCACGTTTTCTGGTACGCCGAAAATTTAATGTCGGTATTTTTTTTAGCAGGTGCTTTGATTAACTGAGCGGTATGGTCTGAGAGACCTAATTCTAAAATTTCAGTTTTACAACCCTTTTTTGAAATTATGTGCAAAATTGTCAATACATGTTCGACTGGCTAGTCTCTTTGGTTCATGTAGTGCTAGCTTAAGATTATAACTTAATAATAAACATTCAAAGTCTAAAGTAACATTATTGCTTTTTAAAACATCTATATTAAAATCACCAGAAATTAAAATATTTTAAATTAAGATTGGCAAAATAAGTCAAAAGTTTTTCCAACCTCTGAAAGAATGTATACAAGTTATTTTGATTGGGTATTCTATAAATACATATTGTTACGAGCTTGAGGTTCGTGACAATAAAAATTGCCGATAAAATTACCTAAATTAACACTTTAATTTACTTTACACAAATTAAAGTTAAAAACACTAATAATTAAACACACTTATTCACTTTATTCCGCTCCGAAGCTTCGCTTGTTTCGCCAAATCAACACTGCTCCCATCGCATCTTGCAGCGCCTATATATTTAAATTAGCAAAGAAATAGCCAGAATGTTCAAGTAAACACGCGCAAGGTACCGAGCGTTCGAGTTTCGACTAGGCGCTGTCGGTTGAGTGATTTGTGATGTCATTTTCTCATCGTCCCTCGCTCTCGTTCCTGACACTAGATGGCGCTAGTGTATCGTTGACTTGAGCGCGTAACACTATAATAACAATTTTAAAATCAATAAGTTCAATTGCATAGCACTCAAATACATAGTCAAGACAATATTTACTAATTTATGAAAATTCCCTGAATTTATGTTCTTTTTTCAGTAAGATGCATGTTCCTCCTCTGTTGCTATTGCTTCGGCTGTAAGACGAAGCCAAAATGTAATTTGGTACATTTAGGTTTAATTCCTGACCTGCCATCATAAAATGCTCTGTTATACATATAGCGTCTATAAATTTGTTAATGTCTCTGAGTTCTTCCAGATTTATACATAATGCATCTGATTTGTTAAGTAGTCCTGCAATATTTTGATGTAAGACATGTATATATTTTTCAGAGAAAAAACTGAGTGTCGGTTTCTTTTTCGTCAATTTTATAGACCTTGTCGAAATATCAGGAGTACTGTGTTTTATACTATTATTTTTTTGTATGTCGATCTGTTCAGATGAACACAAATCAATTAAAATATTGTCCATAATACGGTCGTATATATTTTTTATTCCGTATTTATTAATTTTTCTTGTTTTATAAGAAAACATATCTAGTGATAGATCACGGTTGCAGTCAAATAGGTATGCGTATTCATTATTCTGTATGTCAAGATGAAGGAGATTAATAAACATTTCAACTTTAAAATTATATATAGGTGCTCCTGTTATATATGTCGGTACACAAATTATCTTATTAGTGTGGGTTATTTTTTTAGGGAATCTTTTATCATATTTATTGTGTTAATTTGACTCCCCTCAGCTTTAATATCGTTTTCTTCAAAACAAAAAATACAATAATCATTTAAGGTAAAGTCTTTTAATTTGTTTTCTATGTTGCATAAAAGTTCCTTTATAGTACCATTCGGGATTACATGATGGCAGAAATCAAAGTAATTTGAAAAACACGTCTTCAATTATGGATAGGGACCCTGTTTTGTTACTGCTTAGAATGCATAATTTGTTCTTTTGTTTACGATTTGCTATCATTGTTGTCAGTTCTTCATTAAGTTGAGGTTTTTTGTTATTATAAGAAAAGGATGTAGATATTTCTTTTGATTTATTTGCTGTATAGACGTAACACGTTTGAGTTTCTTTGTTATGCATCTGAGACGAGCTTTTGGTATGTTCTCCTGATGGTTGAAAAAGTTCGCCATTTTTTTTTAATATTGTTTTTAATATTGTGTTCAAAAATTGGCACGTTATTGTTATGCAATGTTTTGTACTTTCGTTTTGAAACTGGTGTTATGCTTTTTTTCTCAGGCGTTGAGTATATTTTTTTGTACGCGTTGTTAGTCTTTATTATGTTTTGAAGATCAGATTTGAGACAAAAGTTTTCGCTATTTAGATTTTCAATCTCTTGATGAGCACTCTGTAGTTGCGTCGTAAGTGTTTTAACTTGTTCGCTCAGATAATTTAATACGTCACTATTGTCATGTAAGCTATCCGGAATACTCATTACTGTGGATTCAAATATGTTTTTTTCATGGTTATTTGTCATGTTTGTAAGGTCATTTAATGAACTTGTTCTACAAGGTTTGCGATAAGTAATTTTATTGCTGTCTGTATCCATTTTATAAAAATTTATTCTTACACACGAATATCTATTGCTTTCTGTTAAATGTGGGTCGATAAGTCTCGCGATACTAAGTATTTTAATATAATTTGTTGAAAAATTAATCACAAAAAGAACAACGTTAAGGGGCTCGAATCATCGCCTTTCAATGTACTCGTTCAAATGTAGCCTAATGTGCCACTCGACCACGATGTAACTACGATATTACGCTGAAATTTTGGTATGGTTCCTAGCAGTCTTGTTTTTTAAATACGACAAGTCGGTTATTGTGACTCATAACTCAGGAATTTTTTCCAAGTTCGGTGCACTGCTACACCGTAAAGTTAATTAATCACTTTTTATTATAATCATTCACTTTTCTGACACTGGACGCACACTTTTTAGTATTAAATGGCAATAAGATATTATTTTCATCACTTCAGCTTAAGGAAATATTATTTGTAAAAGTTTCACAATTAAATACACTTATTTGATAATGATAGTGGTTATTTATATTTGAAAACACTTCCGCACCTCTATTGATACTTGTGAGACTCAAGTTATATTGAAGATATGATTATAGAGAAACTTGTTTACATTTAACTATTTAAGGTTTGTTAAATAACTTAAATGTTTACAGCAGCAATTTGCAATACGGTTTAATGACAAACAGCTGATCTTGTTACGAACAGCTGATCACTATTTTACACTGTAACAACCAACGACCGCTGTTTCACTTTATTCTACTAATGTATCTTGTAACACTACTAAAATTGTTCTTAAATATACTTGTTTACTTATTTAAAAATGCTGTTTTATATTTAAAATAATTTTTAATACGGGACACAAGCACTTGACAGCCGACCAAGCTACCCGCCCCTCGCCCCTCGCCCTCGCCCCTCTCGTATATATATATATATATATATATATACAATTATCTATATATACAATCGAAGATTGTAAGCAGTAAGGGAAGAATCTTAGTGGCAGTTGGTAAAAAGTTATAAAATTAAAATATGGAATTAAGAAACCGATGTATGAAGGAGCTTAATTGTATAATAAATTGCCTAAGGCTATAAAAGTTGTTGAATTTACAATGATTATAAAATTCAATATTATTTAAGTATCTGTAGTTTACAAAAAATAATCCGAATCTATCTTAGAGAAAATAAATCGAACTGTAATATCATTTGTAAATATGCATGCTCACTGCAGAATCTAGTAGCAGTTTTTTTTCTAGATTTTGTTATTTAGAAAATAAAAAAATAATCTTAAAATGCGCCTAAGATATGTGAAAGTTGCAAGTATTAAGTATCCACTATTTATATCTTCCTTCGATTTGGGTTCGTATCTTAGTTTTATCCAATATTTTAATGAATTTAATATAACAAAAATTAAGTCGTCGTTAACGTTACCGATTCAGGGTGGGTTGTTAGACTATTTTTCTTTTTATTTCCATTATTTACACGTTACAAATAATTTCATTTTTAATTTATTTTGTTCACTTTACGACCGTAATGTTTATTTAATTTCACTCGCAGTTCAAAGTTCTCCTCATAAAATTGAATAATATTTTATTTTTCGTGTAAATAGTTAACAGAAATGGTAGACGCTCTCTCGCTTCTTTTAATTCCAGAACAATATAATTTATGCTTATATCTTCAGGGGCACATATTTGTTATATAATATTCAGAGGCAATTTACAAATTAAGCGATGGTAGTCAAACCTAAAAAGTTATGGACTACGAAATACGAAACTGAAAGTCAGCTTTACTAGTATTCTCAAAATATGTTATTATTATCTATTACGAAAGAAAGTAGCCGTGGTAACTCAGATGGTCGGTGGTTGATGGTGGTTAATGGTGCGCGAGCAAACCACAAAGGAACTTAGTAATTAAAATTTTAAGTGCTGATTTACCACTTTCTCGGCGGTGAAAGAAAACATCGTGAGAAAAAAGAATGCATGTCTGAGAAATAAGAAAAAAATATTTCAAAGACATGAAGTTCGCTGACACGCATTGGGGTAGCGCAGCAGATAATTCGTTGCCCTTACACCCTCTCAGAAATGAGCGGAGGTCTGTGGCCAGGAGTGGGAGATATATAGGCTGTATCCTTAATTTTTTAACGGAAGAAAATATTCATTTGCGTTCACACATGCTAAACTTCAATAAGTGCCTACGCATACCCATCTCGCGGCGACAAGGATGGATTATGTTAGACACGCAACTACTAAAACGCCTTGCTGTTCCACCTTGGGTAGTAGGTAGAATATCACGAGAATGTTTTTTCACACATCCGCGGCCCCACCAGCGCCAGTCACCCTATGCCAGCCCCTCCTCGGAAGAGGACAACTCCTCCCCCTATTCCTTCTCAAGTAAGGCGCACGAGGGAGAGAGAGAGAGAGAGAGAGAGAAAATAAGAGGGAAGAAGATACCTGCGGGACTAAATGTGGTGATAACTCTCTTACGCCATCACCACACGGGAAGTTTATAAATAGCAAGTACATAATAAGATAATGACTCCTCCGGCTTTAAAAATATTATTATTATTATTATATCTAAGAACTGAACCGAACAATTGCAATTCCATTGCAATATTAAATTAACATAAGAAACTATTTAATGTACGAGTTCGATTGGAAGGCGTTCAACTTCATTTAGGTGTGAATTATACAGTCGCATGTACGAGTCAAACGTAACGAATATTTGGCACGTAGCTTGAACTATCGTAACTTGCCTCGTTAACAGAAGTAAATATATTTCACTATTAGTTACAGTATCAAAAACTAGATGTGGTTGTTCTCAAATGGTAAGTTTTTAAATATTATGATGTTGACTGTGCGATAGTAAGCTATAGCATAAATATAAACATATTGAGACATACGCTCTTCGTCAAAAAATCAACGTCAAATTGAGAAAATCTTTGATCTCTTTCTTCTCAGTAAATAACTATAGAGAGCGATAACTATGGAGATCATTAAAAAAATTAAATAAGCCAAAATTAATTATTACAAGTTTGGCGGAATGTTTTAATGTTAGTTTTGATGTTGTGGACAGCGACTATGGAAAAGTCCATAGAAGTCTCCTAACCTCCAATATAGCGGAATCTTACCACCTTTTTTACTTGGGGGAATGCCTACGCATAACCCCTCTCGGGGACAAGGACGGGTTATGCCGGACTAGCACCGACTAAACCCCATGGTCTTCCAACTTTGTCGCATATTGGCAGGGCCACGGGAACGCTTTCGCACACATTCGCGGCCCCTCCAGCGCTGGAAGTCCTTTTGCGGCCTCTCCTCGGGGGCGGACTACTCTTCCCCCATCTTCTTCTCAGATAAGGAGCACCATGTGCATACATGACGCGCTTTCCTTCGCGGCCTCCAACTTCACGTGCGCAACAGCCGCCCCCGTGTACGATGCGCGAAAAACGAGCAAAGCCATGAAAAGCGAGCACTCATAAGCACTAGCCTTTCTGACCCCAGCGGCAGATCTGGTCTATAGCTTCGTCGTCAACTACAAGGGTAGGGAGCGAAGCACAATACCGAAACTCCTCTCCCCTGCAGACCCACCACCACCAATCAATTAACAGTGCGGCCTCGTCAGAGGCCTAGAACCTAGAACTTTATATTTCTTCCTTTTAGCCGATCAAGATTACAAAGAAGGAAAATAAAAGTAATAGAAATATAATAATATCTATATTATTGCACATAATATAGATAATATTATATTTCTGGCTTAATTTTTTTCTTATATAATAAATAAGAACGTTTTAGTTGTAGTGTTTCAGAGGTACTTTTATTAACAATAAGGCCGAAAAACGACCATACAGTTCACCTGAGAGTAAGTGAATGCTGAGGCCTATGGACTACAACATGTATCTTCGATTAAGTATCAAAATGTCGATATGGTGTCACCCTTGATAACTAAGATAGAATAGCTCGTCATTAGTTAAAAGGTATAAGGTTCTATACGCTCACTATTGGCCACACGCTGCTGTTTAACGCTGGTATTTGGTAAGAGCTTGCTCAAATTGACCCATTTCTGCTGCAACCCTAACAAAGCAGATTAAATTTCTCCATTTAAAACTGCTTATTAGTACGTAACTCCGTTTTTAAGACAATTATATACATAAATAAGCTAATGATTCGCTTCGGTTTGGTTCGGTTCTGGTTTCGCCATATACATGACGTGACGTGACCCTCTAAGTAACCCATAAATGTTTTATCAAAATAGGTCAAACCGTTTAGAAGAAGACCCAAGCAGCACGCAAGCTGTAAATGAGCTATATTTAAGTTAGTTTTTATAATAGAGGCTGTATTTTGGCTATATAAAGACTGCATAAGCACTTATACAGTTCTTATAAGTAAAATTGGCACAAATTACACAGCTTTATACGATAATAGCGTGGTACAGTATCGGTACAAGCATAAAAGAGCCTGTATAACAGCTTTACTATTACTTTATTTGGTGTACAAAAAACTATTACACTTCAGATATTGTCTTATATGTAACTTTTAAAGATTGGTGCGCCAGCAAAATACAAAAAAATATTATAATGACAAAATATTAAATAAGGCATCTAAGTACCAGTAAAAAGATATTTTAAATTAACAGATATGAAGGTACATTGTGGCACAGTGATCCTTAGTCAAAGTGAAAATAATGGTAAAAGCTAAAAATAATGTCTAATTTTCCTAAAATTATATTTCAAGTTTTATTAATATGGGTCCTAAAATGGCAATAATTTGCTAAACAGCCTAAACGGTATTTTGATGATCTTATAGTATTAGTGGCTGTACCAAACATATAAGGCCAAATAATAACCAAAGACTGTATAATAGGATCCATAACATATATATGTTATAGATCCTATTATACAGCCTTTGGTTTTTAATCACTTGTATAACATTTTAAGTACTTATGCTGTATAGCAGTTTTTTTTTCAGCATAACATATAATTCTCTTTCGCGATAGGTATAAAATATGAAAAACCTTGCGTTGGGAACAGTGTTGGATAACTTTTATTCAGATTTTACATGACCTTCCAACTGCAACAAATCTTTTTCTTATTTCAATTTATTGATAACAAATTAGTTTCATTCACTAGCATAATATAAACACGCAACGCATGCAAAATTATAATATTCTACCACTTCAAATTGTACTTTGGCAATGTATTTACTTTACTAAAGTTTTATATAAAAGCGCGAAAAAAAAACAGAAAGTAACAAAACACCCTCATAGACAGAAGTAATAACACTACTGTATTTATAAGTGTGTAAAATTACGCCACAAAAAAGTTTCAAGTGTCATTTTGCATTCACCATTGTTCAGAAATAAGATTTGAGTGAGATTATAATAACACTCAGCCGGGTTAGCATGGGTAGGAGACAAAAATTTTATCTCCCAACTCTATCCACTGACAAGAGATAAAATTGTCTTACCCCTATGCCAAACCTTTATCCACCCTGCAAGCATGGGCCTATGGTGTATATAATATCGACAGTAGATAAACTTATCTCCGCGTATAGATAATATACCACAGTATAAAGCTATAAAGAAGGGCAGGTTCAAGGAAACAAAGCGGAACGTCACGAAACCGTGACGCTCCCGCAGTTAAAAATTCGAAAAGTCCTAAATAATTATCAGAATTTAGTGTACTTAGTAGTGTCAAAATTTTCGTATTAACGAGATCTAGTGGTGTAATTTTTTTTAGCCGCAAAACAATTTTTAGTGATTTTTTAAGTGAAAAACCGTTTTTTCTCATATTAGCAAAACAGTAAATCGCTTGCACTGCTCGATTAGTCCCCACAACCTATTTTTATAGTCATTTTGTGCGCCACCTAGGGACACATCATCCTCCAAAAATTTGGAATTTTTGGATAAAGGACACCTGAGTTATTAGAGGAAAAACGAAAACCACGTGGTTGGTGGTTACGCGAACCAGGACTCTGCGTCTGGAATTGAAAGTGTCACTTGCAGCGTCTCGAAAAGCTCTTTCCGAAAATATATGCACCATCAGCCGGAAGTGTATATCCTCGGAATAACCACACTTTTGCAGCTCGTGACTCACGTCTTGTAAGTTTGTACTCTAATAACTTTTATTTTTGAGTAACGACCCCCTTCATTTTTTTTCTATATAGAGGACAAACTCATGCCCCTACTGTGAGTGAAATTTCAAATTTTTTAGGTAAGCAGTTTTTAATAGTGATTTTTTTTTTGTAAAACGTATCCCTTTTCGCCATTCCGTGATAAGTGTGTATTGGCTAGCTAAACTAAGCACTTGCCATGAAATTTTCGTTCACTATAATAGTCAGGATTAGATTGATTAATATCCATTTAACTTTTTTCTCCTATATTTATTTCATGCCCAACCTGTTTTATTCTGTATTTGTTATAACATCGCGGCACGTTGTTAATTTTACATATTAGATTTAGTATAGCTATAAGGTCCACTTTCTTATTATCCTATTTTAGTTTTTCAGTCTTCTTTCCATTTTACAAATTTTACTTGTCAACGCTAATTTAGTTTGTAATATCCCATAGATATAAGAAAGAAGTGAAGTGTAATCCACTTTATATTTTTAATTAATTTAGTAGACTTTATATAGCTGATAAGTTATTTTTTGTATATACTTACCTCTTTTTTTCTCTTTTAACATTATTAACATAAATGTTTAAATTATTATTTCATGCCTTTCCTTTAATAATGTACAATACATTAAATGTTACTAATACATTACTGTGGCGACTAGACTACTGTAAATAATTAATGTAGTAGTGTCATTGTAAAATAGTAAAATTGTAAATTAAAATTTATATAGACAGTGTGCTAACTATACAAATATTATATTTATTACTTATGTTTTTATTTATATTTTAATTTGTTTTGGTTTTGTTTAGTTTTAAGATTAAGTTGATATACAATAACTTATATTTTCTTTTTACCTTTTGCTTATTATATTGCTAAACTGTTAATAATTTTTCTTAAACAATAATTATGTCATTTATAATAATTGTTATATTTAGTTTAAGCATATTTTTGTCTTGTTTTTATTTTTTTCTATTATTCTAATTCTTTCTTTATTTTCTTTTGTATAATTGATGGCCACATCACATCATTTTTCTGTTTAAGAACCCTAAGTTTACTTACATCCCATAATACAGACTTATACAGCTGATCTGTATAAATAACTTATAAACTACTCATAAGGAGACAACCTCTTTGATACACTATTATACGCTTCTTAAAGAACTCAGGAAGTTCAATTCAGGAAGTTTTATGTGGGCTCGTATATTGATGTTTGTAACGTTTGTGTACTGCTAGGGTAAATACTAAAACAGGCACACCGGAACCGAAATTTTATATGCGTGAATTACTATCGTCATGACAATTTCGAGTGTTAAGTTGAGGGTAAAATTTTGATGTTAATTTAAATAGGACTAAAAATTACTTTCGTATTTAATATTCTATATTTTTTTTAATTATTTGATTATATTAATTCATTTTATAATATGCTTAATGGTAGTAAATATACAAAGAGAATAATTAAATATTCTACACTTAAGGAAACCATATTTTGTAAATCTCATAAATACTTTACAAAAACTCATAAATCTATCTCACCATAGTATGAAGTCAACCTCGCGAAGAATTTCAGAAATGCACGGTTGAGGTTAAATAAAGTTTGAACTTGATGTCAATTCTAAAAAAAAAACTTTCATTGTTTTTTTCAGCGTAACATATAATTCTCTTTCGCGATAGGCATAAAATATTAAAAACCTTGCGTTGGGAACAGTGTTGGATAACTTTTATTCAGATTTTACATGACCTTCCAACTGCAACAAATCTTTTTCTTATTTCAATTTATTGATAACAAATTAGTTTCATTCACTAGCATAATATAAACACGCAACGCATGCAAAATTATGATATGCTACCACTTCAAATTGTACTTTGGCTGTTATTTTATTAAAGTTTTATATCACCCTCATAGACAGAAGTAATAACACTACTGCATTTATAAGTGTGTACAATTACGCCACAAAAAAAGTTTCAAGAGTCATTTTGCATTCACCATTGTTCAGAAATAAGATTTGAGTGAGATTATAATAACACTCAGACGGGCTAGCATGGGCAGGAGACAAAAATTTTATCTCCCGATTATATCCACTCACAAGGGATAAAATTGTCTTACCCCTATGCCAAAGCTTTATCCACCCTGCAAGCATGGGCCTATGGTGGATATAATATCGACAGTAGATAAACTTATCTCCGCGTATAGATAATATACCACAGTATAAAGCTATAAAGAAGGGCAGGTTCAAGGAAACAAAGCGGAACGTCACGAAACCGTGACGCTCCCGCAGTTAAAAATTCGAAAAGTCGTAAATAATTATCAGAACTTAGTGTCAAAATTTTCATATCAACGAGATCTAGTGGTGTAATTTTTTTTAGCCGCAAAACAATTTTTAGTGATTTTTTAAGTGAAAAACCGTTTTTTCTCATATTAGCAAAACAGTAAATCGCTTGCAGCGCTCGATTAGTCGCCACAACCTATTTTTATAGTCATTTTGTGCGCCACCTAGGGACACATCATCCTCCAAAAAATTTGGAATTTTTTGGATAAAGGACACCTGAGTTATTAGAGGAAAAACGAAAACCACGTGGTTGGTGGTTACGCGAACCAGGACTCTGCGTCTGGAATTGAAAGTGTCACTTGCAGCGTCTCGGAAAGCTCTTTCCGAAAATATATGCACCATCAGCCGGAAGTGTATATCCTCGGAATAACCACATTTTTGCAGCTCGTGACTCACGTCTTGTAAGTTTGTACTCTAATAACTTTTGTTTTTTGAGTAACGACCCCCCCTTCATTTTTTTTCTATATAGAGGACAAACTCATGCCCCTACTGTGAGTGAAATTTCAAATTTTTTTAGGTAAGCAGTTTTTAATAGTGATTTTTTTTTGTAAAACGTATCCCTTTTTCGCCATTCCGTGATAAGTGTGTATTGGCTAGCTAAACTAAGCACTTGCCATGAAATTTTCGTTCACTATAATAGTCAGGATTAGATTGATTAATATCCATTTAACTTTTTTTCTCCTATATTTATTTCATGCCCAACCTGTTTTATTCTGTATTTGTTATAACATCGCGGCACGTTGTTAATTTTACATATTAGATTTAGTATAGCTATAAAGTCCACTTTCTTATTATCCTATTTTAGTTTTTCAGTCTTCTTTCCATGTTACAAATTTTACTTGTCAACGCTAATTTAGTTTGTAATATCCCATAGATATAAGAAAGAAGTGAAGTGTAATCCACTATATATTTTTAATTAATTTAGTAGACTTTATATAGCTGATAAGTTATTTTTTGTATATACTTACCTTTTTTTCTCTTTTTAACATTATTAACATAAATGTTTAAATTATTATTTCATGCCTTTCCTTTAATAATGTACAATACATTAAATGTTACTAATACATTACTGTGGCGACTAGACTACTGTAAATAATTAATGTAGTAGTGTCATTGTAAAATAGTAAAATTGTAAATTAAAATTTATATAGACAGTGTGCTAACTATAGAAATATTATATTCATTACTTATGTTTTTATTTATATTTTAATTTGTTTTGGTTTTGTTTAGTTTTAAGATTAAGTTGATATATACTTAACTTATATTTTCTTTTACCTTTTGCTTATTATATTGCTAAACTGTTAATAATTTTTTCTTAAACAATAATTATGTCATTTATAATAATTGTTATATTTAGTTTAAGCATATTTTTGTCTTGTTTTTATTTTTTCTATTATTCTAATTCTTTCTTTATTTTCTTTTGCATAATTGATGGCCACATCACATCATTTTTCTGTTTAAGAACCCTAAGTTTACTTACATCCCATAATACAGACTTATACAGCTGATCTGTATAAATAACTTATAAACTACTGATAAGGAGACAACCTCTTTGATACACTATTATACGCTTCTTAAAGAACTCAGGAAGTTCAATTCAGGAAGTTTTATGTGGGCTCGTATATTGATGTTTGTAACGTTTGCGCACTGTTAGGGTAAATACTAAAACAGGTACACCGGAACCGAAATTTTATATCGTGAATTACTATCGTCATGACAATTTCGAGTGTTAAGTTGAGGTAAAATTTGATGTTAATTTTAATAGGACTAAAAATTACTTTCGTATTTAATATTCTATATTTTTTTTAATTATTTGATTATATTAATTTATTTTATAATATGCTTAATGGTAGTAAATATACAAAGAGAATAATTAAATATTCTACACTTAAGGAAACCATATTTTGTAAATCTCAGAAATACTTTACAAAAACTCATAAATCTATCTCACCATAGTATGAAGGCAACCTCGCGAAGAATTACAGAAATGCATGGTTGAGGTTAAATAAAGTTTGAACTTGATGTCAATTCTAAAAAAAACTTTCATTGTTTTTTTCAGCGTAACATATAATTCTCTTTCGCGATAGGCATAAAATATTAAAAACCTTGCGTTGGGAACAGTGTTGGATAACTTTTATTCAGATTTTACATGACCTTCCAACTGCAACAAATCTTTTTCTTATTTCAATTTATTGATAACAAATTAAGTTTCATTCACTAGCATAATATAAACACGCAACGCATGCAAACTTATGATATGCCACCACTTCGAAATTGTACTTTGGCTGTTACTTTATTAAAGTTTTATATCACCCCTCATAGACAGAAGTAATAACACTACTGTATTTATAATGTGTATAATTACGCCAAAAAAAAAAGTTTCAAGAGTCATTTTGCATTCACCATTGTTCAGAAATAAGATTTGAGTGAGATTATAATAACACTCAACGGCATTAGCATGGGCAGGAGACAAGAATTTTATCTCCCGATTATATCCACTCACAAGGGATAAAATTGTCTTACCCCTATGCCAAAGCTTTATCCACCCTGCAAGCATGGGCCTATGGTGTATATAATATCGACAGTAGATAAACTTATCTCCGCGTATAGATAATATACCACAGTATAAAGCTATAAAGAAGGGCAGGTTCAAGGAAACAAAGCGGAACGTCACGAAACCGTGACGCTCCCGCAGTTAAAAATTCGAAAAGTCCTAAATAATTATCAGAATTTAGTGTACTTAGTGTCAAAATTTTCGTATTAACGAGATCTAGTGGTGTAATTTTTTTAGCCGCAAAACAATTTTTAGTGATTTTTTAAGTGAAAAACCGTTTTTTCATATTAGCAAAACAGTAAATCGCTTGCAGCGCTCGATTAGTCGCCACAACCTATTTTTATAGTCATTTTGTGCGCCACCTAGGGACACATCATCCTCCAAAAATTTGGAATTTTTGGATAAAGGACACCTGAGTTATTAGAGGAAAAACGAAAACCACGTGGTTGGTGGTTACGCGAACCAGGACTCTGCGTCTGGAATTGAAGTGTCACTTGCAGCGTCTCGGGAAAGCTCTTTCCGAAAATATATGCACCATCAGCCGGAAGTGTATATCCTCGGAATAACCACATTTTTGCAACTCGTGACTCACGTCTTGTAAGTTTGTACTCTAATAACTTTTGTTTTTGAGTAACGACCCCCCCTTCATTTTTTTATATATAGAGGACAAACTCATGCCCTTACTGTGAGTGAAATTTCAAACTTTTGGGTAAGCAGTTTTTAATAGTGATTTTTTTTTGTAAAAGGTATCCCTTTTCGCCATTCCGTGATAAGTGTGTATTGTTAGCTAAACTAAGCACTTGCCATGAAATTTTCGTTCACTATAATAGTCAGGATTAGATTGATTAATATCCATTTAACTTTTTTCTCCTATATTTATTTCATGCCCAACCTGTTTTATTCTGTATTTGTTATAACATCGCGGCACGTTGTTAATTTTACATATTAGATTTAGTATAGCTATAAAGTCCACTTTCTTATTATCCTATTTTAGTTTTTCAGTCTTCTTTCCATGTTACAAATTTTACTTGTCAACGCTAATTTAGTTTGTAATATCCCATAGATATAAGAAAGAAGTGAAGTGTAATCCACTTTATATTTTTAATTAATTTAGTAGACTTTATATAGCTGATAAGTTATTTTTTGTATATACTTACCTTTTTTTTCTTTTAACATTATTAACATAAATGTTTAAATTATTATTTCATGCCTTTCCTTTAATAATGTACAATACATTAAATGTTACTAATACATTACTGTGGCGACTAGACTACTGTAAATAATTAATGTAGTAGTGTCATTGTAAAATAGTAAAATTGTAAATTAAAATTTATATAGACAGTGTGCTAACTATACAAATATTATATTTATTACTTATGTTTTTATTTATATTTTGATTTGTTTTGGTTTTGTTTAGTTTTAAGATTAAGTTGATATACAATAACTTATATTTTCTTTTACCTTTTGCTTATTATATTGCTAAACTGTTAATAATTTTTCTTAAACAATAATTATGTCATTTATAATAATTGTTATATTTAGTTTAAGCATATTTTTGTCTTGTTTTTATTTTTTCTATTATTCTAATTCTTTCTTTATTTTATTTTGTATAATTGATGGCCAAATCACATAATTTTTCTGTTTAAGAACCCTAAGTTTACTTACATCCCATAATACAGACTTATACAGCTGATCTGTATAAATAACTTATAAACTACTCATAAGGAGACAACCTCTTTGATACACTATTATACGCTTCTTAAAGAACTCAGGAAGTTCAATTCAGGCAAGTTTTATGTGGGCTCGTATATTGATGTTTGTAACGTTTGTGTACTGCTAGGGTAAATACTAAAACAGGCACACCGGAACCGAAATTTTATATGCGTTAATTACTATCGTCATGACAATTTCGAGTGTTAAGTTGAGGGTAAAATTTTGATGTTAATTTAAATAGGACTAAAAATTACTTTCGTATTTAATATTCTATATTTTTTTTAATTATTTGATTATATTAATTTATTTTATAATATGCTTAATGGTAGTAAATATACAAAGAGAATAATTAAATACTCTACACTTAAGGAAACCATATTTTGTAAATCTCAGAAATACTTTACAAAAACTCATAAATCTATCTCACCATAGTATGAAGGCAACTTCGCGAAGAATTAGAGAAATGCATGGTTGAGGTTAAATGAAGTTTGAACTTGATGTCAATTCTAAAAAAAAAAAACTTTCATTGTGCAGAAACAGGGACATACAATGCAACATTAAGTTTGTCTTGTCATTTTTATTACGTAATAACAATAACTTATAAAAAATATGAAGTGGTACGCAAAAAATATCCAAATATTCTTACATTAATTTCGTATAAAACATTTATCAGTTTTTTTTTTTTTTTTTGATAAAATGCACACAACTTCAAACAAAGAAGACTACGGGTCTGTTGTCACCTCTGAGAACTGAGATATCCTTCCGGTCAGAACACAGCAGCGCAAGCACTGTTTGGCGGTAGAAATAGGTGCGAGAATTATATCTGCCCATGCACTCCGGATACTACCTCTATTACTATTTCTCTTCTATTACTATCACTCCTATACTACCCCTAGGCAGGATATGGTTGCTACTACCCGGAACAGAGATTTATTGTTTGAGTTTTACCTAGTAAATTCAAACAAAAACGAGTTAAACCTGAGCTTATACGTTTACTTGTACATGTTTCTGTTACACGGTGTGCATAATTGTGGACCCTATGAAATGTAGGCAAGATAGGCTGTATTTACATACATCAGCTGTCGCGTATCCAAAATGATGCTTTATCTGAATGAAGCCTAAATTTGAACTATTACAAGTGATTTAACTGGCCACGACTTCTTTTTCATTAATTTAATACAGCGTATCAAAATCCACTGCTGAACAAACGCCGTCCCCATAGATTGCCTTATAAATAAACCCCGTTTGTCATAATTACGTGTACTACTCTTGACAGGCGGGTTAGTAACAACAGTTTCCAATAATTTTAGTTGTTATCAGGATGCTGCTAACTTTATTCTATTTTATTTCCATCTGTCGCCTCTTAAAGGATAGTGAATTCTTTGCCGATATGTGTTAATAATGATTTATTTACTGACCATTATGGATATTTGTAGTTCGAAATAAATGACTTATTATAATTATTACTCATTTGCCACAGACATGTCACGATCCCAGCCTTATAAATAGTTATTTGTAATATTCAGTGCTAATTTGGTACTTGGTACATGGGATATGGGGCATACATTGAGAGGCTGAAACTTTATTATACAATTAATTATTTATTGAAAATACAACATCTAATGGGAAACAAAGAAATAAAGAAAAGTTCTTGAGTGGTAGCATAGTTAGGGTGTTCCCTATTAGATAGATAGAGCACCGACCTGGTCGATGGGTGCAATGGCCCAGGACCGTGCTTTGTGGCATACCTTGTGGAATGCCTATGTATAGGGGGTGTACTTGTGATGGGCTCTGATTTAGTGTTGATGACAAGGAATTATTTTAATTCTTAATAAAAGAAATTATTTGATAATTTTAGTTTTATGTATTTATATACATGGGAAATTTCATTGATCCAGGCTTGTTTCGATTCTTGTTACTCGCGACTGTAAAATTTACTGTGAACGCATACCCTTTAGCAGCTAAATAATTAGATTTGTATATATGTTTACACGATTTTTTATAAGTGACTAATAAGCACACAGTCCATCTGAAGGTAAGTGGATGCTGTGGCCCGTAAACATCTGCATCTACCCTCGATTAAGCATCAAAATGCAGATGCGTTCTCACCCCTGAGAACTAAGTAAATCGTTTCTAGTGAAAAGGGTCTCCAGTTCTGTACACTCACCATACAAAACACAGCAGCATTGTGCCGGTCGATTCATTCGTGTTACAACTATAACAAAACAACATCATGGGTCTGCCATGTAAAAACCATTTTAATGAATTTGTTGAAGTTCGGAAAATAGTGAAACATATAGATGACCCTATTTTTCAAAGTATAAAAATTATGACAATTAGTAATGCCATCTTTTATCTCTAATATTTAGTAGGTATAACATTTCAAATTTACCATCATTTTTATTGATTTATATAAAAAAGTGCTCTCCCGTAAATTCGTGTCTTTGCACCTACATTTGTATACATAGGACGATAGACGATAGAACCCGTCGATAAAAATTAGTAAAATTAAAGACAATATGTACATGTGTCCTGATTTAGTATATACAGAACTCAGCTATTTGGCAGAAGCAGCTTCGGATGTCAGAATTGGTTACTCGATACTTGACAAGTATCCCGTAACTCTGTTAATTGCAGTCAAGTGAATAGAATAATAAATAGATATGAATTATATAACAAATTCAGATCTCTGTTAAGAGCAACAACACTTTCGAACTGTACACAATAGATGAAAAATTAAATTTAGGTATTCAATTTGGACTAATAATATTAAAAAAACTACAAAGAAACGTTTTTGGGATTTACTTTAATTAATCTGTACTCAAGTTAAAATTAAAGCCTTTTTTAAATATCTATAGATGACAAACGAGCGGACAATCCATTTTCTAACCGCTTTCTCGATAAAGACTCAAAATAGAGATGCGTTGTCATTTTCGTTGCCTCGTTACTTCTGGTTCTCTTCACTCACCATACGTAACAACAATAGATTATCATTATTCTATGAGAGTTTGATCTGTCCCCGTTTAAACTTACTCATTAACGCTGCAAACCATATTATATTTCGCAATGCTCTACTACAAAATACATATATTAATTTAAATTGAACACCTCTCCAGACATCAAAATTTTATATCCAAATTGCCTTGAAAAAACATATTTGATGAAATTATCTCCATTTTATGACACATGCGATTTGAAATTAAGTTAAAAATTTATCAAAAATATGTCATACTGGATAAATTCTACCGAGTATTAAAGTAAGGCGAAGTCAAGAGGAGTTAGGACTAAGAGTTACAAGTTTTACTACAGAATTTACAGAAGTTTCGCTTAACTAATATTGACATATAGATGGTCGCTTCAAGGAATAACCAGGAAAATAGAGTCTATGGAGACTATTCCTTTTACAGAAATAAATATGAAAAATGTCTTGTTGACTAAAAGTTACTAACGTGTAGTGGCGGCATAAAAATAAAAGGATGCGTTGCTTTATTTTGTTTTTTTTTTCTTTTAAATTAAGAGTGACAAACGAGTATACAGTCCACCTGATGATATGGGTTCCGTGGATATCGTCAGAAATGATAATAGGAAAGGCCTGAAAAAATTGATGACTTCTGATAGATGGTGTTATAACCATCTTGTTTACGCCTGAAGTAAAATACTTAACCAGGCTATCGACGAGTAACAGTGTCAAAGTTGCGATATGTTTGTATTGAGATTTTAAAACCGATTGCTACGCATGACGATTAAGGCAAATCCGGGACGAGGCTGCTCGCATCCGTAAGAAATACTTGAAATCTCCTACCTACACGTGTCCCCAGAGTAGTACTAAACGAACAGCACCAATTCTGGTGGTAGGTTTCGGACGCTGGCTTTTGATTACCACCCACCAATGCAAAGTACTGTCGCCAAATGACGTTGTCGTGTTCGGGTATGAAGCTTGGTGAAGCCATATAGAGAATGGATCTGAATAATAGCGTTATGTGTGTGAACCGCGTGCGAAGCTTCAGTTTTTGCTTGTTGGGTGCTTGGTTGTGGAGAGTAGCGGGATCCGAAGCACGGTGTTCCGCTGGCTGACCGCAGGTAGTTTGGGGCACAATAATGAATTAGCTACTTATGAAGGGCTGCCCCGCCAACTAGCAAAAATCCCAGGGTGGCTCCATTGTGCCGGTCAGCCACCGGACGAGAGGATCCGATGGCGATCTCTAGATGGGTTCGGGCGTCCTCTCAGTTTCTAAATCAAGTTTCCATGGGCACAGTAGCTCTGGTAGTATCGTTTGGTTGCTAATTCAACGCCTCGTTTAACTACCATTCTCCATCCATATTCAAATCTTCTTCTTAAATCTGTAATATGCATCAGGAAAGTAAAGTATGGCTAAACAGCGGTTGCACGTCCTCTCATTAAAAGTGCACCTCACTAATATACGAGGATTACACTCGAATCTCAGCATATTTCATCACCATCTTGAGACTGTAAAGCCGCACCTACTTTTCTTGACGGAGACTCAAATTGGATGTTCACTGAATGCAGCGTACCTTGACTATCCTGGATTCTACCTGGAGCACCAATTCCATCTACATGCCGGAGTCTGTGTTTACATCGCAATTACATCTGCTTCCAGCATCTTCGTTACCTTGAAGACCCCACTTTTTCGACAATCTGTGTATTGGTAAAAACAAGTATTGAAAAAATCCTTTATGCCTTTGTCTATCGATCGTACAGCAATGACCAGGAGACAATACGATTGTTTAATCGCCTTAGTGAGGCTGCTGATGTGACCGCTTATCGGTATCCTACTACACAGCTGGTCTTTCTGGCGGACTTTAACGCCTGCCACCAAGACTGGCTGTTCATATATCAGAAGATCGAACATGCTGGAAGAGAAGCGTGGAATTTCGCCTTAACGCTATGTCTTTCTCAGTTGGTAAAGGAAGCGGCTAGGATACCCGATGTATACGGTCACACAGCCAATTGCTTGGACCTTCTGCTAACTACCGAACCAAATAGGAATGAAGTACAAGTTACTTCCTCTTTGGGTATATCTGACCACTATCTGGTGAAATCTGTATTGTCATATTCTCCACCTGATTACGAGTACCAAGGTGTTCAACGAATATGGCGACACAAGTCAGCTGACTGGGATGAGATGCAAAACTTTTTTGCATCCTACCCTTGGTGAGAGATCTGTTTCTCATCTAGTTGCGCGGATTTGATAACCGATGTATGCATCAAGCTATGGAGTATTTTATCCTTTTTTCTGCCACCCCCACCGGTAGCAAAGTTGCCCATGGTTTAACGCTGAATGCGCTAAAGCTAAAATATGTAAGCATTTAGTGCACCTGTCTTGGGCAACATATTGGCGCAAAACTCTCTGCCAGACCCTCCGGCACTAGAGGAAATCCTCAAATCTGAACTTTGGTCAGTTCATAATGATTTCTTATATTTACGCGAACACCGTACATTGTAAACTTTTACGGATTTTATCGCGTTTTATTTATTTTATATTTAATACCCGACGCGACGTTTCGGGTGCTTTCCGGCACCCATGGTCACGGGGGACTGAGATGACTGACGTCCCGATGTCAAAGTTAACCCGGAGTACCTTCAGCTTTTTTAATTATTGTCTTTGGTCAATTCTACGCAGAATAAACTGTGTTTTGAAGTCTTGCAGTGGTATGCTTGGGTTTAGTTTTAATTTTATTAATTATAGGATCCCCAAGCAGGTGGTAGTACCCAGCCTCCTTCTCTATTGAAATTAGGATGTTTTTTAATTTCAATAGCCTCACGTATCATCCTTGGTAGGAATCGATGTTCTTTCGCTAGGATTTGTGGTCTATCAAATCTGATGTAATGGTTGGGGCTATCTAGGATATGATCGCAAACTACAAACTTCATCACTGCAGACATCATTCAGACGTGAAGAATCAACGTACAATTCGAGTTAAAATTGATGAGTAAAAGTATCGGACTATCTGTTGTTAGATGTGTGGCGTGTGTGGCATGGGTAATTGTTCCGTACTAGTTTAATTAGTCAGATATACGCGCTATACCCTCATTTATTAGATATTAGATTAGATTTTGCTGTAAAACTGTTCACATTTATTTAATTTCTGAAAACTGTAGTCTTGAGATGAACAAAAAATTAATATAATTAAATCGTGTTCTAAACTTTATAAGCTTTATAAATTGAAAAACTAATTTAGAGTTATCTAGAAATGTCTTTTTCAGTCACAGGTAGATAAATGCATAATAAACCACACGCTACGATCGGAAATTACTGAAATATCACTAAAATATACACGACATACAAATAACTAGCATTATATATATACGAATACGGTAATCCTTTTTAAAAGTTCTAGATCACATAAATAATAAAAAAGTTGGAAAAGTACAACTCCTCCAAATCTAATCGCTCCCTGGAAATTTAACATAACAAAGTATTAGAACGTTTAAATATTTGGAGACTGAATGAAATTGTTCTGGTGTCCCATTTTAAAAACGTCATTACAACGTTATCGCTTAATATACTGCCTTTTTATAATGAGATTTTTCTGATCGAAGAAAAAACGTGTTTACTCCCCAATTTATTATAGCCGACGATAAAATAAATAAGCCTTTGAAAAATATACAAAGTCAGAAATTCAAGTGTAAAAAAATTTCTTTGATGATACCACACTGGTAAGACTCGCGATTTGAATAAACCAGTCTCTAATAAACAGTCCTGGTTTATTGTCCACACCAGGACTTCCTGTTCCCCTGTTCCCAAGCATTACCTGTTCACACATAAGACGCATGTGGCTGGCATCAACCTCCTCCACCATATTATTAAGAATTTGTTTGTTACAATACTATCAGAAATCTTCACCACTATTGTTTAGTTTTTTTATTGTCTTAACTACTTTTCTACAGTGTTTACACTAAATTTAAAATTGTAACCTTGCTTGTCAATATCGATTGAAAAGATGTCGGCGAATCTTGTAAAACTATTTTCGAATACCATAGCTATTGTAATTAATACTTATGTGACAACATTGGAGGATCGTACATTATTCTTTGGTGATTTGCAAAAAGGATTTTCTAGAAACGCTTGATTTTAACTCTTGGCTGAAAGCCATCGAGACAAATTTGTTCAAATCACAAAATTCAATCAAATGCTACGTCACTAGTATTCGAGTCGCTCACAAAAGAGCCTAATTGCTGATCTTATTTTAAAATCGACTAGCAATATTAGTAAATATCTTTTTAAATTTTGTGATACTAGGATACACTTTGTATACGACTACCACGTTTTGTAATTGGACTTATAATTACAAATAGACTGTTGTAAACCAAGTTTTTTAAACTTTGGTGGCTAGTGTATCTTAGGGTCTTGTGTACATACGATTTTTGGTATATTTATAAATATATATAATATATAAAATATATAATATTTTTTTTATATTTTTGAAATGACAATGACAGACTTGCAGTTCCGTACCGTTACAGCCTATTAAAGTCAACGGCTGAATTCAGGCGTGCTAGTTACCTCCATGGGCGGGATATTTTCCATAGTTGCCAAGCTTGGCAAGCGGCTTGCAAACGTAGTTTTTTTAGTCGTTATTAGTATACGCTGCTGCCCATCTCCCGTTTTGTTTCCCTATGTCACCTCTTAAGATGATACCACGGGATGATATGGGATTGTGGTTATTCTTACATCGCCACTTCATTACCACATTTCACTCAGTAGTAAATGGCAAATACAGTCTTTAGACGCCTGTAGTCCTTTAAATAACCGATTTTTGGTACCATTTTGTGCAATTTCATACGTGGTAGTCATGCTACATCTATATTACGGATGTAGTAAGATTTTTATTTTGTTGATTCAATTCTGCTTTGTTTCGTATAGTGAGTGTAGATAACAGGGGACCCTTTTTAATAGAAACGAGTTCAATCCTAGCCTCAGGGGTACAACAGGCTGGATTATTCACTTACCATAAGGTTAATTGTGTGCTCGCTTTTCGTTCTTATTCTACAAAAATTTATAAGTAAGGGTGTTGAGCAAACCACCACCTGACGGTAATCGAACGCTGTAGTACGTGTAAACCTACATCTATCAGCGATAAGAATTAACAGACTAACAACTGTGGACTAAGGTTAAATGCCTCTTTGAACAATTAAAAGGAAGTTTTCAAAACTCACTATAAGAACGTGTTGGAAATTTGCCGATATTATTAAATACAACTTCAGTACGAATCTACCGTTTTTTTTTTATAAAATTGAAGTGACAAACGGACTTACAGCCCGCCAGATAATAAATGGCTACTGCAGTTCATTGGTATCTGAAACTAACTTCGAAGATAGAGGAAGAAAAAGAGAGAGAAAAGAAGCCAGAAGAGGCTACAAACTTTTTAAATCAATGCTTTCGGTGCTACTTACGGTATAAATAACGTATGACATAATTAAACTAGGTATATTGTGATGCTTAAGATCTTGTTAACCCATTATAACTTTAGCTCTTTAATCATCAATATACAACGAACATACATAAAACATATTTCACTTGCATCTAAGTATGCACAAGTTTGGAGAATTGGAGAAGTTACTACTTGTACAATAATGTAGTTTACGGAACTTCCGGGTCGCAGGTTTCGACGTGTCGTTAAAACACATGGCTTTAAAATACAAGGACTCTGTGAATTAAGTGCGGTCATTAAAACTTGTTTCCAAGCGCCTTCAACAAAATTAAAATAATAATAGTTATATACAATATTTATAACAGTAAAAAGCATGCACCTACCTGTTTCGTTTCTATATAGAATGTAAGGGTGACAAATGAACACACAGACCGGACCCCGAACATGGTGCAGCAGCAATCGTAAACAGAAACATTCAAAATTAGTTACATGGACGGTATACACACGACCAAGGGCATCTGATGACTACACCGGGCCAATTTCAACAGGCGCGCCTTGAATACGGCGTTTCCCACTCCTTCCTAGATGTGGTCCAAGTATAATAGCGGGGGGACTTCAGAATATAACAACGTTTTCGCAAAGGAGTCGGTTTAACAAAGTTGAAAGAAGGCTGTTAGTGTAGTTTTTGGTGGTGATGCAATTCTTTCTTGGAAATTTCTTTCAGTGAAATATACACGCTCTCCATTTTCGAAGTGCACAGCAAGGTGAGTAACTGTTGGGTGCCTTTCGTGTAAAGGGAAGCCAAGGAGACACCACTCCTATCATCGATCAACGCTGACATAGCGCCCTGCTTGAAAGGTCCGTACTTCATTAACGGGATTTGCCTCACCTTCACTCTTGATATTAAATATTGCTTGGTCGCTTCCTTTATTTATGTACTTACAGATATACTTGTTTGCGCGGACAGAGCCACATGCTTCTAAATTAATGTGGGCATTAAACATTTTACATAGAATGGGCAAATACGGGACAATCCAGCTGTTATCTAAGGTTTCGAACGCTCCAGAGCGAGATTTGATTGTAACTTTCCTGTCACCATCTTCGGGAGCTCTGCGTCTGTATAAAGGGTAGCCATTGTCATTGTGCACTGTTTCTTTTAGTAGCTGTTTAGGGAATTTCTTTCTACATTTTCCTTCTTACATACATGGCGATATTGAATTTCGTGATCCACATGGACCGTGAATCATATTTCAGACGATGGTATCATACAATTTTTTATCTTGCTCAGGATCCGGAATCTCGGCGCTTATTATGTCGTCTATTTGGCTGGGCTGTAACTTCTCTTTAAGCCATATTAGAATGTGGGCATGCGGTAATCCTCTTTTTTGCCATTCAATTGAATACATGAAGCACTGCACTTCTCCGAAAATTTTCCCTTTGTTAATTACATACATTAATTTTTGTACTTTTAATATAAATACTCTAGCAACTAAATCGTGTCTGTCAGTACTTTTTTGGCCCGGCATTAGCTCCATGGTTGTTTCTTTCCAAGTGGGATTGCAAGTAAAAATAACAAAAAGATCAGGTCTTTCGTAAGTTCGTACATAGGCGAATGCATCTTGTATGCACTTATGTAGGTAGCAGGGACTGTTAACGAATGATGAGGGCAGAATTACCATTTTACCTAAATCTCTGGGGTTTACATTGGCGTCGCTAGAAACTGCATCTTGTAAATGTATATAATTCTCAACGCGCAGCTTTTTTTGATTTAAAGATATATAACGGAGACGTTCACTTTCTACTTCACATACATATCTACCAAAAATTTATTAAAGATAATTGGCTACACCGGGCTAAGAGGTTAAAATCATTTTCTCGCAACATCATATGATAAGCATAAAAATCCACACATGATACTTTTTTGTTCGGAGTAGGCTCCTTTGTGACCGGGTTAATGAGTGGAATTTGAAAATGATAACCCTCTTGCCGTTTGTAATAAATCAATGGATATTGCAGATCGTCATAAAACGTGTGTGTATCGGCTACCCGTTGCAAAGTATCATCACGTGCTCGCAAGACAATGTCTCGTGAAGAAAATTGATCACCACTAATTACGGCTGCTATTTCATTTATCAAAGGTGCATTGTAGCGCCTTTCATGCTCTCCTCGACGGGTCCGATCTGCGTGAATAACGACTTTATATTCCTCTTCAGGTAGGTTTTCTAAAGCAGTTTTAAATGTTTTGACCAAAATGTTACGTTCATGCAAGAATCTTTGAATTTTGAACATTGTGTCTCTCTCAACTCCCTGGATAAATTGGCAGCGACAGTCTACCTCAATTACTTCGTCACTCATAGAATATACTTGTAAAAATTTATGCTTTTCGTTTTCAGCTGGAAAAAAGTGAACCTATTCTATGATAAATTTGCCCTTGCACCGTAAATGTAGGCGAAAATCCCGGCATTATTATTTCCCGGTCAACTCCAAATGACGTCATTTGAAAGCATAAGTTATATGTCCGGATCCTGATTAAAAAGCGCCGTGACTCATTAGCATCATATAAAAAGAGAGTTTCAAAAGTTTGTTCTGGTTTCCCAAGTAACGGAAGAGACACTTTGCCACAGCACATGCCTGCGGTCTCATCTTTCCATTTTAAAGCACTGCAAAATCGACACACCTTGTCCATCAGTCCGATAACAACTAACCTGTGATTTTTATAATCAATCAACGGATCATAATTGAATGCTGCGTCATTAAAAACCGACCAATTGTTTCTTTAAAAATTTTGTCGACGTTTAGCTTGGAGCTGTGTTTTCATTTGTATCTCTTCGCGCCTGTGTCTGCTCTCGTGTTTCAGATGCCCTTATAGTATATTGACGTGCAGCTTTCTCAATGAGTCTGTATTGAGTTTCATCAGGTGTTTCCGCGGCTCTTAAGGTGGCCTGACGTTCCGCTTTTTCGAATAGCCTTTGCTGACTTCGAGCAGGTGTTTCAGTAGCTCTTAAAGTAGATTGACGCTCTGCCTGTTCAAGACGCCTTTCCTGACTTTGAGCGGGTGTTTTAGTAGCTCTTAAAGTAGATTGACGCTCTGCCTGTTCAAGGCGCCTTTGCTGACGTTGATCAGGTGTTTCAGTAGCTCTTAAAGTAGCTTGACACTCTGTCTGTTCAAGTTGCCTTTGCTGACGTTGAGAAGGTGTCTCAGATGCTCTAAAAGCAACCTGACGCTCTGCTTGTTCTTGCCTTCTCAGTTCAGCATCTTCTAAAGATTCCAGTGATCGAGGTAATCTTTTCGCTTATCTTTGAGAAAGTACTCTTGAAAGGCTGGACTTAAGTTTGTGAGGCATTATGAAGTAACAAAAAACCTATGTATAAAAAACGTTAAAATAGCTAAAAGGAATTAAATTTCCTTTTAAATATTTTTTTAAAAGCAAATCCAAAATATCTAAAAGGAATAAATATTCCTTTTAAACATTTTTTTTAAAATCAAAACAACAAAGCAAATTCGGGACACAACATGAATCCGAAAACGATAGCCAAAAAAAATCAAATCAACTTAAATCAAATCACAAAACAAATCGCTGAAAACCGAAATTACATATAAACCGAAAGCAGTAGTCAATATAAATATAACCAACGAAAAAACACGTAAGTGTTCCGTATACACTATCTATACTATTAATATTCCTTTAAAATATTGTTAAATAACCTAAAACAATGAAAACCAATTCACGATTCTAAATAAACAAAATCCAAAATCAAAGCCAGAATCTAAATATGTATAAAGGAATACCAAACAAATCAACAAAACCGATCCAAGAAAATACACAAATCCGAAAATGAAAGCCAATATAAATCCATTCAACCTTAACCAAATCACAAAGCAAATAACAAACAACCGAAATCGAAAGCAGGTAGTCGAATAAGCTACGAAATAGAATCAATTTAAGCGTATAGGTACCGTTTACACTATAAGTTGACGCGCGGCTCAACGGCGAGAGTTAAGTACATGTCTGGAAACATTTCGTTACCGCGTTTTAAAAACCTAGTAACGACATCTAGCGGAATCAATTTAAACTATGTATACGTTAGTAAATAAGAACTCTCAAAAAATATTTTTCTTATAATTTTGCACAATTTTTCTTATTGTAATACCGATTCATTCATAACCACATATAAGAACTATTCCGTTCAATAAATATTACTAAGGCTTATTAATAAGGCTTACTAAGAACTGTTTCTACCACAGTTAAGTAATAGTTAAGGGTGAAAGCGTGAAAGGTGGTGATAGTATTTCTGATCCATGCTTATAATCACGCATGTTGCCCTTGCGGGGTAGGCAGAGTATCAACGGATTACTTAATATCGTCTGCGAGGTTATCGCCTATTCTGTGAATTACAATGCACCAAAACGTTTGAAGAAAATCAGCTGGTGAATTTTATGTTTTCTTATCGCTCTCTTTCTGGTCCTGCGTGGAAAAATACAGATCCATACATTTTTTATCTTAATTTTGGTAAAAAGACATAATAATACAGATATTCTGACTTCCCCAACATATATCGTAGCCTATGTCACTCTACAGCCACTGGACTATCCCCATACAAAAAATCATGCAACGCCGACGCTCTGTTGCGACGTGAAAGAAGGACAAACTTGTGCAACATATTCGATTTTTCCACAGGAATGATATGTTTTTCCGCTGAAAAAAGTAGTCTATGTCACTCTACAGCCACTGAACTATCCCCATACAATAAATCATGCCATGCCGACGCTCTGTTGCGACGTGAAAGAAGGACAAACTTGTGCAACATATTCGATTTTCCCACAGGAATGAGATGTTTTTCCGCGGAAAAAAGTAGCCTATGTCACTCTACAGCCACCGAACTATCCTCATACAATAAATCATGCCATGCCGACGCTCTATTGCGACGTGAAAGAAGGACAAACAAACAAACAAACTCTTTCGCATTTATAATATTAGTATGGAAGTATGGATTGTGCAAATTAGTACATAATCAATGTCATAGCACATTATCTCCCGGTCAAGTTTGATACCAATGTTTACAATTCACTTATGTAATGTATGCTAAACGCAGGATCTCTACTTGTCACACATTTAGCACATTGTGCAAACTGGCAGTAACTTGACCGACGTAATACTGTATTCGAGATGTGGGCTAAATTGGGTCAATAGCCCGTACCATTTTATCACGATCTCATTACAATGTCAAGTATGATAAATAAAACTGTACTAGGAAATGTACGAAGCGCAAATATTGAAAATCAAATTCAATCCATGAAGGATATGCTGCCGTCGCCACTCTTGGCAGACGAATAGGCGATTGTCGCGAGAAATATGACATATATTTTTCGTATCTTTAAAGCTGCTTTACATTACCCGCCTATTGTGGTACTATTGTGTATGTGATATAAAGGAAGTTGGTTATATTGAAATCGCTTGTAAAATAGTTTTTCGGAAACCACCTAGTCTTACAACGGCTATGCAACAAAATAGAGTAATGGTAAGTTATGATTGACTAGTAAGATGAGCCACAGAGTAATAGTGATTCATTCATTCATTCATTACAGTCTTCCAAAAGTTAACTCTTGAACATAAATTTTGCCTATAGATTAGCTCATAATCCTCTCTGTGAGTCAATTTAGCCATATTTAGTGGAGGGTGGGTGGTGGGGTATCAACTGTTGTTCTTTATCATTTTGAGTGCGGTTTACGGTTTTTTAACTCTGGTAGGATGAACAGAACGCAATTGCGTATTCTTTTTACGAATCCTACTAGAACTATACAATCTAATGAGTATGAGATTGGTCTGAGTGTGAGTTATTTTCTATTATTGTTTTACTTCATTTGCTATCTCTTTGATTGGATTTATTATAATAAACTTTCGTTTGTGTTATTATTATTATTTTTCAAGCAGATATTTATTCCATGTGTTCTCTATGTATTTGATTTATTTTCATCTGTACAAGAACAGACATTGGAATTGTAACATTCCTTTCAATTTTCACCTAATAAATAGTAAGGCTAAAGCTATACACTACAATGGTCATTATTCTTAGTTGTAGGTATTAGTAACGTGATACGATTACTAAGCATTCTAATGCGTTTCAAATCGATATTTGATTTGTTCGTATATTTTCTAAGTCGTGACTTAGCAATTTCACATATGGTTTTATGTCCGCGATTGTGTAAGGGATGATGATAAAAATTGCAAAAAAAAAACTTATGGCTTCTAATCCAAATCCGTCTGCCTAGCGTGATTCCTACTTATCTTTAAAATATCCAAAAAATCAAAGAGCAACCACTGAGGTTTGTCTTGTGTTTTTAAGTGTATACGCTAGAAACCAAAAAAAATTATTCAAATCGCAACTTTTGTGTCAATTGTGTGGTCTAAGTGGTTTTTTAGTTATCTTTCATAATAAATTTGTATATCATTGACTTCGACTACATTGATGATGTTCTCATTAATTATACCATTACCATTTGTTTATAATTCCAATAATTTTCTTCATGACATGTATTGAATAACAGTTTATTTAAACGGAAATTATCTTTCCCCATAAAATAATACTTACATTAATATTTACTAGTTAGTGCTTTTACTTCATTACAAATATATTTTAATTGTATTTTTATAGTAAAAATGTCCTGACTCAGCGCGGGACAGCAACGTGATTTTCACAAATATTTCTATATACTCGTAATACTCGAAATTATTTACGTAAAAAGATAAATTGCATTCACACAAAAACTTTTATAACAATTTTATAGTAAAACTACACTATACTAAACACTAATACGAAATAGGCGTACGAAATGATGTAGATTATAAACGAAACGTCATAGACTTATTACGTTTTATTGCATTAGAGGATAGGAAATTTCACTTTGAGCCTATAATGCCAAACTTCTTTATAGACAAGTAGTCTCTAAATATAAGTTTTTTATGGTTTAAAGTGATTCGACCGCGTGCATATTGAGAGGTTAATATGATGATAATACCAGGCGGTCCCAAAATGAACTGGCCTGATATAGTTCAACGCGACATGTCGCTACATGTTGTGTTGCATTAAATAGTACGTTTATCGTGCACTTAATATAAGAAACATGCATCGACATGAAATGCTTAGTCTTAGTTTAACAGGCATTTGAATAACGAGAGTCGCGTATTTTTTCAAAATGTCGAAAACTGAGTATCGAAGTGTCATAAAGTTTCTGTTTAAAGAAGGTTTATCCCCTGCCCAAATAAAAGAACGATTGGATAGCGTATATAAGGAGTCTTCCCCCTCCTATAGCACAGTGAAAAATTGGGTGAAAGAGTTTCGCCTCGGGAGAGAAACCGTCGAAGACTTTGGCCACGACGGTCGACCTGTGGAAGTGCTCACTCCCGAAACGATTGCTCTTATCGAAGAGGAGGTTCTGAGTGACCACCGTTTGAAGATTAGAGAAATTGCAGCAAGGCTTGGGCTCTCTAAGAGTACCATTCATCGCGCGATCCATGAACATCTTCACATGAAAAAAGTGAGTGCAAGATGGGTACCGAAACTTCTTTCAGCGGTACAGAGACAGGAAAGAGTGCGCTGCGCTTCGGAGTTTTTGGATCTTTGTGGCGAAAATCCAAAGACTGTGATCGAGCGGCTAGTGACTGGTGATGAAACTATGATCTTGTATTATGATCACAAAGCAAGCGCGAGTCAATTGGAATGGCGTTATAAGGGTGAAAAGCCCCCTAGAAAGGCAAAAGTGCAACAATCGACTAAAAAACTGATGTGCACAATATTTTGGGATTTTCAAGGCATTTTGATGGTGGATTTTAAAGAACGTAATACAGTCGTGAACGGCGAACATTATGCTTCTTAAATATATAAATTACGAGACAAGATAAAAGGAAAAACGAAGAGGCAAGCTGTCTAAAGGTGTCCTGTTGCTCCATGAAAACGCCCCTGTTCATACCGCTGGTGTTTCGAAGGATGTAGTTCGTCAATGCGGGTTCACAGAAGTTCAACATCCACCTTACAGTCCAGACATGGCCCCGTCCGACTATTATTTATTTCCAAATTTAAAGCGGGACTTAAGAGGAAGAAAATTTTCAAGCGATGAAGAGTTGCAGGCGGCCGTCTTCAGTCATTTTGAGGATAAAAATGTGATTATTTTTATAAAGGTTTAGAGATGTTGATTCACAGATGTCAGAAGTGTGTTAGTATTCATGGTGATAATATTGAAAAATAAAATTGGTTTCGTTTCATTTCCTTCATTGGTTCATAGTTAGGCCAATTCATTATAGGACCGCCTACGTATATATTTTTTTTATCTTGACATAAATAAATATGTTACTAGTAATTTTCTCTTTTATGGCGTTTTGGTGTATGATTATTAATCTGTGGACACATTTTTAATCAAAGTTCACACACTGCGCCTGTCTGTGCTGCTTTATGATAATAATTAATAATAATCAACTGATGAATTATAGTGACCTTAAACATGGTGTTTCTTCAGCCTTACATAATCAGTTTAAAATGTTTTGCCTAATATTTATCACTGTTTACATTACTAGACTTAATCAATCAATACATCATATACAAACAAAGTTCCCACACCACACGCGTCTCTGTACTAAAGATGTCTGTAAGAAACACAGTAATATTATAGATTGTTTTATTTTTTATATAAACAACCAATTCAAAACATTAATAAGCTATTTATTTATTAGGGTTTAAAAATATAAATGGGTATGGTTAATACACAGTAAGTAATCATGGTTTGAATTTTATTTACGGTGTATGCTGGTGTATACTTGAAAATCAATCAAAATATAATAAAACCGTCTTGACAGGCGTCTATTTGGTAATCTATTTAGAGTAGTCTCTTTGGATATAATGACTTACAATAATAAATGCAGTGTCATTTTACATTGTGTTTTTTCTTAACACAACCAGTTTAAAACATCATTCTTACTGTATTGTGCGTATAGGTAATATTATAAATGGTGCTCTTTATTCTTTTGTCATCTCGGCTTTCATCATATTTCTTTAATTACTGCAATGGTGTTTGGGATGTTTATTCACTAATCAATCAATATACGTAAAAAGTAGTCCCCACACAATGTTTGTTTTTCTGTGCATTACGTTTTGCCAGAACTACTAAAAGGATTTTCCATCAACCTTAAAATAACTATAAATGTTGAATATACTTACTACTTTGTTACAAACTATTAATAATTTAACAGTGCGTTATTTTTACTTACAACAATGATGAAAACTACTAGAAAATCACTTTTAGTCTGTTTTTAGGTTATTTTGCTATTCATATTTTAATTTTTAATTTCTCGGTATTCCCGTTAGTAGCGGTGAAACTAATAATACTATTGTAATTTATAGGTTATAAGGAATAAATCGACATGCATTTCATTAAGTGTCGCTAAAATATGGGTCCATTCTACATACAAAAAAAAAATTGTCTCCTTTACATTATCTATCGATCAACGTGTTGCTTAGTGACAATTGACGATGTTCGTCTTTCATCGATTTTAAATCAGATGACTGGTGCGTTATTATCTTTATAGGCTAAGATGGAATTCCTCGCTAATGCTAATAATACAAGTGCCGCAAATAATTCCAACAGTAGTACATATATAAATGCATATGGTGTCAAAAATAATAACAATAATAAAGTTTATTTATTAAGGTGTCAACCCACTTATGTCAAGTACATTTTGCATCAAAAACAATGAATTAGAATATAATACACATAAAAAATTACAAATTAAACTGTATTATGAGTAAAATATAGTACTTTAAATAAATTCATCACCTATAGCGTCTGATGCATACCCGCCAAAAAGAGAGACCTGAGCAACGACCTTAACTAATTCGTTTGTTGAGTTACGTATAGTTTCCCAGAAACTGTCCGTTCTACAACCTAACACTGCGTAAATGTCTGGGACGGCAGCCTCTGCGAACATTGTGGACGCACTGCAGTACCATAGATGTTTCAAAAAAATACGAAAAGCATCATTAATACTGTACTCTGAGGATGTTATAGGATTTTTTGGTGTAATTTATCCAAGTTGTCCGGTGAAAAAGCTAATACAATAGGCTTTAAACAGAGTAATTTTAACATCCTCAGAACACAAGGCAAAGCGATGCGCCAGCATGTTACAACGTATAGCTAGAGCTCTACGTTTACGCTCAATATCCAAGTCGTGACTCAGGTTCTCCGACAACATATGACCTAAGTACCAGAAATTCTTCACAGTCCGAACTTGCACACCATTTATGCTTACTGGCGGTACTCTCCTTGGACCCTTTCCAGCACGAAAGACTAGCATTTCAGTCTTAGACTCATTATATTTTAATTCATGCTGACGAGCATAATTTTCGCAGATGAATATAAGCCTTCTAAGAACGTTGATCGATGGGCTAAGGAGCACCATATCGTCTGCGTAGCTAAGGTTTTTAAACATTAATGTGACATCCAATTTTGGTACTCCTAATCTCCTCGTATAATAAGAGTGGTTCCTTCTGAGTGGGTGGTTCCGTTTATCTTCCATAAAGAATCCGTCCTAGAGTAATACTTGGAAATGAGTGTTCATCTATTCACCCTAGACGGGATGGATAATCGGAATTCGTATATTCGGATATCCATCGGCTGTGTACATTCATTTATAGAAACGTGATAAAACTAAGGTACTCTGGTATTTGAAAAGGACGAAGAGAGAACGAAATGTGAAATATGGGTAAATCAGGAATGTATAGAACAGGTAAATGAAATTGTATACTTGGGGAGTGCTTTCAGCCGGGATGGAAGATGTGATTTAGATGTGGATAGGCGTGTCGCTGCCGGAAACAAATTCAATGGTGCCCTGAATGCATTAGTAAAAAGGCAAGGCGTGGTGAAGAGTGCACGCCTTGCAATACATAATGCAGTGTTGGTACCGACTTTGTTATATGGCAGCGAAACCTGGGTATACCAGAAGAAGCATAAAAGCAAGTTGAATGCAGTGGAGATGCGATCTCTTCGTAAAATGTGTAGCGTTACCTTAGCCGACCGAAAGCGAAACGAAGATTCGCAATATGGCAGGATTGAAAGATGACCTTATCACAAAAATTGATAGGAGCGTACTCCAATGGTTTGGGCACGTTGAACGAATGAGTGAAGACCGAATGGTGAAGAAAATATATAGAGCGAAAGTAAATATTAAAAGGTGTCGAGGTAGACCGAGACTAACTTTCGAAGACCATGTGAGCAAATTGCTCGAAGAGGGGAGGGTCAAGAGTACTCGGATACCTAGACGTGCATGTATGAAGAAGTTAATGAACCTGAAAGAAGCGAAAGAGGTATGTAAGGATCGTGACACTTGGCGATCTGTTCTCTCTGGCTACCCCGTTAGGGATTGTGCGTGAAGATAAGTAAAGTAAAGTGAAGTAAAGATAAAACTGACTCAAGATACTGAATATACTGAAATAAATAGAGTAACTCAACAAAATTACAGAATCATTGGAAACTTGGCATAAAATAGTTAAAAATGAAGTTAAAGACAAACTTGCAAATGTAACGCTCTTACAAAAAACGCTAACACATCTATTGTAGCAAATAAATTTAAAAAACGATTGCGAAAATATACATTAATGGTGACTAATTTATCCAGTATATCAAATTACGTCCGTTCAATAATGAAATTAGTGTTGGTAATTGCCTGGACATATTACAGAATTTATAAATTACACGATAATATTATTCAAAGCGGGGAAGTTTAATTTGATTTCAATGCAATACTTAATGCGTCGACTTTAGTAGGTTGTAACGGTAACGGTAACGGCAATACACATTAAGTTTTTTGATAAGTATTGAGATTATTAAACGTTAATAAATAATTAAAGTGTATGTCTTGAACTCTACTTGGGGTAAAAAGTCGGAAGAGCAAATAAAAGTAAATCCCGATCCCGAACGCGTGTTCATCTATCCATCCCAAACAGGGTGGATAGAGCAACACGCGTTTCCAAGTATCCATCCTAGGGTGGATTCCTTAGGGTGGATAAACGGGATAACTATTCTGGTTAAGAGGGATTCCTTAGCAAAAAAGTAATACAAACACTCTATCAATAAGCATGCTTTTTGTGAGATATACTTACTTTTTAAGGAGATAATAAACTTAAGATTTATCATCGTCATGTTACACTATAATATATTATTGTACGAGTACATAAAAAAACAAGCAAAAAAGAAAAAAAGCCAAAACCCTTCTCTTTTTTTTTTCTAAAAATAGGAGCCAAGAGGGAAGGAAAGACAAGAAAAACGGATGTATTTTTTTTTTAAATAATATTTAAAAATATGTAATGAAAAATTAATTAATTACTGAGGTGTGTTTCACATTGGCTACATAAAAATGGTGTATCATATTAAAAAAACAATATAATTTTTCCTTTCCCTTTGGTGAGTGTATGTTTTCTTTTCTTAATAAAAACGTTAGGATTTCCTATAATGCTGCGATTTTCTCTGATTTTGAGGAGGCAATTTATTTAGTCCATTTTTTACTTATTATAAGCCAGTGCTTGACCACAATCCCACTTAGTACTTAAGTGGTGATTAAGCCCTAGATTATAAATCGCACTGTCTTATCGTAACAAAATCCTATTCACTCTTGCCTTGAAGATGCCCAGATTGCATTCGGGAGGAAAGACAGACGCTGACAAATTATTCCACTCCTCAGCTGTACACTAAAATAAAATACGAAGCAAACCGTTTGGTTCTAATGCGTGAAATATTGACCACAAAGGGGCGAAGAACTGCCAACTGCCTGGTCGTCAGATTATGGAAGAGTGGGAGGATTTTAGCATGTAGTTTTTACGTGGTATAGCCACACTGCAGCTCTATTATGGTTGTACCGTACCGGGTTGGCTTAACCGAGCAGGACCTCGCTTTCACAGAACACGAGCATAAAATAGCAGCGTCATGCTGCTGTATTTCGTATGGTGAGTGACGATGGTTAGTGATGAGAGTACGGAATACCCTTTTAAATGGAATCGAGATATTTCATCAAACACAACGCATTTGCTTTTTGATTCTTAATTGAAGAAAAATATAGATGTCCATGAGCCACAGCATCCACTTACCTTCAGCTAGACTGTGTGCTCGTTTGTCAACCAATGCTATAAAAAATGTAATTTATAAGCCAACTCATGTGTGCGCAGATGATCTATACTTTGGGAACTTTCATTGCTACTCTATTCGATATATTATATTCAAAAAAATCTGCTTCCTGAGGCTATGCCCCTGCTACTCTGGGGCAAGATCGTTTTACTACTAGATTATCTACTGACAAACTGACATTTTAGTTTTAATTTCGCACTAACTGTAGTTGCGTTGAGAAGATCGAAAGCATAAAAAAGTGCAAATCCTTATTAAAACTTCTGTTATACTTTTATATTGATCTAAAGATTAAAGATACCTAGATTAAAATAGTCCTCATCAGAAAATTTATCTAGATAAAAATCGGAACAATGATTAAGTTTTTACAAATATGTTTCGTTCGCGAGAAAATGATTCTACGCGTCTCCCACTGAGGAAGACGATTAAACTTGATCTCGTTGTGCGTTGTTGGCGATAGCTGAGCATTCAAGGTGTTAATGTCAGCGAAATAGAGATTCGAGATTTGCCACGAGTTAACACGCCTTTGCGATTTTTGACGCTAAGTATACTTTTAGCCGTCTTCAAAAAAGTTAACAATTCGACTGTATGTTGTATGTTGTTTTATTGTAGTATTTACGAGTTCGTAATTGTGAACCAATTTTGATGATCATGTGATCTTTAAACAGCGTCTTCCTAACAAAAACTAGAAATAAAAATCGTTGCCAACCCGACCAAACAACATGGCGGCAACCACATTTACGAATATCCCCTCTGTAAGTTAATCTATGGGGGAGGCCTATGTTCAGCAGTGAACTTTTGATTGTATTGGTACCGGTTCATTTTTAACTTTATTATGAAAATGTGCCCATGAATTAAATCTAATCGCTTCAAGATATTAAGGTAATGTTTTGGTAAGTTACGTGCCAAATATTCATAATTTATTTGAGCATGCCAGGTGCATAATATGAAATGTTTAATTAACATGAAACGAATGCGACAGTTGAAAGTTTTCAATTAAAGCGTCAGATTATTAGAGATTATACTTAGTTGCATATATGAACGAAAAACAGATCAATTCGGGGTATTCATTATGTTATTCCCATTTCATTATTTGTCTGTCTCTGTTTTATTTGATATTGAACTTCAATGTTCTCTTTGTGATCATTATATTATTTACGCATAATACCACCACAATGCTGAGTATAAAATACTGTAGCCGTATTTTAACTAACTAATATATTTATAATCTTAGCAGAAAATTTAAATCTAATTAGACACAGACGTGTTCTCATTTATATGAACACTTGAGAAATTGGACTGCCGCGCTGCTACAAATAGTGTATTGGCGGACTTCACAAATCCTCCAAATATTTTCATTTCTAAGCAGGTTTCTTCAGAATGTTTTCCGTCACTACCGAGTGAGTGGTAAATCGGGGTTAGAAATTGCAATTAACAATTCTCGTGGTGTCGCGTACCGAGAAATTTTATTTTTTTATTAACTGGATTTCTCTGAGGATTATTAAATATCAGACTATGTTTAATCCAAATACACATGGTATTTGGATATCTGTCTGTCTATGAGTAGCTCCCAAGTGGATGAACTGATTTAAATTTTAGTTTCGATTTGAAAGGTGCCTTGAATGAGTGTGTTCTCAGCAATTGTTCAAGAAAAAAAATTCAGTTGTTTTAAGATCGTCAGCTCTTTTTGATTAGTGGGTATTTAAAATTTACAATTTCAGTTATATGTTGTACAATATTTAAAACATATAACATAGTTAGAGCTAAAAGGGCAATACTATTACCCATCATCATATTTTGAGGTTTAGCAAAGAAATCGCGCAACGCGGAATATTCTTCCTGATCCATTTCCCTATTGGGGGATGAGAGGAAGTCAGTTAAAATTACAAAACTTTCATAAACTGGTGCAGGTTATTTTAAAAATAAACAATGTTGAACTTTTAGTGAATGTTCACAAATTTCCAGTGAATTACCGTCTTGGGCTCCTTGCCAAAAAAATTGTATTTCTGTAATTTGTAAATAAAGCTTGAGTCAAATGTAAAGTAAAAATTTAATTCTTTTATCTAGATTTCAAGAAAATTTCATTTTTTTATTTAAAACCATCACACTAGAATTTTCTCCTATATCATGGAGTCAGTATACAAACATAAATTTCAAAAGAAAAAACATCCACATCCGGAACAATTATTTATAGGCCATATAAACAACTAATTCCGTGAGCGATTCAAACCAGCAGAGGTGACCCCACAAGTGATTCTCTGTGCTCATTTTGGCATGAAGCAGTGGTGATGTTCCCAAATTAAATCCCACGTATACGAAGGCACGGGTAAATAGATAGATAATAGCTATTTAATAATATTAGAGTTTAAAAGATACTAAAACAACGCGCATTTATCATTAGTTGTGGTGATCATAGTCCGGATACTATGTTATAGTCAAAAACATATTGTTTTGTAATCGGTGCTTAACGCGTTTCGAAATTTCAGATTTATCAAATGCTAGACATTTGATAAATCTGAAATGGGTGAAAATTGAATATTAGTTTTCATACAGAATAAAGGTTACAAAAAAGTAAGTGGATGATTTGGTCTATAGATATTTATTTAATTCTTGACAGGAATAGCGACTCGGCCGCGCCGTGCCGTGCTGCAGTGCCGCCAGCTAGCCAGCCAGCATTTACGCTGGTATTCAGTGAGAAAAGTTCTTCCGTGGTCCTTCCCGTCCCAACCGACACATCCATGCTACAACCTACAGCTGCAGCACGACTCTACCACGTAATATTCCATTTGTACATACATACATTATATATTCTAGTTCAGCTAAAATAAAGCGAGTAATAATGATAGTAACACTACACTGGTAACAATGAGACTGATTAGTAATTCTGCTTCTACATTGCAGTAGATCTATTTCTTTTTTACTTATGTTCATAATTTATCGTTACCATTTTCAATTTTATTTTATTTTTGTAATGATAAAGCTAATTCATATTATAATATACAAACAGGCCTAAGCGAACATTACGTTATTGTATTGTACATGTCAGATTTCAATTTAGTCGGAAACAGGAACACATACTATTTAATCTTGATATTTTTTTTGCTGTAGGTTAAAATATTAATTGTTATTTCCTTCAAAAGGACGATAAGGCAATTTCCCAAAGAAAGGTTTAAAAAGCTAGTGGGCACTAAACATGCATTTAGATATTATAAATAAATTTTAGTATTATGCAATTTGTTACAACTAGCTTAATGCTATATGGTGCTCTCCATCAGCTAATATTATCGTATATCAATTAATCTCTGTTTTACACAGGTAAAGAGCGTAGTAGTGTAGATATGATCTGTAGTATTGTGGTTTTTTGTATGTTGTTGCATTTTACCTTCGCTATTAGTAAAATCGTTCAAATTATTTTAATATTTATTTAAGTGATACTGAAAGTGATCTAAGTCGATTGCAAAAAATATACTTGATTCTAGTCATCCAAGTCCATTGAGTTATTTAAGGTACAATATTGTAATTTTTTGAATGCTGGTGAAGGATCAACAGGGACATGATGTATGTAACAGTGCAGAATTTTACCTACAGTGGGAGAAACTTCTTTACAACAGCAACTTTATACAAGCCGGGAACTCGCAATATTTAAACAATAGTAATAGTAATAGTTCCGATAAAAAAGACATACTAAAACCAATTAAACCGTAAAAAATACAGAGAAGATCTGGAGTATAAGGTGCCTAAGGTATTATTTAAAAGACAAGATGAGCTTGGTATTTATGGTATTTCTCCCTTACTTAGAGATGAGCATCATGCAATAACAGCGAACATAACTTTAGTAGCGGTCATCGCAGCTAAAATGAAAAGAAATGTTATTAAACATTTCTATCGTGATCTGGATTGCTTCAAATATAACTAACTACAGAGTTACGGTTAAACCAATATATTATATGCTTATACACGACGGAATGTACTTGACATCTACGTTATGCTTTCTAAGACGTTTCCGGTAGAAATTGGATTTCACATTTTGTATGTGTTGCTATTAAATATTTACCATCCGTTTATTTATTTATTTGTGTGTTTTATTTTTTATTGCACGAAAACTACTGTGTAGTAGTGACGTAAGAATACTCACTACCACAACTTAGACAATTTTTTAATTAATTTATATATTAATTTGCCGTAGTTTTCACGCTTGGTAGGCGGATCGGCAATTACTGTTTTTTTATTTATTTTAATTGTGATCAGGAAGATACAGAAGGCTATATCCAGTTTCCCTCCGTCATCTCTTACAATACCCACGGGACGTTATGGTGTAATAAAAATTCTACGCTGCCACTACTAGGGAACTAGAATTTATTGCGTCAGATGAAACAATAAATTCTTAAAGGCGAACAGTGATAACCTTATAACAAAGACAAAGACAAACCGAAAGAAATTCAACTTTACCATCCGGCTAGTGTCTTACACATTCACTACACCGTACGTAAGGTACAGTGGTATAAACGATGTATAAGGTTTCCCCATGGTAGCCCACAGAAAAGCGACTGCCATTAAATTTCGTAGTACGTGTATGCGATCCCCACTGCCTCCAATTTTTACTAAATGCTACTAATGGCCGGAAGTGGGTTAAGCATAACTAGATGATAGAATTTCGATTACGAATTTTTGCATATTTTTTATTTCCATAAATCGTATTTGGCAGTTTTAGACCTAAAGTATACACATGATTTTTAACGTACTTAAATTTTCCGTAATTTAATATCATTCAAATTTTTCACACTTTCTAGTTAAAATAACACCTTTTTTCATTTATTAAGATATCTAAATAAGTTAAATGTAAGAAGTATCAGTTTTTACACAGTTAAAAGCAATAAAATATAAACATAGGGTGAACAAACAACATACGATGCATGAAGTGATATACGAAAATAAACCATTATAACATTGTAATAAAATAGAAATACTACATATCGGAAAATAAAATGAGAAAATGAATCATATTGTTATTAACATGAAGATGAAAATAATAAATAACAGTAAAGAAAGAAATGTAATAATACAGAGAGGTTATATTACCTAGGGCCAGCGCTCACAGAAGGCACGGGATGGTATGGCGTGGCAAAGCATACTTCGGCATGCCCAAGGATCCTTCTTCCCACCGAAGGTCCTGTGGCTTGCCGCGGCATACCGAAGGATCCTGTGACATCCCGCGGTATGCCAAATAAGTAAAGACGCGCTCGTGTATTGGCACTCGCGCAAGTCACTGGGATCGCTGCCCCATCGGGCTAAATTCATCCTTATATCAATTACTTAACACTCACATTTCTTTAACAATATAAAGTAATAGAGTGCCGTGGCATCCCATGGAATGCCGTGATTCGTGTTAAGATCATTAAAATAGCGTCGAAAAAACTTTTCCAAGAAAAATATCCTTTACACATCGTGCTGCCATGCGGTCTGTGAACACACTCCCTAATGTTCCTTAACATAGTTGAACACAGACAAAGAAAATTGTCTGGCAAAAATGTTATCCCATTTTGTACAAAATGAGAAGGTATGTATTTAAAAGTTATGAGGAATGAAAGAAGTTACGCCCATATTGAACTGATCACCCAAATATTAATCATGCTTAAACTCCTAGTATTTTTATTTCAAATACACCATTCATTGTAAATTTTTCGATTAAAGAATTCAAAATTTTACTTCAAGAAATATAAAAAAAAGACATAATTTACTGCCAAAATTTATTAAAGATAGATAAATAGAGTTGTTCAGAATGATCTGTATGAGAAATCCATACTTTACTATTATAATGTCAATGTCTGTCTCAGGCTTTTATGGCTAAACTACTGAATCTATTTTGATAAAATTGAGATAGTTTAATACCTGGTTAATTAAAAAAGTGATATCACAGCTAAGTAGGCTGTAAAGCCTACTTTAGTTTAGTCGTTATTAACCTTTAAACTGCCAATTTGGATAAAAACGGTGAAATGAGTATAGTACTAAATATAGTCGCATCGTATGATCATTGATCATACCTAATAATAATGTCCTCCAGACCGAATTTCGGCCCCGGCGGCCTGCCTTAACGGGGGCTAGCCATCGGTGCAGGACAGGATTATAGTGCCCAAGTGTATGCGTAAGCGCAGTTGCATTCCCTATTCACTCACTCTCATAATCCGATGGGACGGTAAACCGACACGAGCGGAGAGAGATCAGTCGCAGGACCAACGGCTTTACGTGCTGTCCGAGATACGGGGGTGAGACACCGCCCGACTCCGGGCAGCTACTGAGAATTTCTGGACAGAAAAACTCAATAATTGATTTTTTGGCCCGACCCGGGATTTGAACCCAGGACCTCATGATTCAATCAATCATACCTAATATCAGCATACTTGTGCAATGTGTTATTATTTATATAAATGCAAGTACAAAATGTACCTTAAAATGATATTTTAAATTTATTTTTTATACGGAAGTTTACATAGTTACATCGTTATATTGTCATAGTTATATCACTTTTACATAGATCGAAAGAGATTGCTAAAAATATGACATTTATTTTAACGTATTTCGAAAATAATTGAAAATCACTATAACGGCTAGCAACTTTACATAACATTATATTAATTTATTTTAACATTTAAAAGTACAAATTTTTCCTTTCTTCTGCTTAGGAGCTAAGTGCGCGTTGTAAATTTTACTTTGCGGGAGAAACGTCAATTTCCGCCGGAGCCAATGACTTTGTTAATTTTCAATTTTGTATTTTTATTTACCACGTGCTCAGCGGAGAAGGAAAACATAATGAGGAAATCTGTATATCTGACTAATAAAATGTTTTGATGATACAAGATGTCCACCAACAATTTGTTTAAGCTGGTAGAGCCATGCTGTAGCTATATTATGGTTGTCGCACGAATTGGTCGGCTCCACGAGAAAAAAACAAAGCTCTCACAGAATACTAGTGTCAAATAGTAGCTTAATACTGCCTTGTTTCGTACAGTGAGCTTAGAGAACTAAACACTACTCTAATGTAAACGAACAATTCGATCTTAGTACCCATATTGCATTCCATTTAGTATGCGGTTACTACGCACCTACATTCTTAATCGTAAATAGATATAGGTGTCTATGGGCCGTAGCATTCACTTGCCATGGGGTGGACTGTTTGCTCGTTAATTACCCCTATTCTACGGTGGACTAATACCCTCAGTATATATGCTGTGATTTTTTTATATTCTCCCTTTTTATTCTATGTACTTTTATGTTTTCAAAATATTCTGAATTGTGAATACTTTTCTTTCATTTACTAATACATTGAAATTATATTATTAACGGTACATGTTCAATTTTCAGGTCATGTTTGTGGATAAATCTAATATGTATCCTAACGCAAAAGTTACTTAATTTTATTTACAAGGCGTCAAAGATCCAGTGTTATCTAATTTAATGTTTTAGTTTCTAACTGATTCTCCCAAACACATAAAACTTCAGTTGGGTGAAATACGTGTATTAGAGACCAATTTCTGGTTTGTTGTTAGACATAAAGCTTGGAAACGCACTGGAGTGCTAACATTTTTAGCACTTGTCAATAAACTGCAAATTTATGATTTAAAGTATCGAGTAATATTAGTGTTCTAATTTTAAAGTTTTATGTTATTTGTACGCTAATATACTGGTTGACTATTTTAATATTCGCAGAATGTCTGAATAAAATCTGATACAAAATGATTAAATTATTTTGTAATTAATTGAAACTGGGGTTTTAAATTTATAGACATTAAAATTATTATTGATGATATTAACCTACCCTTATATATCGCTACCGTGCTATTTCGAAATTGTTTTGTGTTGTTGATTATTGTGGGAGTTTGATGATTGTAAACTGTTTTTTTTTATTCAAAAACAAGGTCCCGCTGGGTTCACAAGTAACTCTTATTGAAAGTCATTTTTAACTTTACCAATAGTTCCTAAAGAAACCTTTCTCCTGCAAAGAACCAACAAGAAACCTAGCAATTTTTTTAAATAAATTTTACAATATGAATTATTTACAACACTTATTTTAAAAATAGCTTTGAAGTGACCGCCTCATTCCCGGGGCTTATTAGTAACTTGCTGGTTATTTCCAGGGCAGAGGTATTTTACGAACCAGTGGTATATTAAACATAGGAGTAACTTTCATAAATATTATTTATCATCGCTATCGAAAAAAAAGTTTGTATTCCTTTAACACATAAACGATAAAATACTTTTTGGTAACAAATAATTATTTACCTCGGAGATAATTTACCGCATACATAAAAAAATACAGCTATGTTTCTTCTGTTTTATGAAGACGTAAATATTTCAATTACTAAAGATCCAATATATATTAACTATGATATATTCAATGGCTATTTACATAAAGTACATATTAGCTATATGCTACGAACAAAACATTCACGGCGTAGGCCTTGCGAAGTTCTAAAGATATTATGATGTAAAGAGACTTAAAGTGCAATTAGTGCAGGACCAACACGCATCGTAAAGCTTTTAAGAGTTAGCAGTTTTAACTTGTTCCACACCATTATTCTGACCATTCATAAAAATGTACCCAGAAAACAATGGGTTTGAAAATTGATAAAAAGGTATTATGTTAAATTAAACAGATATATTACTTTTACGTATAATTTACGATTTTACAAAATTTGGTAAAAACTATAAAAACTATCAAAATACTTTTATAATTATCATAAAATATGTTTTAGTAATGCTTTCAGTTTTAAAGAAAATTCTTTGTTACGTATAGATTTCCTTAACTCTGGAATAAGAGTCTGGCCAAAATTTTACATTTACTGTGCCTAACTTCCCCCATGCCTTTTTTTAATTAAAAAAACCTTTGCTTAAACCTGAAACTAGGCTCTTTAAAAGTCTTCTCTCCTTTGTCCAACCCTCATCCCAGTTTACCTGGGGTCGGGTCTCCTTGTACGATTGCGCCAGAGAGTTCTACTCTGGCTTGTCGATGTACTCAGGTTTTCTCTCAGGATTTCTTTCTGTATGTTTGAACACTAGGTGACACGTGATCGTTCTCTTCTTCGTGGACGGTCAGGGATATTCAAAACTATACGTATTGGGTGGTCACCCCAATACAACATGGCCGTACCAACGCATTCGGCTTTCTTTTAGCTTTTCAGCTATAGGTGCTACCTTAAATGATCCTCGGATATATTTGTTAGCCGGCTTAGCAATGAGCGCCTGCGCTGGGGTTTGCGGGTTCGAATCCCGCACAGTATTTGTGTGGCCTACAAATAATTATTCCGGGTTGGATTTTGTCCTTGTGCAATTTATGTTTGTAAACTGCCCCCACGATACAAAAATTCCTAGTCGGGTCACACCTCCCGCCCATCTAAGCATTCTTATTTCATTCGCGTGAAGTTGTTGTTCGTGTGCCTTTTCTATGCTGCCCCCGTTAGTTAAAAGGACGCATCCAACAAAAAGTAAATTTCGATAAAAAAAATCTTCAAATGGCAAAACAGGAGCCTGCTGTGTAGTAATTTTTTTTGTCTTGGTGTTAATGTATGATATTATTGTGTACACTATTTTTACTATACGCATGTATTGGATTTTTTATTTTATTTATTTTTAATAAAAAAACTAAAAAAGCGTTTTATTTTAGCACAAAAATTATACGAATCACAATATATATATATATATATATATATATATATATATATATATATATATATATATATATATAATATAATATTATGTATATTATATATTTTTAATTTATTCATATCAATTTTGCCATCAAGAATTTAATATTGAAAGACGCTTCTGCAAAAATGTCACTTATATTACGAATGAAATAAGGTTGCAATGATAAAATTATTTTCGTTTTTCCTATCAAGTAATTATTTCGTAATGAAAATCTCTTTATTTTCATCAATATTTATTTAAAAAATTCTAACTGAACAAGCTAATTCGGTCTGAATTTCGGTCACTGAGCAGCGATTATAAATTAAGTAATTACACTTAATATTTTCAAAAATTTTAAAGTTTACAACAGTCAAATATTACACTTATTTTATATAAATGTAAGACGTATAAATGTCTTTTTTGCTTAGTATAGGCATATAATAAAGTTAAAACCAAAAAAACATAAATGGTCAGATACGTTTTTTTTATCTTACGGCGCGAAACTCTTAAGTAGAAGTGACTTTTTTACTATTGTAACAACAGAAAATTCTTAATAAGGTAAGACATATATACAAAAATACGTCTTTTTATTTAAGATTAACTCTTTTCTTGAAAAAAATGTAGATACATCCTTTCAACAAACGGGGTCAGTATGGTCCAGCACTCTGATCCGTACTTCATAGCAGGTCTTATTATCGTTTTGTATACTTTCCCTTTCACTCTGATGGGCATGTTGCGGTCACAGAGTACTCCCGACAATCTCCATTTAAGCCAGACAGTATTTATGCGGTGATCTACGTCTTTATCAACGTTAGCGTCTGATGTAAGTATAGAACCTAGGTATTTGAAGCTGTCCACTTTGGGTAGTGCACGGTCGTCTATGTAAAACTCTCAACCCGTTTCTGCTATCCCTTCGTAGTCGCATTTAACTATGTCTTCCGCGTAGAGCATATATTCTGGGATGGGTTTTTTGCATCTCTCATGTTATATAATCTATGCAGAGTTTAAATAGCAACGGGCTCAAGGCTGATCCGTAATGAACCCCCACTTTAACGTCGAAAGAGTCACTAAAACCAGCGGCACTTTTGACGCGTGTTTAGGTGTTTTTATACATATTTTGGACCATTGCTAGGGACTCTACTTTATACTCTGGGACATTTTGAGCTCTCATGGCTTGTCATACTATGCTTCTGGGTACTCTATCACAGGCCTTTTCTAGATCGATGAATAGGAGGTACGGATTCTCTTTCTTCGATCGATGCTTCTCCATTACAACTCTAACAGTTTGTATGGCATTGATGGTAGATTTACCAGGTGCAAAACCGAACTGATTTTCAGTTATTTGAGAGTGATACCTTATTCGAGAGGCAATAGGCTAGGCTCTTTATAAATATTAACATAATTATAGAGGTAGGAAATATTATTATTTTTCATACGAAGATTACCTAATTCATTCCTAAAGTACATAGTACGTTGTCAAATATGGTTAGTCACGGAAAATTGGACTAAAATAACTATATAATATGTTACATTATATTATTGAAAGATGCAATATGTTAGAATAAGACACCGTAAATTACTACATCATAATGTGATTTTAATTTAATACTTTTGCTAGTGTCTCAAACCGTGGTCTATTTCCATGTAAATAAGATGTTTATCTTTATTTATGAAATTACTTGTCTCGTTGTTTGTCCGCGATGAACTCCTAAACTACTGAATTGATTTCATTGAAACTTTTGCACACTTGGTGCAAGTCATTCCAACTTCTAAGAAAGGATTAATTTGATTCCTCATTAGATAGAGGACCCTTTATAAGATATAGGACCCTCAAATAATTAGCCTATAATCAGTCTGTGAACAGTTGCCGGGCTAAATGATGTACAGTCTTGCATCAATAAAGCGAACCAGATCTCATACGATAAGAAAAAATAGAAATTATATTTTCTCTTCAATTATATTAAAATAAAAAATACTTTGTATTCATTTCTCGCGGCAGATGAAATTTTTCGAAGCAGCTAACACTAAAGAAGTCTAAATGAATTCATGGAAAACGTAATACGCGTGTAATGGTCGCACAATGTCTTGTATCTCCTGATTTATAAAAGCAATGAAACCAAGTAAAAGAAAAACGAAAGTAATTTTTATTAAGCATATTCTTTTTGAAAAATATTTTATGTCTACCTAAAAATGAACATATAAAAGCCAAAAGTCCACATGTAACATCCGTGTCATATCTATGACACATCATGTCACGTGTACTTCATAACTGGAAATCAAAAAGTACGGATTACCAGAGATGACGTGCTGACTGCTAGTAGTAGAATGCTCAAGGTCACATATTGGCTATTTCCGTTGGTGCAATTTCTCAGAATGATAGACTTCGTAGAGATATCCTCGGTAGAACCAGACTGATATAGCCCAACGTATCAGTCAGCTGAAGTGGTAATACTTGGCCATACAGCTTGGACAACCGATGTGATAGAAACGTTGTCGAGTGGTAGCCTTAAACTAGTACTGCCCTTCAATTTGTTAATTATAAATTTTGTTCATTAACAACAAATTGTAACGATAATAATAATGAATGAACGCAAATAGAAGATTGAGTTGGATAATTACAGTATCTAAATGTTAAGTGTTAACTTCGTCCGTCAGAATTAGCAAGCGAATTACCTACTTTTTTTGTATAATGGATGGTTGTATTATAATATTATAATGTGACTCGAATATATCGTATCACTTAGTGTAAATCTAAACCATCTAATTCCACGCTCCATCGAGCATTTGGTCTGCGTCGCTGGCTTATAAGAGTAATTAATAATACCGCTGGGGTCACCTGCACGTGGCCATTACAGTATGTGTACGTTGTGTGTGACTTATAGCCAATAATCTTACTAATAGCTAATTATAGCTGTTGTCCACTAATTTACGATTATTTTGTATAACATAAGGTATTCCAATAGCATAAGAAGGAAATGAAAACAATAGTCAAATCTAAAATTCTTATTCATTTGTATATAAATTTAGGAATACAAACAATAAGTATGTATCTAAAACATTCATAGAAAAAAATTTGATGTACTAATAATATTAAGACACAATAAAATTGTAAAATGTTGACATTATAATATTATATAAGTAAATATAGTATTATATAGGTAAATATATATTTACGATTGCGTTATTATTAAAGGGTGAAAAAATACGAATGCTATTTGAATAAGAGAATAATTTTGTAGAAAATTTCGTGCACCTTTTTATAAAATATAAAAATTGAACTCCGAGTTCACCTGCAAATATTACAGTTCATTGGTTATCTTAAATAAGTAAATTACCATTTATTAAGAATTTAATGTCAACATTTTGAATAAACGTTGATCTTTGATTAAATGCGTGGAGCGGTTCCCCGGACGTGCCAATTAACGAAGGCATCCGTACGGCGTCGCAAAATTTAGTGCTCCGTTGGACCTAAAACGCAGTTTACTTTATTTATCTTTAAGGAATAGGCTGTTTTCTTAAAAAATCCTAAGTCGTATCGGTCCGGGTAGATGCGCCACTGTGACACTGTCAACATCGTGCTCTCTATTAAATACGTTTTAAAATTGTTTAAAATGTTACAAAACGAAGTGATATAATCAAAATATAAAACCAGTGCATAAACTACTCCGAACAATATATAAAACATGGTGCGTATACAATGAAATTTATTAAAAAGTACATAAAATCGTTCTATCAAATGTCACTAGAAATCCGTTAAGATACTAAGAACATATCATTATTCAAGTGCAAAATTATCAGTGTAGCATGTGTACGACCAAACTGGAACTTGAATTACATTAAAAAAGTACGTAAACCAAAATCATTAAGAACTATAACCTCAAAAGTGCTAAGTAATCATAATAAATATAGGATATAAAGCAACAAAAACAAGACACGCTAGAGACGAAACAAGATATTAAAGGTACAATAATTAACAGCCTCAACGAGAAGTTCAATAACTTGGAACTGAAGAATGAGCTTTTGGAGAAAAAAATATAAAAGCAATCAAATAAAATTAACAACCTGGAAAGACAGTGTAGACGTAAAAATCTGATATTTTTTGGCATATAAGAGACGGAAAAATGGTACGATGAACTGGAAAAAATGGTAATAAATATAATAAATACATACAAAAATTTCATGCGACATTTACAACATAGAAGTCGTTAAAAAGTTGGGGATAAAGGGTGAAAAAGTTCGACCGATAGTAATAACATTCAATACTTTAGGTTTTAAATTTAAAAAAAACATTACCTTCAAAACACTTCCTAATACTTAAAAGAAGACTACCCAATCGAAGTCTTAATTAAGCGTAAAGAGCTACAAGCCCAACTTCAGAAAGAAAAATATGCAGGAAACACCGCTTTTATAAAATACGACAAAATTATTATACTGAGCAAGAACACCCCCCACAGAAACAGTCAAGCAAAAGAAACCTATTAGAGTCCCCGGAGAAGCTCCACTCTGTCAACCAAAATGTTCAACAGACAAGAAAATAACCACCTAAGAAAAATAAAGGGGACATGAAGAACTATAAAATACAAAAGCCCAAATTAATCCTCGCTCAGACAGAATCAACTCAACGCCAATCGAAGACATTGGACTATAACACAGCTTAGCAATGAAAATCGGACCCTCTTCCAACCCTAATCTGCCAGTACGGCCGGTCACCGCGGGAGAGTTCAACCAAAACCCCCCAAGAACAACTATCAAAACGAAATATACCTTCTATATTTGCACCCTCAACGTAAGATTTTTCATTATCTTTTGATAAAAAGCGTGCGCGGATGGAAGTTGGCTAGACAGAGCTACTGACAGAGAAGGTTGGCATTCCTTGTGGGAGGCTTTTATCCAAATCGGGGTCCATGCATTAAATAATTAGGTGGTTGGTAATTAAAGCAAATAATAATTAAACTAATTACAAAATAGAATTTATAATTAGAAATTAAATTCATCTAAGTAAAAAAAAATTACTTAATATTATAGAGTAATAAGTTACCAATTGTATCGTTTATTATGTACTATGCATGGAATTAAAATAAAGCTTTATTATTATATTATTATGGGGGGTTATTGATAGAGTATTTACATCTGGTTGAGCTGGATTATTATTATTATCGTTCCGGAAAAATCTCTGCTAGTAGTTTATTCCACAAGGAAGTAGTGCGAGGAAGAAAACTTCTTTTAAATTGGACAGTGGTGGACCCCCAGTCGTTCAGATGATGGTATCACGAGTTTAGTCGCGATGTGCGATGGTGAAATTGTTAGGCTGCAATTAGTCCTAACAATTCCTCAGAGCACTCCCCGTGGTAAATTCGAAAAAATAAGCAAAGGGTTGCAATATCTTTTCACAGTACCAGGGAGACAAGCCGAACGGAAAAAGGTCAGTTACCGACGATTCGAACAGCTCTACGCTTGATGCAATCAAATGGAAGGAGCTGGCAGTGGTGAGCCCCAGCCCAGAGATGGGAACAGTGTTCCATGTGCGGCCGAACCTGCGCCTTGTGAAGTTGCAGACGTTGTACCGGCACGAAATACTGTGCCGCTCTGTTGAACATGCCAAGCTTTTTAGAGACCAATTTGGCCTTCTCTTCCAAGTGACCACAAAACTTAACGTTACTCGATGGACTTAACGTTACTCGAGGAACACGTACGCCGACAGGAGGAACCGGCTCGTCGGTTGGAAGAGCAGGTACAACGCCGACAGGAGGAATAGGCTTATCGGTTGGATGATCATCAGGCGGAACAGGCCCGTCGACAGAAGAAACAGGTCCATCAGTTGAAAGAGCAGCAGGAGAAACAGGCACGCCGGCTGGAGGAAATGTCTCGCCGACAGGAGGAACAGGCCCGCCGATAGAAGAAACAGGCCCGTCGACAGGAAGAACAGTCCCGTTAGTTGGAAGAACAGCTGCAGTGTGGACAGGAGGAATAGGCCCGTCGAAGAGCAGTCGTAGAAGAGCAATTCAAACTTGATAAGAAAGAGCAGATTCTCCACATAATGGACCTTCGCGCTACCTTCGGGAAAAGATGAGGGAGGTGTAGGATAGGGTTGCTCAATCTGATAACCACCTGTTGGAAGCTGAAACCCAAATCGACCAAGTGAAGTACCTGATGGTTGACATGAAGAAAATAGCTGGACGACCTTAAACTTAGCGATGAAATTTCTACTCCCGTAGTAGCTACAACACCTTCACTACGTAGATTCAAAATGATGCCGTTCGACGGGACTTCTTCATGGTCAGTCTAAAAAATCCAGTTTGAGGCTGTCATGAAGGTGAATGGCTGGAATAAAAGTGGTTTACGTGGTAGAGCCATGCTGCAGTTATATTAGTAGTATAGTTGTAGCACGAATGGGTCGGCTCGACCGGGGAAGGACCACGCTCTCACAGAATACCAGCGTGAAATAGTAGCTTAATGCTGCTGTATTTCGTATGGTGAGTGTAGAGAACCGGAGACCCTTGTTACTGGAAATGAGGCATTCCATCTCAGTCCTCGCGGGTGACAACGCATCTGCATTTTGATTTGTAATGGAAGATAGATGTAGATGTCTATGGGCCGCAGCAACCACTTGCCATCAGGTTGACTGTGTGCTCGTTTGTCACCCTATTCTATAAAAAATCGGGAAAGTCGGGTCATGACTGCTCTCACACTAGGCCTGCGCGACCAGGCCTTAACTGCTCTGGAAGCTCTCGGTAAGGAAGTGACATACGGGCTGCTCATTGAGGCATTGGAGGCTAGATATGGCGACGTTCACCTGGAACATGTTTTTAGTGCACGGCAAATTCCAACCGCCAATTTTTTCAAACGCATATCGCGACAAAACTTACAACACCATCCACACTATAAAGATGCGTGGCGGTCCACCATTGTGCGATTTACTAGAAGTTTTCTTCCTCGCACGACTTCTTTGTGAAATCGTTTACCATTTTTGATTTTTTCGTAATGAATACGACTTAAGGACCTTCAAGAAACGACTTTAAGCTTCTTTAAAAGGCCAGCAACGCAACTTTCCCTGGTGTTGTAGTTTTTCCCCGACGGCGGTCGAAACTTACATCAAGTGAGCCGCATGCTCGTTTGTGTATTCTACCTATATTAAAACAAGCTTACATGCTCTTACGATTTTGTTTGTGAATGCGGAATTTTTTTCTTATACGGGACTGTCTCACTCAAAGTAGACTGTATGACACGATACTTATAATTTTTGGAATAATTTATCTATTTTTATGTATTTTTCTTACGATAACATTATTTATAATTTTAAAAAGTTCTTATTTTAAAAGTTCATTTAACTTAGTATTTTTTGTAATAGCCAATGAAAAGATTTTCTGATATTTTTTGTACTATATCATAAGGTCACAAGTCAAGTACCAATGCTGTTTCAATTATTTTTTTCTAGTAAATTCAATTCATAATATACGTGTACAAGCTTATTTCGCTCGTGATGTCAAAATAATTTTCAACCCGGCCGGCTTTCCACTAGAATGCCATTTGGCACGTGCAGAACTTAATCTTGTGCTACTCAATGGTCGCTACCAATTAAATGCCTTAATTTAGCATAATACCATAAAACCTTGCTAAATTCAAGTTGCATTTTCATTGTTTTGGATCTTATTCTTAATTATATCGTAGCTGTTACATACATTAAACTTTGCATTTGGTTATTATAATTCTAAAAGTATCGTATATCATATGTGGATTGGGATACACAATTGACTTCTAAATCAAATTTCATTAAAATTTATCCAGCTGTCAATCTTACGGAGCAGTGGACTGTATGCTGGCTGATTAAGGTTATAAAAAGACTTATTTCTTTCCACCACAGATTTGTTCGCATTTTGCAGTATCAACTTTACACGCACTATTCATCAATTTGATTAAACAATATAGATCGATACATTCAGTATTGCCACATTAAATATATATTATAAATATTTTAAAATAATATTTGAGTTACTATCAACACACGTTAACGCTTAATAAATTATTATATGATATACCTAATGATTATCAGGCTCTCATTAACAAAATCTGCATGGTGATTCATCTTCGTCACAGTTGGTCATCACGCTTTCTTATAAATTTATTTCTTATGAAATAAAAAATGAATGATTTGCTCTTATCTAGTTTAAATATATTGGGAAATTATGACATTACGTTATACATTATTGGCGATATTTTAAACTTGTGAGACAATAAGATACAAACTGAGTGGTCTATGTAATGTTATTTAATTTCAGCTATTATATAATGCGGATTATATGAAGGGCTACAAGTGAAACGACATTAGATAAGGGCTTCCCGACTGCTTGAGCTTGGAATTTCGCTTTGTGTATACGAATAATTTTCCTCTTGCTCCATGCAAGAGAAGCGCTTCAAGCATCAACAATAGTTTAACGTTCAACATTATAGCTTTCTGGAGCACGCTGTTTTATTGATTATTCCCTAAGTTCCATTATGGATAATGCTATTTATGTCAAGCGTGTTCTGTCAAGTGTGACAACTATGAAAAACATCCCATCTATTAAGCAATGTATGTAGGACTTTTATTTTAAAAACCCCAAGATTTTATTGGTTATCGTCCCTTATGACTCTCATTGGACGAAATTAGGTGGTGGTGTTCTCGAATCACACCACCATCCAAATGGCAAATATAATCATCTTAACAGTTTTTTCTTACATTTACAATTACCAAAAGGAATTGGTGATTATTAATTTGGTAAAATAATTAAGCCTTTCTTAGACAAGGGCTTAATAAAATTAGGAAAAGGCAATCAGAGTATTTACTTGATACAATTTGTCATGTTAGTGCATAGGAATTCAAAATATGATCCATGGGAAATAATTCACCTTCTTGTGGCTTTTTAATGCAATTCTCAAAATATACTATTGACGTGGCGAGCATTTATATATCTTATTACATTTTTTACAATTATCTCATTTTGAATGATCAATATATCACTCAAAATGAGAGAATTATTTAGTTTATATGAACTATTATAGAAATAAGAATACTTAAACAAAATTGGTAAAGCTACGTTATAGCTGCAAATATGTTATGGCGGCACTAATGGGTGGACACGACTACGTTTTCATAGAATATCAGCGTGGATAACATTTTAATTCTGCTGTGTTTCCTATAGGTGAGTGTAGAGAAGTGGAGACTCTTTTCATTGTTAACAAGGCATTTTACCTAAATCCTCAGGTGATAATGCAATTACATTTTGACTCTTAATCTAGAATAGAAATATAGATTTCTACGGGTCACAAAATCGCCTTTCAGGTGTATGACGCCGTTAATCTATTTAAAAAAGAAACTAACAATATAACTTAAAAAAACGTATTAAGATGAATAGAAGGATGTACTTTATAGTAATTTCTTCCATTCATCTTAATATTGGTTATCCAAGTATAAATTAGAATAATTTCCCCGTTGCTGGTTTGGGTTTCGACATCTTGAATATTATACCAAATGGTTACATATGGTCCATTCATCAAAGATAATAAGATCCTTCTGGAGCTTACTACCATTTTCGCTTTTCGACTCTTACCTACAGAGCGAATTGAAGTGAAGGATTATTTTACGCCCCACCACATTTTTAAAATAATAACAGCTGCTGAAAATATCGATCAATTGATACGCCTGAATTACCGCTTCATGTCTATATTTGATCAAAAGGTTCCCCGGACATTCGTAATTAACAAGAGCACCCGCACGATGTTGCAAAATTCAGTACGCCGTCGAACGTTAACGTAGTTTACTTAATTTATTGATTTAATTGAAAGCAGGTTTCTGCTCCGCATGAGTAATTTATACTTTGGTTGCATTTAAAACAATTTTTTAATAATTTTGTCTTTTTGAATACCACAGTGATATTTTTTAACTAATTATATGGCTAGTACGTTCCACAGTACGTACGCGAGTAATTCAGGTTAGATCTTTCCATGTTACTTACGGTTGCTTTTGCTGATTTACAGCATATTTTTTATGTAGTAGAGACTACAGACGTGCAGCTATATATATATATATATATATATATATATATATATATATATATATATATATATATATATATATATAACGATTGCTCATGGTATTTGTAGGTAATAAAGCTTCTAATATGTTTAAATTGTGTCGTAATGGTACAGAACATACTATAATAAATTAAATAGCATTTATAGTGGTAGAGCCATGCTGCAGTTACGTTAGTAGTAGTGTAGCACGAATGGGTCGGCTCGACCGAGGAAGGATCACACTCTCGCAGAATACCAGCGCAAAAAAGAAGCTGCTATGTTTTGTAAGGTGAGTGTAGAGAACCGGAGACCCTTTTTACTGGAAACGAGGCATTCCATCTTAGTCCTGACGGGTGACTACCTATCTGCATTTTGATCATTCAGAGACCCCCTCAAAAACACCCACAAAAATATCATTAAAATAGGTATATATTTATATAGAATGATGAGATAAACATAGCTTGTGACACGCTATTTCAATATATATATATATATATATAAATATCTGTAAAATTTTTCACTAGTTATAAGTGAAAGTAGCCAAGCCGCCTGCTGGAGTATTCACCGTGCATACGTGCGGCGTGCATCCAGCGAGTGACGTCTGACATTGTCATTGTGCCCGTATTATAATGTCACCTAGAAGATTTAATTGCAAAGATAATATACCTTTAACAAAGAAGTGGAGAAGCAGAATGAAACTCTTATAAAGTGTCCCGCGAAGGTAATTCTGGTCCCAACATCAATCGACTTAGGTGAGTGTAACAAATACATTCAAGAAATATAAACCGAGCCTGAAATTATCGCCGACATACATGAATCCGAGAAAGAACTCCTCTCCTTTATAAAGATAGAAACAAATAATAAATGCTATTATTTATTGTTCACCAAGGTTCATCACTTTCAGAAATGAATTTTTAATCTCTGAGGGAATTAAATAACTCGTGAAAAATCCATTCGAAAAACATTCTTTCATTAAAATACGTAATATTTTATGCTATATCTTTAATGATACTCTAGTTAAAATTAAAATATACCCTCACAATATTATATATCCAGCGCCGACAGAAATTAAGAAAATTATTTTCGAAAACCGTGTTATCCCGATAGCCGGTCATTTAGGCTCTGTGAGAATGTACAACAGAATGAAACAATCGCATTACTAGAAAGGTATGCAAAGCGATATATAGTCATGTGGCTAATATTTATGGTAATTTTGGTTTATAGCATAATCTAATATTAAGTAGGATAATTATTAATTAATTGAAACCAATCTTTCTTATTTGTTATAAGCCAGTGTTTGACCACAACCCAAAACAATAAAGTGTTCATTTAGCCCTGGATGGTAAATCGCACTTTTTCCTTGCACTCTTTTCGCGCCCTTGCCTTGAAGACGCCAATATAGTATTCCGACGGAAAGACAGACGCACGCAAACTGTTTCACTCCTTTGTTGTACGTATTACAGAAGATGTAGCAAACCGTTTGGTTCTATTGCGTGGAATATTGACAAAAAAGAGGTGAAAACCATCGGGATGGGGGCGTTTATGATAAAATGTATGATAAATGACTGTCTTATTATTAAGACTATAAGTTGGTGATGTTATTAAGAGATTTTACAGTTATAGGCTTTTAAAAGATCACTACTGAACTTAGGTCTCCGTCATAGATTACGAATACCCTATGTTTCGTTTCCCACTGTCGCTTATAAGTAGATATTCTTACACCGTTAAGGCAGGGTAAGATTTTACTGATAACAATAAAAAATAAAAAAAATAATCTTTGCTTTTCAACCTACCATTAATAAACGAAAATCTTTAGTTAATGTAACGATTCGTTTACATTAAATGTTCATTATCAAGTGTATGCAATTTTTACAAAGAAGCCTGTCTTAAATTAACGTTCCAAGGCTCAGCCATCTTTTTATAAATTTGCAATTCTAATGGCTTGCCGGTGGAAATTTTTCAAGATTATCCTTTATATCTTCTAAAAGAGGCGTGATCGTCAACAGGACATAAAACTAATCTCATTCTCTTAAGCTTCGTAGCAGCTTTTTTAAAGTCTATTTCTTAAAAAGGCATAAGCTTTTCTAATGATATGCCCGTAGGCTTTTATTAGTTGGGAGATTTGCATTTACTCAACATTAGTATGTAGAATACTAGACATAGTGACAATGAGGTTATTAGGGTCTCGAGCCGATATACTCGCAGTAAATCGGACACAGATGAATATAATTATACGATTTGTTTTGAATGATTTTAATATGCAATGAAATTAAAGTAAATAACAACCATACTCGCAAATTATTATTACAATGTAAAATTGAATTACTTATGTTTTTAGTTACCAGGAGATAAGACCATTTTTCCATAGCAGTCCACCATCATCTTACCTATTTCTACCGCCAAATAGTGCTAACGTTAATGTGTTACAGCCTGGTGTTTATACACATTCAGTGTAGTTACGGGTTGTGAGGCATTCCATCTTATTCCATGGAGATATTTATACGACAAACGCATATGTACGCGTTGGTAGCCTTCTTTGTTTGAAGTTGGCTACAGGTACAACAGCAGCTATTGTCTATCACTGTAGGTTACAAGTTCCTTTGTTACTTCAGTCTTATAAAAAGGCTTCTCTATTAGGGGAGGTATTTTATCGCAAACAAGATTCGTATTTTGTTAGCTATACAATTACTTAGTACGAATATGCAGTCTTAGTGAAGAAAAAGCTTTTTAGATCTTTTCTAACTTACCATTCAAGTAAATGAAATCGATAATTTATAATTTACGTAATTCATTTAATTTACGAAACTTACTTGTTAGTAAGACAGACGAGAGAGAGAGAGAGAGACGAGAGAGGAATCCGTGCAATGGTGGTGACTTTCCTAATATATTTTGAGGCATTCCTTGGCGGAGGCATACGTTCAGTGGTGGTTTTGTGAAGTGTTTTAATATATAGATAATGTGACTATTACGTAGTTTATTTGTTTAAAGGAAAAACAAGCTACATAAACAAATATAAATGCTGCAGCATCTAAATATAAGGAACATTATCAATAAAATCTTTTGTTCAAAATTTATTCCCAGTTCCCAATGAAATTCCTATTTCCCTTACGAAATTGTACAAAGCAAGTTCTTTGTTTTGTTTATTTTTTATCATCATCAGTCTTTTCATTTACTTCCGGGTACGCTTCCAGTCGTCGTTTTGGGTATTTTTTATCATATATTGTAGACTTCTTTTATGGAATAAGTGTGACAAATGAGGACACATTTTCCCTGATGGTAAGTGGATGCTGTGACCCATAGATATCTTCTCCCACCACCATCCTTCATAGTTAGCTACCGTGAGTAAATCTTTGTTTCAGAGAGTACTAGAGATCTATGGCAGTAAAAATCTGGCTGCCGAGCTCCAATATTTCAAGCAAGTTTTACACAACAAGCTTCGGGTACCGCGCCTACGTCACAGTGAACGAGTGAAACCGGCCACAGTCGAGCGTGTACTTGCTGTACCGCCATATGTCAGAAGAGTTACTGATAAGATTGGTTACATCTTGAAGCGCGCTTCCATTAAAATATACTTCAAGCCGCCGAAGAAGATCGGTCAGTTTGTACCATCAGTGAAGTGTAATGTCCCTCTGCAAGATACAGGAGTGTACAAGCTTGATTGTGAATGTGGTCTCTCTTACATAGGACAAACTAAAAGATCAATTAAAACCCGCGTTAAAAATCATAGCTGCTGCAGCTGATATGAAGAATCGACGTGCCAAGAAGTCAGCAATCTGTGAACACGTTAAGTTAAAGACTGGCTTTTGCCTAGGGTGGTGTGCCAAACGGGCACACAGTCCACCTATTCGTAAATGGATGCTGTGGTCCACAGATAGCTAGATCTCTCCTCGATTAACAATCAAAATTCAGATGCTTCGTGGCCCTGAGAACTAAGATGGAATACCCCGTTTCCAGTAAAAAATCTGGGCTAAGGGTTAAGATTACTTAAGTTTATTTAAGATTATTGCCATCGATTAGAGGCCGTAAGATCTTTTGACTTATCCTATAGTCGCCTCTTATGACACCGACGGGACGAAATTGGGTGATTGGTTGTCTTACGCTGCCACCGATGCTATAATATATTACTGATTCGCAACTGACTTTCTGCTAACGAACATAACGCGTGCAGTACGTTTTGTTGTAGCGCTGTTAGTCGCGAGCTCGATAGAGAAGTATTTGTATGGCTTGCATTGTTGACTTCCTTTTATAATGGTCCACGAGTGTTGTGACTGCCACATGCATTATAATGGGCTCTGCTTATGGGGTCTACTCGGGTTTGCTATTCACTGCACTATTTTTACGTGAGTTTCTTCTTTTTCAATCAGTATGTAAAAGTACACTATTTGATATGCACTTCTTTTGATAGATTTTCCATTGGATGTTGTAATATGACAATAAAGTGCATTGGCACTGCACTTAAATTTTATCCAGCTGCGTTCACTACCCTGCCCAACTGAGAGCTTACATTTAATTCCCGTAAGATGATATCGATAATTGGTACCACTTAACTGCGTCAGAGATATCATAGAGCAAAAGCTGTTGTAGATTTGCCTTTATCGTCACTCTTGTCAGAGGGATTTACGACTGCAGTTCTAGAAGTCTAGCACCTTCTACTACTACTACTGCTGTCCGTCGCCAGGATTGGTATTTTCTGTTTAATATAAAGAGATGATTATACTGCCATCTATCAATAGTTTCAAGATATTTATGTCAATTCCTTTGCTCAATATATTGCTGTCTTTTACGACACGAACGGGACGAATGGACGTGATGTATTATCTCTTGGAGCTAATTATTTTTCCCAGAAGCATGCTTCATTTATCAATGTCTGTATTTTTTGTGTTAAACATATTATACTATTGTATTTTATCATTATTATCATCATTACAAGCATATATAGTCCATTGTTAAGTATAGATTGTATTTCTTGCGCTTGGCAGGTGGGTTGGCAACCGCAATTTTATTGTTTACTTAATTTTGTTTATTTATGTTTTACGCACAAAAATAAAATCTTATATATGGCAGACTTAATGCCTTAAGGCATTCTGTCCCAGTCAACCATTAGGCTAAGCAGAGATAATATGGGAGATAGTGCAGCAAAAATAAGGTAATAATCATAAAAATGTTTAAACCAGATGCCGTACCCGTACGAGGTGCGAATAAACTTGAATAAACTGGGTGATGAATATTTTTAGCATCTGTAAAAAAATAGGTTGTAACAGGTGAATGGAATAGATATTATAAATAGATATATGGCACGAATATTTTACATTTTTACATTAAAATGTTATGAAGTTGATCTATCAAAAAATTCTACTAATTGGTTGCATATTATTTTAATTTCGATTGTTTTTAATTGATTTAGATATTTAGTTCAAAATGTTAGTTGTTGTTTTTTAGTAACGAAAGTTTATTTCAAAATAGTAGTATTTATTGATAGATTAATTTCATAATGTGTTAACGTAAAATAAAAAAATAACAATAACACACATCAAAATAGTCTATTATCGGCAGAATAAGAGATTGATATAATGTAAATCTTCGTTTAGTAACGCTATTAAACTGTTAATATTGGGTGGTTCCGCCTATACATATAGTTGTAGATCATCGATATACAGATGATAAAGACACTTGAGGATTAATGTGATAAGATAAAATAAATGTGATAAAAACAGATGAGGAGAGAGAATGCCGCTTTGAAGGATACCGGTTAATACATCAATACAACTGGAAAGATTATGGCCAGAACGTGCGGCCTGTTAGCGCCCTCAAAGATATGATGAGAACCAACCCTGGGGTGAAGATGAGCTATTCAAGTGATAGAGTAAAGTTAGCAAGATAAAGTGGTCGACAGTATTAAAGCGTTAGAAAATCTATTAATATAAGAACTGTTAATTTTGAATTTTCCGTACCTTCTCGAATATCGTCATCGTCTGAGAAAGACGTTTGTTTTACTATGCCCAGAGTGAAATCCAGACTAATATGATGAAAAAATCTTGCTTTCCAATTTCCATCTGTGCGCTTCCTCTAAAAGGCACGGAATGCTCTGTCACGCTTTGCCATGGCTATTCTTACCCCTGTTGTTATCTATGGAACTTAAGGACACTTAAATGTGACAACTTGACAGGGACAGGGACGTGACAGAACTTGTGAGCATGTTTATCAAAGAGTCGTAGTATATTCATTATATTGACTTTATCGTTAACTGTAGGCGCAACAAACACAGAAGACCAGTTAATTTCATCAGCATCGTGCTTCATCATCATCATTACAGCCATTCACAAGTCCACTGCTGAACATAAGCCTACCCCAAGGTATGCAACAAAGCACGGTCCTGAGCCACCTGCATCCATCGACTTCCTGCATGTCTTAAAAGGTCGTCACTCCATCTAGTGGGGGAGTCGCCCTACACTTCGCCTACCGGTACGAGGCTGCCACTCGAGAACCTTTTTCCCAACGGTTGTCGGTTCCTCGAGCTATATGGCGGGCCCATTGCCACTTCAGCTTAAGGGCTTAAGCTTTTCAAAATCAAGCAAAACTACAAATAGAGACAGACACTGATGCAGGCTTGGGAAACTTTTATAAGTAAGAAGTAAAGAGCAAATAATGCCGTTAAAACCAGAGGTTATTCTTTTATTTAAAAGACAACGGCAGAGGCGGGAAAGTGAATTAAAATTCAAAATTCAGGAAGAAATAATTAGAATAAATACGCTTCTTGACACTCCAACGACGAAAAATTCCAAGAATAATAATGTCCCCAAGACCGAATTTCGGTCACGGCGGCCTACCTCAGCGGAGACTAGCCTTTGTCGCAGGACAGGATTATAGTGCTCAACTATATGTGCAAGGACAGGTGCACTCTGTATTCCCTCACTCTCATAATCCGATGGGACGGTAAACCGACACGACCGGAGACAGATGAGGCGCAGGACCAACGGCTTTACGTGCTTTCCGAAGCACGGGGTAAAAAACCGCCAACTTCCTGACTCCGGGTAGCTACTGAGAATTTCTTGACGGAAAACTCAATAATTGATTTTTGGCCCGACCCGGGTTTCGAACCTAGGACCTCATGATTAGCAGTCTAACTACTACAACCACTAGACTAACGAGGCAGTCATTCCAAGTATAACTAAACAATTAATAACATATACACCAAAATTTGTTGGCAGAATTCGTTTGATACTATAGCATTAACTATTACTGACTGCCTGCAGCGAGCTATGGAGAGGGCTATGCTCGGAGTTTCTCTGCGTGATAGACTCAGAAATGAGGATATCCGCAGTAAAACCAGAGTGACCGACATAGCCCAACGGATTAGTAAGCTGAAGTGGCAATGGGCCGGCCATATAGCTCGAAGAACCGATAACCGATGGGGAAGAAAGGTTCTCGAGTGGCAGCCTCGTACCGGAAGGCGTAGTGTAGGGCGACCCCCATTAGATGAAGTGACGACCTGGTAAGACATGCAGGATGTCGGTGGATGCAGGTAGCTCAGGACCGTGCTTTGTGGCATTACTTGGGGGAGGCCTATGTTCAGCAGTGGACTTGTGAAGGGCTGTAATGATGATGATGACGATTACTGACTGCCTCGTAGGTCTAGTGCTTGCAAGCGCGACTGCTATTCACGAGATCCCGGGACAAGCATGATCTTAGACTTTGTGGGAAGAAAATGTTTTAAACGATAAAGAGAACGTAACGTGGCAATGACTTTATAACTCACTTCTGAAAGCTGAGTAGTCCAATTCAATGTGCTATCAATGTGTAGGCCAAGATTTTTTATAGAATTAACGGAATTTACATATATGAACGGAATTGTAATACCATTCTAATAAATTGGAGTTAAGTCTACAAGATTCATCATGGCTAGCATCCTTGAGCTACCCACCAGTAAAGCATGGCATTCAAAGGATTTATGATTTACGATACGACTCCATAACGAGTTGACCAATCTTTGATAGCTGATAAGTAAATTTTTAATCCCAAATTGGATATCCCCAATTTCAGCTTGCACGTATACCTGAACAGACAGATCTCCAAATGCATGCGGCGAGACTTCCGCAACTTTAATTCTTCTCGTATTAAAGAAGCGATCGAGCGGAACCAGGGCTCCAAAGTCTTTGCCAGAGATCTGTCTTACAGAAAGAGCCAACTGTCAAAGCTGAAGACTGAGTGTGGCAACATCGTTTCCGGGACACCTGAGATTTTGAGTGAGATTGAGAGGTTCTATGGGCAGCTGTACACATCATCGTTGGAGCCACACGTAAGTGTGAGTAACGATCCAAGAGCAAGTCTTATCCGACACTATTCCGATGATATCCCGGACGTCAGTGTGAGCGAGATTAGAATGGCTCTCCACCACCTTAAAAACGGCAAGGCCCCGGGCGAGGATGGAATTACAGCGGAGCTTCTGAAAGCGGGTGGAAAACCGGTACTTGAAGTCCTTCGGAAGCTCTTCAATTCCGTCCTCCATGGTGGCACTACTCCGGAGGCGTGGAGCAGAAGCGCGGTGGTTTTGTTCTTTAAGAAAGGCGACAACGCTCTCTTGAAGAACTACAGACCGATTTCCCTTCTGAGCCGCGTCTACATGCTATTTTCGAGAGTCATTACGAATCGTCTCGCACGCAGACTCGACGACTTCCAGCCTCCCGAACAAGCCGGTTTCCGAAAAGGCTTCAGTACCATAGACCACATACATACCCTGCGGCAGATTGTACAGAAGACCGAAGAGTACAATCTGCCACTTTGCCTGGCATATGTGGACTATGAGAAAGCCTTTGATTCCGTCGAAATTTGGGCGGTGCTACAGTCCCTTCAGCGGTGCCAAGTTGACTGTCGGTACATCGAAGTGCTGAAGTGTTTGTACAGTAGGGCTACGATGGCTATCCGAGTACAGAACCAGAGTTCGAAACCTATCCAACTGCAGAGAGGTGTAAGACAGGGTGATGTTATATCCCCGAAACTCTTCACCGCTGCGTTGGAAGACGTTTTCAAGCTACTGGACTGGAAAGGATACGGTATTAACATCAATGGCGAGTACATCACTCACCTTCGATTTGCCGACGATATAGTCATTATGGCAGAATCGCTGGAGGACTTAAGCATTATGCTCAATGACCTCAATAGTGCCTCCCAACGGATAGGTCTTAAGATGAACATGGACAAAACAAAGATCATGTTTAATGTCCATGTCACACCTATGCCGGTAGTTGTTGGGAGCACTATGCTCGAAGTTGTTGACGAGTACGTTTACCTGGGACAAATAGTCCGACTAGGTAAGTCCAACTTCGACCGAGAGGTCAATCGACGGATTCAACTCGGCTGGGCAGCGTTCGGGGAAATTACGACATATCTTTTCGTCAGGTATACCTCAATCTCTAAAAACTAGATTGTACAACCAGTGCGTGTTGCCAGTGATGACTTACGGATCTGAGACGTGGTCCTTCACTGCTGGCCGTATGAGGACGCTTAAGGTCGCTCAGCGAGCTATGGAGAGGGCTATGCTTGGAGTTTCTCTGCGTGATAGACTCAGAAATGAGGATATCCGCAGTAAAACCAGAGTGATCGACATAGCCCAACGGATTAGTAAGCTGAAGTGGCAATGGGCCGGCCATATAGCTCGAAGAACCGATAACCGATGGGGAAGAAAGGTTCTCGAGTGGCAGCCTCGTACCGGTAGGCGTAGTGTAGGGCGACCCCCCATTAGATGGAGTGACGACCTGGTAAGACATGCAGGAAGTCGATGGATGCAGGTAGCTCAGGACCGTGCTTTGTGGCATTACTTGGGGGAGGCCTATGTTCAGCAGTGGACTTGTGAAGGGCTGTAATGATGATGATGATGATGATGTATACCTGAAGATCGTCAAGTTCTTATTTTCTCTTTTAATTAACAATATATTTTTAAATCCCTTGGTTGTGGCTCAGAGTTTGCCTACGGCGCTACGAGTCGTGGATTCATTTCTTGCACTTAAGTTTTGGCAGTGTATGTAAATTGCCTAAATTGCCTATGTGTTATTTATATATGAATTTACCGTGTAACATACTCAGCGAATTCATACAATCATTTACATATATATATATATATATATATATATATATATATATATATATATACACCTGCAATTTCCGAGATTTGCAGAGTCCAGATATCAGTAGGTTATTTGGAACATGCCTAGCCAAAAACATGTGTACAGATGAAAAATTGTCATAGAAGTGAGGCTAAACCATCGTCTCCAGAAGTACAAATCCGTTAGTCGCCTCTTATGACATGTCAGGCAAGTAATAAAAAAATTATTGTTCACTACTAGTACAATATTTTTAGATAGTGTAAAAAGCTCTCTTGCGGAATACGTATAAACATAAAAAGACTAAAAAATTTTATATATTCTACTCAAACAACAATACTTATACCCTTACATATTTTCAGATTTTCTGTTCAATTAGGACTTTGTACTCGTAGAAAAGTGTGTGGCGGACTTTGCGGTGGTGGGGGATGCTGTGGTGGGTGCAGCGAAACATGTTTCCCATGCACCACTTTCTACACGTGATGTACGAATATTTGTCAACGCGTTGTCATAGCCAGTGTCTCATCGTATTTTAATTGTTGCCGTTAAGTGGAATAAATATGTAGTATAAGTATATATAATTTCCAATGACTTGTCTCACGATTACTTCACACTGGACAAATATGCACACATCGCATAAAGGTCTAAAAGGCTTTTAACGAATGAAATCAACAAAACAACATCACTACAAATTATATCAAGTAATGTTGAGCTACTCTCAGTGAAATGTGTAGGCTGTGTTACATATTGTGTGAAATTAAAATATTTTTAATAAGATTTATAAGATTAATAAGATATAAAATATCAGGCGGAGAGGACACCTGCATCTCGATGAAAAAGAGCAGGGCCGGCTTCGCCGTTTCGCGATGGTAGTTAGTGAAGGGTGTTTAGGTAAGAGTGAAGTTCCCTAATATAGTAGAAATTTACGACTTGCGTGGCAGGGGTCGCCTTGGTCTTGTTGTTCAGCTTGCCTCGAGCAGTTATTTTCTTGATCTGAATTTGGTCGCTACGTCTCATCTCACTTTGGACCAGTGTCGATTTTTGCACAAATCAAAGCCCACATGTTAGTCAGCCATGTCAATATATTAACCCTCTCAAACTTGATCAACGTGTATAGTACTCGCGTTGGTTGAGGCTTAGCCAACATGTATTGCTAGCTTTATGTGGTTGCGATAGGCGATGGCTGCTACATACTAGTAAACAAGTGATATGCTAGTGACTAACATACTAGTAAACTAGTGATATGCTCCAAAATTTTTGGATCTTTTATTTGACGTTTCTCAGTTCCCTTAACATCTTACCACAAAATATGATTCAGTTGCTGATTTGTATGTTATTTTGTTTCGTTTTTGGATTACTCATATTTCGTTTATGAATTCTACAATTTTTTGTATTTGTTATCGATTCACGCCGCTGAACATGGGTCCGGAATCCATAAAATGCCACAAAGTACAGTCCCGAGCATCGATCAACTAAAGCATGTTAATTTTATCAGTTTCTCACTCCGTCTAGTCCATTGTCTATAAATCAGTAATAAAACAACGACCTAGGTGGTTGCTGTTTTGTTACTGAGTAACACTATAAGAATAACTTCTTAACCAAGATAAAAAATATTTCTTATTCGAATTCTATTCCCTTAAGTAAAAGCTGCTAAGATTACACAAATAAATTAATCATGTTACACATGTGACATTTGCAGGCTTTAGAGTAAAGCAGTAAATAACAGCCAAGTCCGAGCACGTCAAATAATTATGCACGACAACCTTCACCACTGTCAGATAATTAAACACGAATATATTATTTGTCCAGATTACGTCTATCAGTCGAAACAGACTTAATACGTTGTCATTAAGGTTTATAAGATAATAATTACTACTGCTGGTTGATTAGTCGCTTTATTATGAGAATACTTATGTTTTACAAAGTTATAAGACTTCTTTTTCCGTCCAAAAGATTCTCTGGATTGGTATCAACAAATCGTACCGGGTGATGTATTTCGGTTAGTAGGGTAATCGAGCCAAAGTAATGTGAGAACACAAAAAGAAAAAAATAGTGTTTCTAAAAATAGTGGTGATGTAAATTTTGCAAAACCTAGTTATATAAGCTACTTATCTCCAAAGAGTCATTAATTCCTTCACGGGGCAGTGCATACGCTTTTTTAAAAGTCCTAAAAATATATAGGACCTATTAATAAAAAAGGTTAAATTTTCTATTGCGTATAAATGGTTTAATAAATGCTAAGGAGTACATGGTTGATATTGGATCTGTGGTCCATAGACACTGTGATCCTTAATTAAAAACTACAATCTAGATGCGCTGTTATCCCTGAGGAATAATGTAGAACGCCAAGTTACCAGTAGAGAGGATCTCCGGTTCTTAACGATCACCACAGAAAACACAACAGCATCAAACTGCTATTTATGCACGTATTCTGTGAGATCGTGGTCTTTCCACGGTCGAGCCGACTCTTTTGTATTGCACCCATAATATAATATAGTTGCAGCGTGGGCTAACACGTTAAAATGGATAATGATAATGGATAACGATTCTAGCTTTTCACGTATCAATGTATATGTAATATAAATCACGTAACCAATTTTTCTACGAAAATATCTTAAGTATTTTACGTATGTGCTTGCGGTGCAGAATGCGGTGCAGAATTACATTACATAAGAAAGCGGTACAAATACTTTTAGATATAAGAACATTGAATTAGTGCACACGTAACCAATCAATTCAGGTTGACCATTCCAGGAAAATCAACGTCCACGTTCATAAGTGGACTATTAAAGTTGTGGGAACTAGTGTAGACGTCATAATGTTGTGGGGTGTGATAACTGCTAGGTGCGCATAGGAGTTGTATAAATAAAAGAATGTTCTGTACTAACACTCACGATTTAATGTTCTTATACAAATATAAAGTGACACTGAAATAATAGACAGAAGGAGAATGCAACGGGAGTATTCACAATAAGAAAGAAGTACAGAGATAGAGAGAAACTTTACACAAGATAATAAGTTAATAAGAGAGCGGCACACGTTAGTAATTTTAGATCGAGATAAGATCGCTGCAACTACTGCCGCACGATATTACCTTAAAGTCTTGTATCAATTATCAACATTTATTGCCAAATATGATCTTGTTTCGAGGGTGCCACGTGAAATGGGATCTACGATTCGTTGGCCAGCAGATAACAAGTGTGTATGGTGTAAATGCGTGTGTGTGTGTGTGTGTGTGTGTGTGTGTGTGTGTGTGTGTGTGTGTGTGTGTGTGTGTGTGTGTGTGTGTGTGTGTGTGTGCGTGTGAGTGTATGAATGTATGTTCGTGTGAAAAGTACGAGAGTCCCTTACACAGTTATAAAAGAAACTACAAAAGGCAGGTCTTTACTGTAAAATTGATAAGGTAATTATCACAAATCACGCATAAAAAACGAATATTTTATAAAAGAGAGAGTATTGCGGACTAGTGTTGATAATTAATTAGATAGAGTACCGTAAAGTTGATGTTGTGAATGCATTAATTAGGTAGGCGTGGATCGCTAATGGAGTAATATATTATGCAGCTCAGTTTTAATTCATTTCTAACGCAAAAATATCTGTTATTTTACCTCATATGCCCGTAAATTTTCTATAGCAGCATAGAGTATTAATACTTGCCTTAATAAGTTTACTTCTTTTTAAGTTTTGACTTCGGCCATAAGGAAAAACTTTGTGAGGAAACTTGCAGGGAAGTAACAAAGAGTATTTTGGCATGATGTGAAGTCCGCCAAAACGTACTGGAGTAGGGCGGTGGATATTTCTTTGCTGAAAACCGTTACATTAAGGAGAGCAGATTGGTTTAATTTTTCTTAATGTTAAATAATTTACTTGTTAGTAATAATAATAATTGAACATTCTATCCATAATTACCATGAAGGGTCAGTATATGAATATCCACTAACGGATATCGTGCGAGGCCACAGAAAAAAAATAAAATATTGGCAGCAGAGACTTCTTAACAAGAAACTTGAAAAAAAAACGATACGATCCGAGGCAGTCAATGGAGATCTATAGGTTTATATAGGCTATGATGAATATATGAGTTCTGATCATAATTAACGCCAAGCACCTGATTACCGAGCTTTGCTTCTCGTTCAAAAAATATAATTTCTTCGGTTAAAAAACCTATTTTGATTAACTTCAAAAACAATAGTTAGTTATTATTAACATATAAAAAAATGATCGACCCTTCAGGTCATCCCTGGAACTTCCACTAATTTCAATAACAAAGCGCTCTAAAATACAATTTTTTTTTTGGTTGGTTACTAAAATTCTGAGCCAAAGAGCTCTTAAAGTTAGAAAAGGCGTAATATTCGAAAACCGGTTTTTTTTCTAAGTTGTATATTTCACGAACTAATCAAAAGTCTTTGTAAAATTGTCTTTCTAAAAATTGTCGTGAGCGATGTGTTCTTGCTACCTTGCATGGAAAAAGAATGACGGCTCATCATACAGACTAGTAACTAGACGTGATACCGTCATAACTGTAAAACATAATTTATTTTATTAATAGCTTGAAGAAGATCCAATGGCGATGGTATGAAAAATAGTACTGTTGGGTGCCTGGTACATGGTGGGTTATCATTAGTGCCATCTAGAATCGAGTAGCAGAAATAAGAGTGCCAAGATCTTTCTAGAAAATTCACTAGCGCCGTCTTGTATCGAGTAGCAGAACTAGGAGAGCTTTCTAGAAAACTCCATACTAGAACTTATTACACTTAGTCAGTCGTGACCGGTATGAACTCGAACATTCTAAATGTTTCAGTAGATGAGGCCCAATATATAGCCGATAAAGACCGCGCACCTGAATCCGTTCTCGAAGTCAGCGCCAGCAGGAGACGGGCCAGAAACGATTTGGTGGTGCAACGCCGGGAACGTCGGAGGGCCAGCTGCTTATCAACCAGGCCAGCCCGTCAGCAGTTTCTGGAATAACAGCTCAAACGCAATCAGTAAGAGCAGTTATTGCTCATGGAGGACCCTCACCTCGCTTTTCTCTTGCCGAAGGTAAAGAGAGAAGGGAGGTGAAGGAGGGTGAAGTGTATGGTTGCTCAATATGACGACCGCCTGTCGGAAAGTGAAACCTGAATCGATCAAGTAAACAATCAGGTTGACAACGTGATGGCTGACCTCAAACTTCGGGATGGAATTACAGCTCCCATAGGGGCTACAACACCTTCGCTACGTGAATTCAAAGTGCCGCCGTTTGATAGGACTTCTTCCTGGTGGGCAATAACAAGACAAGGATTGTGTGCGCCGTCAGGACGGCGTTTGCTGTGACAAATGTCAGTTTGTCCTAGCCGGATATAACGCAAAAACTGACGGAGCGCATAGATGATCTGAAGCTGAGTATTGCTGCTTGGGGAAAGCGGATTCAGCGATATACTGAGAGGTCGACAAAGTTCAACCAGAATCTTCAACGCTCTATATATCATTGGAGTGTCCAATGGTAAGTGGAACGGACCCAACACCGGATCAGGCCGACACTGCCGCATTCTGGCGCGGCCTGTAGTCAGAGCTCCTAAACCACAGCGAGGGCCGTTGGATGGAAGTTGTAGCGAGTCAGAGTGCGAGTAATATGCCCATGGATCTCGTCGTCATCCCGGCGGTCCTTAGGGTCCTTAGGGCTCTGAAGGGATTCGAGGTATGCCATGCTGTTCTCGGCCGGCAGTTTCAACAGGCTCTCAACTAGAAGTCGCTCCCGAGTCTCTTCACTACTAGGATTACTCATTTGGTTCCTAAGGAACAGGGTACCACAGAGCCAAGCAAATACCACCCCATCACGTGTCGATTGACCATATGCAAGACACTAACATCCATTTTGAGCGCGAGAATCACTCGTCACCTGGACTCAAATCAGGTGTTGTCGCGCGCTCAAAATGGGTGTCGGAGTTGTGATCGTGGAACCAAAGAACCACTTTTCATTGACGCGGTTATTGGCAAAATGGTGAAACTCAACTGTCGGAACGTCTCCGCGGCCTGGATAAACTACAAAAAGGCATTCGATTCGGTTTCCCATACATGCCTAAAAAGGTTCCTCGAGCTTTACAAGATTGACTGTATATTTAGAGACTTCCTCGAAAAAGGTATGGGGCAGTGGAGTACAATCTTTGTTATCTGGGTGAACGGATGCCGGCTGCGGAAAGTCGCATAAGGATAAGAAGGCGTATCTTCTAAAGTGATTGTCTGAGTTCAATCTGTTTCTGCCTCTCTTTGAACCCAATCAGTGCTTTACAAGAGCACTCCGGGAGGAAATTTCAACTTTGAAAAAGAGGTATAAAAGTGACCTACGTTTTCTATATGAATGACCTCAAGTTATTCGCCTCTAGACGCTCCCATCTTGTGGATTTGCTTAACATCACTTGTGATTTTAACAATATTATTAGAATGTAGCTGGGAACTGATAAGTGTGCGCTCCTTCACGTTGAAAGGGAATGGTTGCTAATTCTGTGGGCATAGATTTATTTATTCAAGTCAATTTAAAGATCCTTTCCGTGACTGAAACATACCGATACCTGGGTATGTCACAGAACATCGGTATCGATGAGGCTGATATGAAACAGTCAGTTTGCGACGTGTTTTAAGCATGCTTAACCAAAGTGCTTAATAGCCTTTTGTTTGGTGTGAATAAGACACACACATATAACGGTTGGGTCATGCCTGTCCTCATGTATACCTTTGGCATACTCAGGTGGTTCCCATAGAGTGTATCATCCGAGATCATTGGTAATGAGGCTGAACTTGCCTCGAAAACCTGGTGGACGTGGCTGGTGTACAGCCGTACAGTACAGGTGTACAGCCTCTTTAATTATTTCCTGACGAAATCGGATGATCCATTCTATAGGGACGTTATTTTGTGTGTGATAAAGGACCCACCCCTCTATCTTTAGCGAAAAAGCAAAGACAGAACGCGGCAGTACATAGCTTTGCTGACCGGGAGTACGTGAAGAAGGAGAAAGAGCTCCACGGGAGGTCCTACAAAGCTGTTCATGAGCCTTTCGTAGACACTAGTCTTCCACCACAGGCTACGCTTTGGTGACCTCTTGGAGGAAACCTAGGATTTGTATGTGCAATACAGTATAAAGTTATTAAGACCAAAAACCATCGGAGATACATCCCAAACATTGGCAACTGTCGAGCAACTGTGGAGCTTGTCGCCATACCGGTGAGTCACTTAGGCATGCCAACTCCGATTGTTCAGCGCTTTCTAACTCTAAATACTTACACAGACACAACTTAGTAGTCAGAATTCTTAACCAGAAGTTCGCTCTGAAATGCGGTCTCGCGGACCGGAAAGTACCGTATTACTAGTACTTGCCGGAAGCCGTGCTCAAAAATGATCGCACCAGTCTCTGCTGGGACCGGACCAACATCACACACAGGACCATTCTTGCGAATAAGCCTGATATTGTTCTGATGGACTGGTCACATTCTAGAATATTTTTGGTCGACATTACCATTTCGTATGACGATAACCTCGTGAAAGTCAAAACAGATTAGCAAATAAAATATCTGAACCTGGCTCGGTGAGGTGACCGACATGCGGGGTGATCTGCCGACCGAAATTATTCCTGCAGTAATTTCTGCAAACGGGCTAATCCCAGTCAGCCTCTTGGGACATCTGAGGTGGCTGGGACTCCGCGACGGACCGCTCCGGGCTCAAATGCAGTAGGCGGTGTTCCTCGATACCACCCGCTGGTTTCTTTCCCTTTCCCCCTAACCCTAGACCGTTTGGTCTCCCCTGCCGAGGGCTTTATCTGGTTGGGCTTTTATTTATTTATGTTTTATTTATTTATTTATGTTTTATATTAAATATATATTATATATATTTATCATTTCCTTTTATATGTTTCAGCCCAACTCGATGAGAATATTCTTTGAATACCCCCAATAACAATTTATTTTATTTTAAAGTATAACATTTTTAAAAAAAAATATTGATTCCCTGGCCCCTGAACTAGTACAACTGTGTGTTTCAGGAACCGGTTACTCCCCTTAAAGTTAGCCTAGTCAAAAGGTTAATTTCTTTGTTGAAGTTTGACAGCTTCAGGAAGTACAAATAAGAAATAAAAAAAATTTAAGTTATTTTAAGCGCATGCTTTGTGTGTGTATGTGTGTGTGTGTGTGTGTGTGTGTGTGTGTGTGTGTGCGCGCGCGCGTGTGTGTGTGTGTGTGTGTGTGTGTGTGTGTGTGTGTGTGTGTTGCGTGTGTGTGTGTTGTAAAAGACGAGTGTAAGCGTTGTATGTGGTAAGCCTAAGGCGTAAGTACTTCTGTGCTGTCATAATCAATGTTCTCAAGCCACACTCTGATCCTTACTTTTATTTGATGGTTACTGTAATTATTTAAGTTTTAAGTTAAAGTTCGTGTATAGCTTATTGTTAAAATGCGGAGCAATTTAAGTATAATATTTTTTTTGCAAAAACACTTCTTGTTCTAGGGTCGGGTATTTGAATGTCCTTTTCTTTATATAATTTGGTGCAGTTATGTGATGGTACACCACTTTATTTACTAGGATACCTCTTTTAGTACATTCAAAAGCTGTAGGATATGGCGGCACTGGAGCACTTCGACAAAACTGATTCCCTAAAGAAGGTCAATTGTTGTCAACTTTTTGCATAACCTCACTATTACTAAATCTCTTATAACTATGCTCTCAGACTGCCAAAATCCGCAGAATTTTCAGCGATGTTTTGATAATATATAACATAATAATTGACATTACTTTAATCTTTATACAAACTGGGCTCAAGAATGTATGATAGCGTATCAGTCTCCTTTATACCGACCAATCACGTACTGGTTGTTGAGCGGTATGTAATAACAAATGAACACATGGTGCTTGGAAAATACGTAAATTTTACTTCCATATAAACTTCTTGGAGCTGTTAGGCGCTTTCTTGATCCTGAAATTCTTAACGGACAAAAAACGTTAATGTTTCATTTTACTGCGCGTAAACAACAGAAACAGACACAACAGAAATAAGGTACCTTAATCGTATGGGTGGTGTAACGCTCTCATAATAATAAATATGTATGATATTAAATATATAATATGTATATATATGTGACCAGGATTAATACAATATGTTTTGATCTTTCTAAATGATCTTTCAAAAGGTTTAATAATAGACCGTTTGTAATATTTTTGGCGTGATCGCCTTAGTTAGGACCCTTATTTACGTTGTGTTTGTTTAGTAACTTAGTACTTTTAGGTGTCTTTTGGGAGAATGAATATTTACTAGAGTAATTAAAAGGTTTGGTAGTGCATTACAAGCTAAGTGAACCCCGTTCACGAGGACAGGGCTCGAGAAAGGTTAAGAACATAAAATGTTCTATTCCACTTGTATCAGGTTTAAATTATTAATTTATTATTAATTATCCCTTCCCGCTTGGAAAAGGTTTACAAAATATTTATACAAAATATCCGATATAAGGGCTTCGCTCTCCTACATTTATTTAAAAAAATGTAGGGGAGGCACACGGCTCAACACACGCCGTGCGCGGTGAGCGCCAACCATTTTGATGCACTCCCCCCGAAGGGAACGTTAATTCGGGAACTGGACCGTAGTCCACAGCAAAATAACTGGCGAACCAGTAAAAGAGGCTTGGCCTCTTGTTAGTGAGTAAGCACAAACATCGACCGAAGTCGCGCATGTCAATGCGTGTAAACGCCATACAGAATACGAACGAATCCAGCCACAGTGAATGTACGTCACACGGTTTAGGCAAATAGGCAATCTGGCCGTAAACCCTCCGTGAGCGCCACCACCTGCCAGACCGCCGCTCCTGCAGACGTAATGTAAGTGTATAGCATCACCACCAATTGCATGATCAGCACGACTACCAGCCGCAGAGCGTGCCATGAGTCTACCGCTTACCTCAAGGGAATGGGGTCCCACGTTGTGCGGCTATCGGCCGCAGCCTTGAGAGTCTCCTCAGATCCTCCCGCCAGCTACTACCCGCTTGAGGTCGACACATATGCTCCACCAACCAATACAATGGCGGAAATAGCCAAAAGGCTGTTATAAGTTGTTAGTAATAATTTGCCATCAGAAAGGTTTTGTGTCACTGATGTTGAGTAAATGCATTTTCGATCATGTTTGCCTCACCCACCAACAAGTTGCCTTCAATCATTCAAAGGTGGGAAAGTTACAGAGATATATTATTATGTTGTTATATAAAACATCGTGGAGGGCAGACAGTCTGCAGCCCCGTAATGAAAGGACCCGTCTTAGGCAAAGCTACTTAGGCGTGAGTCAAACCAAGACGCAGAGAGCGCCATTGAGAATAGCGTCCCACCAAACAACCATCGCAGAGACGCAATGCTGCAGAACGCAACAAGCATCAATACGACTATCGTCGGGCTTACACCATCGCAAGGTCCCCCATACATACCAGCAGACATCACCACCCGCATTCCTCCATCGACCAGAACCACAAGAATGCGTCGAATCAAAGGCGCATTTAAATAAAAACACAGCTTCCCAAAATGTTGTACTACATAGGATCCTCAAGTGGTGCTAAACCATGTATGAAATTGATATCCCAACATGGAGCTTACTAGAGAAAAATTAACCAAGTAGGCGGTAATTTTACTAGCCTTGTGTACTCCCCAACTAGTTCAAACGATAAAAACGAAAATTCTAAAGTTCAAGCAAATAAAACTTGAAAACATATCTATTAATTCAAGCGGATTAAATATAGTAAATATACTACAAAAACATCCACAGCAGATCGGGAAAAACCTGTGTTGATTCTCCCTTACTTTCAATATAACAGTATAATTTACTCAGCGACCACTCTCGAAGATTATTTACGTAAAAAACGAATATCGAGCTGCAAAAACATCTTATCTCTTAATAGCGGTCAAGCGTTCCTATCGGAGCGCAACAGCACAGTCAATAATCAAATGGATAAAGCAGGCCTTATCGAATAAAGGCGTGGACGTGGCTGCGTTCAGCACACATAACACGCGGCACACGGCCACGTCCGCAGCGGCCGCGGCAGGGATGTCAGTCGACGCCACAAGGAAAGCCGCGGGATGGCATAATACTTACGAATGTGTTCGTAAAATTTTATCATCGACCACTAAACATCTCTAACTCTAACATTGTTAAAATCAAAATCAAAATTAGGTAATATGGTAAACCATGATGACAGATTAAATGATGATTTTTACATGTTGATTAGCATAATTAATAGATACTCACTTTAAGACTGATAAAAAAACGGTGAAATTTTGGTTGTAAAAATACTTTGTATTTGTACTACTACTGTACATAATTGTTACATGTTGATTAAAGGTATAGATTATGAGCCTTATAACGCGAAGTGTTATTAGGTAGTGCCTTACTCTCGACACGCCGAGGTCAAGCGATTATGGTTTCTTAAAATTCCTCCATCTAATAACCATATTATTGCAATTATACTATAATTTTATGCTTAACCATATATTAAGAGAACACTCTTATTTATCGATCTTATATTTTCTAAAAAAAATCATTTTATATTATACTTAGAAAAAAAAGTGGTTTTACAGTTTTTTTACAAAAAAATTTCAAACTCAAACTCAAACATTTATTGTTAAACAATAATATACATAATATATTATAAAATAATGTGAGACCAGTGTTATATACAATTTAGGGGCTATGAGAGAGGAAGCATATTTAACTAACAAACAACACAAAGATAAACTACATATGAAATCAAGGAAGAATCCAAATGATGAAACTTTACTCCTCACATATAAGAGATACCGCAATTTCTGTAATGAACTTCTATTTAAGTAAAAAAGGAAATATGAGAAGTGTCAATTGCAAGAAAGCCAGGGACAGACAAAGAAATTATGGAAATCAATAAAGGATATATGCAACATTACTACATCAAACAAAGAACCAACTGAGCTATTAAATATTCAAGTATCTATAAGCAAAAAAGAATAATTGGATATTTATAATACTTATTTTTCCACAGTTGGACAAAATTTAACACACAAAATTCTAATTGAAAGTAATAATACTGATGAAAGTCTAGTGCAAAATAGTAAAATTAGAAATACAACACACCCGTTTTATAAAGAACCAACTGACGCCTACGAAATAGAAAACCTAATAACGAATCTTAAAAATGACAAAGCGCCAGGAATTGATGAACTAAGTAATACGCTGATTCTCCAAACTCCTTGAGAAATTGGATAATAAATGACTAATGCATTACTTAAAAGCATTTAATCTGCTCTACGAAGAAAATGTACCGAGGACGCTATAACCACCTTAGTTTCACATATATCTTCTTGCCTTGACAAAAACGAATGCTGTATTGGCGTATTCCAGGACTTAGCCAAGGCTTTTGATACTGTTTCCGTTCCTTTACTATGTCAAAAGCTTGAAAACGTAGGAATCAGAGGTTTAGTTTTAGATTGGTTTAAAAGCTATTTGCAGAAACGGAAACAGTGCGTGAGAGTGGGCACTTATATAAGTGAAATGCAGCATGTTAACTATGGTGTACCTCAGGGAAGTATTCTCGGTCCTACTCTCTTCATCATATACATGAACTACATACATCAGTTCAACTCAAAACATTCAGAAATAATATGTTATGCTGATGATATGATCCTTTTATTCAGTGGAAAAAGATTGGGATGATACCATTTCTGTGGCAGAACGTGGTGTTTCTCACGTTTCTCATTGGTTAAACTCAAACCTGTTAACTCTTAATATCGAGAAAACTAATTATATTTGCTTTCATAAGAACGTTCGTCAACACCACCTACTGACAAGCACATAAGATTGACTTGCATGACTGAAAATAATTTGTGTACTTTTGAAAAAATTCGGAGAGTGGAATCCATTAAATACTTGGGTATATTAATTGATCACAACCATAACTTCAAGGCGCATATATTGGCATTGGCAGAAAGAATTCGTAACATAGTTTACATCATGAGACGGCTGAGAAACTCTGCACCCCTGAGCACATTAATGTCCATCTATTATGCCCTATGTCAGTCTCTGCTAACGTATTGTATTTCTTGCTGGGGAAGCGCTTCCAAAACAGTCATGATAAGAATTGAGAGAGCTCAACGTTCGGTCCTGAAAGTTATGCTTAACAAGAAATACAGGTATCCAACAGTTAAACTGTACAGAGATATTAAAGTACTTACAGTTCGGCAGCTATTTGTCTTATGTGTGGTTACATGTGTTCATAGAAAAATATTAAGCTCACATAAATACAGTGAGCTGATGAAAAAACGTGTATTTCAAATGACATTACCAAGCGTTCGCACAGCTTTCGCAAAACGATTTAGTCCATTCATTGAAACACTAATTTATAATAAAGTTATGAAGGCATGCGACATAAGAGATTGCTCGACGAACACAGCTAGAATAAAAATACGAAATTGGTTGCTCACGCTTAGTTATGAGCAAACACAAAAGCTGTTTCAAACATTGCCATAGTAGCTACGTGCCCAATATTGATTTTGATATTGTTATTATAGTAGTATTGCAAATTCAAAGTACTGTAATATTAACAAATTATAATATCTATGTGTGTGTATGTATTTATATGTGATGTATGTATATACATTTATGTATATATGTATATATATATATATATATATATATAATATATATTTAATGTATTTATATATGTTTAAGTATATGTTTATATTTATAGACCATAAATAAGTTAGAGTAGATATTTAAAGGGAAAGCTTTGTAACGTCAGCCGTGCACAAATTTCTGTTTTTCGTTAATATGTGTATATGGCTCTCACAATACAGGTCTACGTGCCTTGTATAAGAATGGCTCTACCACGTAGAAAGCCTCCCGAAATATCAACAAATAGTAAACATTTAAATTTAATTTAAATAACATTGTGCACGTATTATACTACATCCAATTATATATATATATATATATATATATATATATATATATATATATATATATATATATAATGTAAATTTACACAATATTCTATACACAAATTGATAATTACATAATGTTTTTTAAAAGAGCCTTTTAAAAGAATTTTATAAACCTCGTCATCTCTGTCGAGCACTTTGTATGGTCCTGAATCAGCAGTAGAGATCCTCTAATCCTGGTGAAATCTGTGACGTCAGTGTTTATTTGTGGAGAAGGATGTAATAATTCTCCAGGCAGTATAAGTGGCTGACCTTAAGCACTCAAATGTTCAATTTTGGCCAATATGGCGCATTTGTCAAGCACTTTCCGAAGTACTAAGTAAGTATATAACAAGTATACTAAGTATATAAATATATACTAAGTGGGACGTGTCCCCCGGGTGGTGCTAAATGAGCGATAAGCCGATACCACAGACTCGGCTCCACGCCGTGGTAGCGACGTAAAACATACTACCCAATATTTTCGCACCATGAGGAACTATATAAAAGAAATGGCCCCGAGTTCCCGGCGCCCCTTTAATGGGGCAGGGGTGCGAAGAATCTCCAGGAGGAAAACCGGCGACGAGGTTCGCCACCCGTCACGTTCTGTCTCCCGGAGAGGCGAAAAGTGGATTGCAGAGGCCCGTCTGGCTACGTTGAATGTATGTGGGGCAATGAATGATAAAATGGATTAAGTATGCGATATGATGTATGATAGAGGAATAGATGTGTTATGTGTAAATGAGACGAAAAGGAAGGGGAAAGATGTCACTACACATGGCATGTATACCGTATACTGGTCTGGTGTAGACGAGATCGAGCGGGCATGCCAGGGGGGTAGGTATCATCCTTTCAGAAAGAATGGGCCAATGTGTGAAAGAGTATGAATGTGTAAGCCCAAGACTGCTATGGATACGAATGAAAGTGGGCTTAAAGAAGTTGTTTGTGTTAGGGGTCTACGCCCCAGACATGTCTAAGCCCACTTATATCCGAGAGCAGTTTTGGGAAATGGTAAGGATGGTATTAATGAAGTGTAAGGGAAATGAAAATATTATTATGCTAGGAGATTTTAATGGAAGGGTTGGGGTAAGGAGGCTTGGTTATGAAAGGATATTGGGAAAGTTTGGTGATGAAAGTATAAATGAGAATCGTGAAAGTCTCCTCACCGTATGTATGGAAAAGAATCTTTTTGTGACGAACACTTGCTTTCGCCACAAGAGGATTCACATGTATACTTGGGAAAGAGGTGACGATAGATTTCATAATTGTGGATGAAAGATTGAGGGGCGCAGTGGTAGATACAAGGGTTTACCGGGGTTCTAACGTAGGAACGGATCATTATTTGGTTTTATGCCGAATTAATGGTCTATTCAGGCGTTGGCGCCATCGATCATCTATGTCTACCACTGCGTTACAGCGTATTAGAACAGAAAGGTTACAAGATGAAGGTGAGAGAAACAAGTTCAAATGTAGACTGAAAGAAAATATAAGTGGTTTGGATGAATTATGTATGAAGGAGTTAGACTTGGAGAATGTATGGCAAAATGTAAAGAAAGGTTTAGTGGATGCAGCTACCGAACTATGTGGTGTTAGTAAGAGGAAGAATGAAAGGAAAAATAATACGTTATGGTGGGATGATGAGATACGTATGGAAGTTGAAGCAAAGTAGAGAGCATGGCTGGATTTACTAGCAACAAAGGCTGGTAATTCTAGCGGTACGGTATGATGATATTGAAAAGGCAGTCTTTAAACATCTTAATAAGAGAGTAAAAGAAGTAGTTGAAAGACAAAAGGAAGAAAGGACGGATAAGAATGATAGAAGAATATCGGATAACTTCCAGGCAAATATTAAAATGTTCTGGAAACTATTAAGAACTGCCAGGGGACATTCAAAACAGCCTATGATTAATGTTATAAGAGACAAGAATGGCTATATTCTGAAAGATGAAGTTTTGAGTTTAAAGAGATGGAAGGAATATTTTGAAAGCGTGTTTATGAGTGAGAAGACAACGTGCGTACTAAGTGAAGTAGAAACTCCGAAATAAGAGGAAAGAGGCAGCGAGATAAGTATAGATGAAATAATGAAAGCAATGAAAAGCATGAAAGCAGGTAAGGCTGCCGGATATGATAGAGTTTCACTCGAAATGTTAAGGGCTGGAGAGGAAGTCATGGCAGGCCTTTTTTTATAGAATAGGCTAACAAACGAGCACACAGTTCACCTGATGGTAAGTGGTTGCTGCGGCCCATAGACAGACATCTATCTTCCATTACAAATCAAAATGCAGATGCGTTGTCACCCGTGAGGACTGAGATGGAATGCCTCATATTCAGTAAAAAGGGTCTCCGGTTCTCTACACTCACCATACGAAATACAGCAGCATTAAGCTACTATTTCACGCTGGCGTGGTCCTTTCCCGATCGAGCCGACCCATTCGTGCTACAACTATACTACTAATATAACTGCAGCATGGCTCTACCACGTAGAGGCCTAATTTATGCTGGAAACTGAAGCGGGTACCGGTAGACTGGTGCAAAGCCGTGATAGTCCTAGTATATAAAGGAAAAGGGTCGCAGCAGGACTGTAAAAACTACCGTGGCATCAGCCTTCTTAGCCTTGTGGGAAAACTGTATGCTAAGGTACTGATTGAAAGGGTCATGTAAGAAACTGATGGAAAAATTTGGGATGTGCAAGCGGGATTCAGAAAGGGAATGGGATGTACAGATTAAGTCTTTTCCATGCGCATGATCGCGGAGAATTTTTTGGCCAAAAACCAAAAGGTTTTTTGTGCGTTCATGGACTTGGAAAAGGCCTATGACAAAGTGGATAGGAATGTGCTATGGCAAACACTGAACTCATTTGGGTTGAGCGCTGGCTTGATACTAGCATTGGAGTCTCTCTATAGAGACTCTAGTGCTTGTGTTAGGATCAACGGGGTCTACTCGGACTGGTTTGACATCCATAAAGGTGTCAGACAGGGCTGTGTGGCTTTCCCGTGGCTGTTCAACCTATTTATGGACAGTTGTTTGCAAAATTTTAAAATTGAAGAATGCGGATTAAGAATGGGTGAGTTAACCGTCAAATGTCTTTTGTACGCCGATGATCAAGTTATCCTTGCGTCGTCGGCGGCCGAGTTGCAAATGATGGTTACATTAATGAACAGATCATTAAAAGAAAGGGGTATGAAAGTGAACGCAAGTAAGACGAAGGTTATGGTTTTTGAAAGAGAAGAAAGTAAAACGATTTGTGAAATAAGAATAGAAGGGGAGTTGATCGAGCAAGTAAATGAGTTTGTATATTTGGGCTGCGTATTTAGCAGGGATGGGAGATATGATAAGGATATAGAACGACGAGTGAATGCGGGAAATAGAGTAAATGGGGCCCTGCATTCTATTGTGAAGAGTCAAAATGTGTCAAAAAAGGCACGTATGGCAATTCACAATGCTGTGTTGGTCCCTACTTTAACGTATGGTAGTGAAAGTTGGGTGTGGCAGAAGAAGCATGAGAGTAGAATCAACGCAGTAGAAATGCGGTCCTTAAGGAGTATGTTAGGGCTGAATCTAAACGACAGGGTAAGAAATTGTGTAATAAGAGAAGAGTGTGGTTTGCAAGATGATGTTGTGACCAGGATTAAGAAAGTAATGCTTCGGTGGTTTGGTCATGTGGAAAGAATGAATGAAGAAAGAGTGACAAAGAAAATTTATGTTGCAGAAGTGAATGGCAGAGTCGGAAAGGGACGTCCTAGGCAAAAATTTATCGATCAAATTTGCGATTTATTGAAAACGGGCCAAATTAGGAGTACCCTTAACCGACGAGCATGTATGCGTAGGTGTATGGATGTGAAGGAGGCGAGAGAGGTGTGTCAGGATCGTGCCAAATGGAAGTCTGTAGTCTTTGCCTACCCCTCTGGGTGACAGGCGTGAGTGTTTATGTTATGTTATGTTTATATACTAAGTAAGTATATTAAAATCATATATCAATGGAAACGTTATTTAATAAGCTATCAGATTATGCATAACAGATATGTATGTTATATATATATATATATACATATATATATATATATATATATATATATATATATATATATATATATATATATATATATATATATATATATATATACAGTGTGTCCGGTCACGGACTAGCGATATTTTAGGTACTCGTACTTATAATACAGTTATTTTAATATAAAAATACACTACACACTGAGATCTAATCCCCTCCCCCTCTATTTGGCAGCCATTTTGTTTTTCTCTTGAGATATTCTATACGCGTTTACGAAAAAAGTTATACCTCTGAAAGTTTTAGTCTTACTGAGATAAAAATTAACTCATTCGAAGGCCAATAATATTGTTTATTGTTTACATTATCAAAATTTTTGTTGACATACTTGTAACTTTGAAGAAAAAATAATCAACTTCAAATAAATATCAAAAAATATGCTAATCGGCAAATTATTGTAAATTACTGCAAATACAACCCCGTTTACCCTTTTTATTTTTATACTAGATCGACATATTTTGAGTTAAGCTACAATACAACATAAAGTTTACAGCTTTATCTTTATTACTTTAAGAATTATTGTTGTTTGAACATAGCATATACGCAAACACAAAAGGCCTTTGTTAAATGACAACTGGCACTGCCTGCCTAGGAGTAATAGTAATCTGAGATTACTTATGATCTTCGATGAATTAGAGATGATGAATTAGAGAATCATAATTTCTAAGAATCATCATTTATAAGTAGTATAATTTGAGAGCATGCAGCACAGAACACTATACAACTATAAATCCAACTTTCGTCACCCGTAAGTATATTGAACACAGCATTTGAGTCACCTCCGTTAAATCTTTAAGCGATTTCACGACACAAATCAACACGACGGAGTTTTTGGGCCTCTGTCAAATTATGAGGTTTCCACCGGGCACAAAGCTTAATGGCCACTAAATATTCATGGAGTATTTTGTGAACTTGACTCATACCGATGCCCAAGCTTGTCCGAATCTGCTGATAAGTCACTTTTTTGTCAGTCCCTATCATGTACCGCACAACAATGATGTTATCTTCAGTTGTCGCCGTAGAAGGCCGTGTCACGCAGATCATCCAGGAGATTAGTGCGACCATGTTTAAACTCCTTAAATCAGTTGTATACAGTAGCACAAGATGGGGTTTCATTGTAAAAGGCCAATCAAAGTCTGTCATAATTTTCTTGTTGACTAGAATTAAATCGAAAATCATAAAAAAATCATTGTACTAAAATATTCTCGCGTTAAATTCATGTTGACGTGACACAGACAATTTTCAATTTGCCACTAAATCGTAAACAAATGACAAATTAATAAAATACATATAAAATACTAATAGCAAATAATTCCATTTTCAAAATGTGAACTTATTGTTTTATTGGAATATCGTGTCTGGGTATGCAATAACATGTGTAATTCTGAATATTATCGACATTTCGAAAATACATGTGTTAGAAAATTTAACTATGTATACGAACTAACATTCCACCCGTAGCCCCTGGCATCCCATTGAAACATCTCCGGACTGAGACGAAATTCCTTACAGTCTTTATTTATACCAATATCAGGTAAAAGGGTGATACTACCTACACGACCTTCCAGACAGAAATGGACTCCAACCACTTAATTTATACGTAAACTTCAAAAATTGTTACTATAAATTCGCTGAAAGAAACTTCGCATAAAAAATGAAATGCGTGTTATAATGTGTATATGAATTAAATTATAATAACTAAAACCAACGTGCCATAGGAAACTTGTACTAAAATAGTATTAAACAAGACTAAGATGACAATTTTTTGGAATCCTTCAAAGAGACCTAATTTATTTTAAAAATGTTATGAGCTCTCCTGAAAGAAGTAATTTTGCTGACTACTTTATTCTCATAATAAAATAGGTTTCAAAATGTAACTTTATTACTAAGTATTCGTATGGATCGATGTATTGTAGTTTTTCCTTTCATGCACTTCTATGTTATTATTACAGCCTATTAAAGTCCTTTGCTTTAGGCCTCCCCAATAGATTGCTTCATAGGGACGACTTTTGCCATAGCTTGCCATTCTTGGCAAGCGGGTTTGTTTTGATTTGTTTCCCTCTGTCGCCGCTTACGACACCCACGGGATGATATGGTTTAGTGGATATTCTTACGCCGCCCTTATACGGTGGCACCTTTATGGGGAAAAACGTGTTATTGAAAGTATTCTCTATTTATTATTTTCAACCATAGGTACGATTGAAATGTATAGCTCTAAAGCACAACATTTACACAGCCATAAAATTCAATCGTACCTAAGAATTAATTGTATACTAACGTAGGATTTTATTTTGCAGTGAGTTATATTTAGGTACTATGCATCTAGTCACAAATACGTCTATCAAAAACTAACATTTGATTTAAAACTTGGGATTTAGCAAACACAAGCGGGATTTGTTTTGTCCATCATGATGCCAGGCGGATACAAGCTAGTGAACGTGAATGGTCTAGCCTTTCTCGCTCAAAAATAGGCGTACACTTTCTCGTGCGTGATCTTTCTCATTTGTATCGCCCATCTATCCTAACATTAGTTATTACAAAATCTTTGATGTTTGCTATGCACTTTTGTTATTCAGTCACGCTTTATTCTTCCTTTCTATTGTCTGTGCTTTCTGTAAATATAAACTGAATGTTAAAAACACTGATCTATTTTGGCGTTTGAGAGCAACAGAGCGTTAAGTTACTGATAGTGGGTATTAACCTCTCAAACGGCAAGCGACCTTAGGAGACGGTCCATTTCAGGCCCAGTCCATGTACACTATACCGTAAAAAAGCGAAAAATTCCGAAATTTTATTAAAAATACAATAAGAGAATAAATCCAACAAAATGACTTGCTAAAAATAAAAATGCAATCCCAATTTTTGATGATTTTACAAGATGGGTTCCACTCATAAAATTATATGTCAAATTTCATGTCTGACAAGTGACTTAAGTCTTGAAATAATGTAGGTAGTCAGATATTTTTTTGTTTATTCCGAGCTTGTTCTAGTTGTTGTGAACTCGTAAATGTGTTTCTTTTCGATTACTTTTTTGATTTTTTTTTATTTGAACTTTGGATCTGTTGTACTTGTTTGACTCGGCTTTTGTTTTATGGACTACATGATTTGTGTGAGATTTTTATTTCTTTGATATCGGACATCTGTAGAACCACATTTTGAATCACTAGGCAGGTATGTATAAAAGGTCCATATGTCCATAAGTTATTAAACGCATTTGAATAACATGTTTATGTGTGTAATCTGTTAACAATCAAAAAATAAATAATTATTTTCTCCATAAGTTTATAATGACCGCATAATATTAACATAATGTGATTATATTTCAGTTCAACTTTTAAAACATGTTGCACTATTTAAAATGAGCTTCTGCAATAGAAAAAAATGAGCAATATTACATTGCTGGAGATTTGGGTCCAGAAATTATTACCATTCTTGAAAATTTAGGTCAATTGGTAAGAACGCACATACTTTAATCATTACAGATTATTTCGCTATATCTAGTCCAATATGATAGTTTTTATATATTTCAGTATTTAAATATGATTGTTTTGTTTTAGATGGATGAAAATGGATGAATTATCTGTCGGTACAGATCATGAAAATGGTCTTCAGTGCCTTAATGGCAATAATACCAGTATATTAAGAGATGATTTTTCCAAGACAAGTTAGTATTTATGTTTATTTAAAGGTTTACTAATCTAAATACTAATCATTCCAGAAGTAAAAAAAGTATCAAATGTTTATTTTCTTCTATATAGAATTGGGGTTTTAAACGAGCACACAGTCCACAGAATAGTAAATGGATGCTGTGGCCTAAAAACATCTACATTCATTTTCGATTAATAATCAAATTGCAGATGCGTTGTCAGCCCTAAGCATTGTGATAAAATGCCTCGTTTTCAGTAAAAATGGTCTCCGGTTCCTACAGTCACTATACGAAACACAGCAGCTTAAAGCTGCTATTTCGCGCTGGTATTCTGTAAGAGCGTGGCCAATCCCCGCTCGAGCAAACCCATTATTTGCTGCACGTGGCTTTATCTCTAGGATAAGGGTAACAAACGAGCACAAAATCCACCTGATAGTAATTGGTTTCTGTGGCCCGTAGACATGTGGGCACATCTATCCTTGATTACGAATTGAAATGCAGATACGTTTTCACCCGTTAGGACAGACGGAATGCGTCGTTTCCAATGAAAGGCCTCTCTGGTTTCATAAGTCAGTATTAAGTTTCTATTTTATACTGGTATTCTGTGAAAGCCTGGTCCTGTTCCAGTCGAGCCGAGCCATTCGTGCTACAAATTAATATACTACTTATATAGCTACAGCATGGAATTATGTGGTATGGTAGGTATATTGTTACAGACACCTGAAAGTACAATGGTATGTCATCTTTGTTGGACAGAAACTCAACAAACATTACGTAGACAAGGAGTTTCATATATACCATCACCTAATACAATTGTATGTGTATGGTGTTTTCGGTCACTAGCCAACACACGCAGGCACTCAATACCAGATGGGCCAGACCGAAATGAAATTATGCTAGGATTCATCCTAGAGAGGTAATATTATATGTATTTTCTAAATCTATATGTACCTACTTAGTAAAAATGCGTCTTTTTAATAATCCAACCGTATTATTAAACTTACTGACTTGTTTTGAACAGATATTTGAAATACTTTTCTAGTTTGAATTATTTGACAAATAAAGGTTTAAAATATAAATTTCTAGCTTTTGCCCGTACTTTGTTCGTGTTTTATTAGGTTTAAAAATCGCTAGGGAACTCTGTGATTTTCCAGTATAGAAAGTTGCCAATAGGTCCTCAACTATGCCCAGGCAAAAAATCACTATGAAACCGAAACTCTTTTACAGCATGATGGAATGACAAACAAACACATTTTCGCATTTATACTATTAATAAGGATATTTTACAAACCTAATATTTAAAAAATTAATAACGAAATAAAACATATTTATGTATTATTGGTGCCACAGAAAAACATAATATATACTAAAGTAAAAGTTAATCATTATATATTAAAATTAGGTCACCTCCGATTAAGCCTATGTTTGAAATTAAGATACAAAGTAATGAATGTTGTAATGTGCGTTTATATATAATAAATAATTTAAAATATTCTTTATAATCCCCTACAGATTCCTTCTCGCGGATTCGTCTGTTATGCATGCTGGATTGCAGCGTATGTGCAGAGCTACTAATGTTTAGGAAGGGCAGCAAAATCCAGGACCTTCACATCAACATTATAGAGCTGACTGTGTGTGATGTAAAATGTCTTTATTTCAAAGGCACGTTCGAATTTTAAATGATGGCCCTGAAAGTGATATAGTGGCACAAATGATTTATCCCATTGATGTAATTTAAATATGGTGTTTTCTACATTATATACAAACATTCTAATAATTATTTTTACTTGAACAGTTCTGAGTTAAGCAGTTTGTTTCTATGTATGATCACTGGTTCACATTTTCATTGTACATTATTAAACCATTGCCTGTCTACTACTGGGCAAAATTTCTTCTCAGGAAGAGAATGGTTTAAGTTTTGGCAAGCTACACACACCTTTAAGATCTGTATTGAGAATGCTTACGTGTACAGGTTTTCCTCTACGTTTGTTATTAAAGTAAATATATGGTATATAATTGCTTAATACACACACAGAACGCAAAGAAAAGTAAGAAGTGCATTGAACCTAGTCCTGTAAGCAATTCTAATTTCATCGAAAAGGATACCTAATAAGATATGTCATTTATTAATTCACAAAGACTATCGCCGCTTATGGTCAATGGTTTATTTGTATAGTTTTAGTTTTTAAACACGTTGTTCATAACAAGTCAGCTTTACTTACATATTTTCTGTTTCAGTTACCAGAACATGCCCATTTATGTGTTGATTGCTGGGCACAGAGAGAAGAATTTGCTGAAGGCAGGGCAGTGCAGCCTGGAACACCAAAACTTTCCATAATCCTGGCATATGATTATAAGCATACACCAAATTCTAGTAGGCATTGTTTCGTTCCATTTTTTACGAACCCAGAGAGACTAGTTGTGCCAGATTTTTAAGACAGAGAATTTTGCAATCAACAAAAATATGTCACAGAAAATTGCAGAATTTGTGCTGAACACCGAACTACTTACAATTGGGAGTTTTTAGAAGCAAATAAATTCTCAAGTAATTTCACTCAGGAACAAATAAAATCAATGTTAAACCTCAGCCTATGTCAAGATTTAATCAATAATAATTTGGACTTCGAAAAACTTACTGAATTCGGCGAGAGCCTCTTTAGGTAATGGACTGTTCTCAATAAGGAAAATCATTTGAATATTTTAAATCAAATTAGCCCAGCATTGAGTTGTAAATTGCAAAAAATGGCGTTAGGTGCATATTTAATTAAAATAAGAACAGGGGACTCCCGTGAAAGAATATCCTCCCTGTTAGGTATTACTAAAACTAAACTTAGCAGGTTACTCCAAACAGCTCGAGAAGCTTTAATAAATTTGTTTCTGCCACTTGGGGCTTAATTATATCACTATAAATGATCTGATAAATAGGAATTTATTAATACCTGAAGGCTTGTTCAGTAACTGAGAAGAGAGGAAACCAATTGTCATATGCGACGGGATCTATATTTACCTACAAAAATCCTCTAATTATTTTTTTCAGAAAAAATCATATAGCTTACACAAATATCGCAATATAGTAAAACTATTTTTAATGGTAGCTATTGATGGCTATATCCTGGACATTTTTGGCCCTTATCCGGCAATTGATTCTGATGCCAGTAATATGAAAGCCTTATTCCAAAATGAAAGTGGTGATTTGCACCTGTTTTTTATGGAAAATGACATTTTCATTTTGAAAAGAGGCTTTGGAAATTCTATTCCTTTTCTCGAAGGATTAGGCTATGTAATATATAAGCCAGAGAATTGCGAAGAAGGAGAGATCAATTGTCGACAACGAATGTTAATAAATCCAGATGTGTGACCTTGAGCAGATGGGTAGTAGAGGTAGTAAATAGAAGATTTAAAAGAGACTAAATTATTCAGACAGGACCACTTCAACGTAGCTGCCACCCATCTAATGGACGATTCGCGTATTTGTGCAGCTATGATTAATGCTTTCCATCCAGTAATTGTTAATAGGCCGGATGATCAGGTGATATTAAATGGTGCTCTGGAAAGGTTACATATGCCAAATGAATTGGCAGAACTAATTGTAGCCAATATGATTAACAGATACCGGGCCCAGTTCACTAGAATTGACGCACAACTTCCAGAATTAGAAATATTTGCTGTAATGACCATGTTTGATCTCAAAATTTTTGAATTGGGGATATACCAAATTAAGCAGGCAAGAAGCTAATTTTGGGGAACATATAAGACAACATGGTTCAAAACAGATGGAAATATCTAATGATCTAGAAGTTGATACCCAATAAATACCATCCCAATAAGACTCTGCCGTGATCTCAGGAGAGGCACACATGTGTACCCGACATAAATACTCGGGAGAGGCAAGTGGTTTCGAGTTCCTGTCCAAAAAAGGATTATAATTATAAACTATAACAAAGATACTATAAAAAATGTATAACACAGACATAGACAAAGACATGTTCTTTAATTTGATACCAAAATCTTTCAATATCAAGCAAAAAATAAAAATAAAAATTCATTCTGAAATAACGGCTTTTCACGCTGGTAGTGCGCGAACTAGTGCTTAGTAATTTCTCCGTTTTTCTGTATGTTTTTGAAATAAAAAGGTAAGTTTTATACCTTTGTGTATTACTTGTAATATAACAAACACGTAGATATATAATTTGTGGCATAAAAATGAAAAAAAAAGCGCAAAAAATACTTCGAAATCAAGAAGTTTCGTTTTCGCGGTTGGGTCAAAAATGTGTTGATTTTTCCATTGTCTTTTATTTTTAGTGGAAAATGTAAATAAAAAATAATTTTATAACATATTTCAAATAACTCGAAGTTGTATTTATATCAAATACACACAAAAATTTTTTGAAATATTGTTTCGAAATTTATACAAAAAAATGATTTTCAGATTTTTTTTAATTTTTTGGTATGAGTAACGAATAAAAACACATAATACATAAAATATACATATTTCCAAACATTTTTATTTAGATTTCTCAAAAAAAAACAAACGTATACAAATTATTTTATTAGGATTTTCGTGACAAAAGTAAAGTATCTACTACTACTATACTTTGAAAGGGTAATTTATGAATGTCTTCTAATTTATAACTTATAAAAACTATTTAATTTTACTTTAATAGCAATACAATAGCAATTTTGCCATTTTTTTCGCGATCTCAGAAATATCAAAATTCCTTTGACCTTGCGAGCTTGAGGGTTAATAAAAGGCCGTATAAAGTCTCGCCATCACTCGGGCAGCGTATATTATACATATATACTGTTGGCGATACAAAGAACAAGTTGGAATGAGATTATTGCAGGTTATTATTGCAGTTGCATTTCCGGACAACGGACAGTGGGTTGCTGTGCCCACATATATACATGGGCTCGGTATCAAAATTCCATAACTGCACCGAAATAAAAACCAATAAATAATTAATAAGTTAATAAATCTATTTTATCAATATTACCTTAAGTATCCACTCAAAAACTTTTATGCTTTACTTTTTATACTTCATAAGACTGTTGTTAGCCTTTGACATTATCCAGGCTTTAAATGTCTGTCAAGGTTCAAGGCGTAACTTTGACACGTTGAAAGCCTGTTATATTATTGTACCTTAGCACTTTTAACTTCATCCTGCAGCCCATATAGAAACATAATATACCTAAACAGAAATTAGTATTCAGGGTTATTTAGTTTATTCATCCTAAAACGGCCATCCTAAAGTTAAATAAATTATGTATTATTAGTGCAATAAATTAGTATACATCTCAGGGTAGATTTTCAAGGGTAGAAAAACTGAGTTACCCTCTGGTACTAAATATGATTGATGATTTATATGAACAATCTTCTTGTCTGCAATTATTTAAAACTTTTACAATAATTTGTTTCGTCTTGTATTGCATTGATATTGATATGCAAACATCAATATGAACTTTACTTGTTCTGAGACCAAAATAGCACTTCGCCGATCATAATACACTTTATACGTGTTTTATCAGAAAATACAACCTTTTTGACCTCCCTTTGTACTAGTTTGAGACATTTTAGCCATTGCACATAGTAAATCTACCTGATATGGTAACAGTGATAAGAATAACACAGCATTTCAGAATTCAAAAATTTGTCAATAAATATCATGCTCAAAAGGGCTAGAACTCAGAGCCGGAAAGCCAGTTATAAAAAGATCAATAAATTGATCAATAACCTCATGAAAGTTGACAGCTAACGTCAAAACTACTTCAATTCTCCATAAGTGTTGCAGTTTTTGGCAAGAATAAGACATTAATGCCACTGAAATAAAGGCAAATTCGTGGGTTTGAAAGAATAAAAGTGGTATAACATATTATTTTAATTTATTTCGCTACTTGTACAAAACCAGGTCTGCACTTCATACAATTTTAGATTGTCTCTTTGACCGCTTCGATAATCTGTCAAAATTCAAGTGGTCAAACGTGACTGCACCCACACACAGCACTTTAACCCATAAATACTTATGTTTAGAGACAACGTTTCAATGAAGAAGTTTAGCTTTATAGAATCAATATGAAATTTTCTATCTTCTAGTGGAATATAAAGTCATTTTGTCTATGGATATTTATTAATAATCTACGTTTATTTCATACTGACTACAAAATACTATAAAATCTTTTTGTAGTGAAGTAAACCCTAACTTAGTAGTCTCTAAATATAAGTTTTAATGGTTTAAAGTGCTGTGGGTGGGTGCGGTCGCAAGCGATCGCTCAGGATTTGCTGGACGCATGCAACTACATGGATTTTTTATGGGGATCGAAGGGTTAAAATTTTCAGCCGTGTACCAACGAAACAATACAAATGCTTTGCTAACAGATGATTACAGTTTACAGCATATATTACATGTATAATTTTATTGGGGTGTACTAAGTTTTTTGTAATAACAATCAAAAATTATATTTATGTAACAACTTTCTGCATAAAATTTTTAGATACAGGGAATTCATTTTATTGTTTGACGTCTTGATGTCATGGTTAAAAGTTTGGTTTGACTTAAAGAGCGTTAGCTCAATTTATCTTGAAGTCTTGCAGTACTCGGGTTTGGTTTTTTTAAGTTATAGAATTCTTAGGAGATTGTAGCACCCAGGTAGAGACAGACAGAATCAGTGTCGACTGTACTTCCCTCTAATTATATCTTATAAGTAAAAATAAGAAAGCTAAACAAAAAACAAGTAATTCATATTAATTATTAACTTCGATAATATTTCCTTTTGAAATGATAGAAAACTTAGTTGTGGGCGTGATACAATCTGTAACTTCAATATTCTTACTTCACTCCCTAAATAGACTGAGACTGAGAAATTGCGTTTTTCTGTCGACTTTACAAGGTACGATACCCGCTCTCAATTCAATACATTATTTTTAAACTGCATCAATACAAGAAAAAAGCGGGTTAATATTAAAAGATAACACTAATGATAAAAACTGATGCTTTTTTGTAATTTTTTTACAAGTATTAGTATCAAAACAGGTCAGTAAAATTTTTGTCGTCGTAAGTCTGGGGAAAAAAACAATATGTGATCAAAATTTCGAAAAACGACTGGACAAAATTAACTAAGTTAAATATTTTTTATCTACATACTAGCTGTTACCCGCGGCTTTGCCCGCATGGTCACTGGGAAATGAAATATCCATTGCTTTTTGAATTGAAAGAAAACCGAGTTTTATAGATTTGAATTCTGAATAATTGATTGTGGGAATTTTGGAAAAAAAAACTAACTAAACACTATTTTAAGACGCTACTGTACACAATGTTATATGTTAATCCATTCGGGGAAAGAATGTGGAGATTCTGTGCATTTGACACACGCGAACATGTTACATACAGCTGACCATGAGAGAAGCACGGTTTTTCTAAGTTGACCCTCGCTACCTGTATCGTTTGCCGTTTTACAAAGGAGTCGGTGTGAAAAAGTTGAAGGAAGGCTGTTAGTGTAGTTTTTGGCGGTGATGCAATTCTTTCTTGGAAATTTCTTTCGGTGAAATATACACGCTCTCCATTTTCGAAGTGCACAGCAAGGTGAGTAACTGTTGGGTGCATTTAGTGTAAAGGGAAGCCTAGGAGACGCCACTCTACATCGATACTGCTGACATAACTCCCTGCTTGAAAGGTCTGTACTTCATTAACGGGATTTGCCTCACCTTCACTCCTGAGATTAAATATTGCTTGGTCGCTTCCTTTATTTATGTACTTACAGATATACTTGATTGCGCGGACAGAGCTACATGCTTCTTCATTAATGTGGGCATTAAACATTTTACATAGAATGGGCGAATACGGGACAATCCAGCTGTTATCTAAGGTTTCGAACGCTCCAGAGCGAGATTTGATTGTAAATTTCCTGCCACCATCTTCGGGAGCTCTGCGTCTGTAAATAAAGAGTAGCCATTGTCATTGTGCACTGTTTCTTTTAATAGCTGTTTAGGGAATTTCTTTGTACATTTTCCTTCTTTCATACATGGCGATATTGACTTTCGTGCTCCACGTGGAACGTGAATCATATGTCGGACGATGGTATCATACAATTATTTATCTTGCTCAGGATCCGGAATCTCGGCGCTTATTATGTCGTCTATTTGGCTGGGCCGCAACTTCTCTTTAAGCCATATTAGAATGTGGGCATGTGGTAATCCTCTTTTTTGCCATTCAATTGAATACACGAAGAATTGCACCTCTCCGAAAATTTTCTCTTTGTTAATTACATACATTAATTTTTGTACTTTTAATCCAAATACTCTAGAAACTAAATGGTGTCTGTCAGTACTTTTGTGGCCCGGCATTATCTCCACGATTTTTTCATTCCATATGGGATTGCAAGTAAAAGTAACAAAAAGATCAGGTCTTCCGTAAGTTCCTACATAGGCGAATGCGTCTTGTGTGTACTCATGTAGGTAGCGGGAACTGTAAACGAATGATGAGGGCAGAATTACCATTTTACCTAAATCTCTGGGGTCTACATTGGCGTCACTAGAAACTGCATCTTGTAAATGTATATAATTATCAACGCGCAGCTTTTTTTGATTTGAAGATATTCATATAACGGAGACGTTCACTTTCTACCTTCACATATATGTCTACCAAAAATTGATGAAATAATTGTCTACACCGGGCTAAGAGGTTATAATCAATTTCACGCACCATCATAATATACGCATAAAATCCATACATGATATTTTTTGTTCGGAGTAGGCTCCTTTGTGACCGGGTTAATCAGTGGAATTTGAAAATGACAACCCTCTTGCCCTTTGCAATAAATCAATGGGTATGGTAGAGCATCATAAATCTTGTGTGTATCGGCTACCCGTTGCAACGTATCATCACGTACTCGCAATACAATGTCTCGTGAAGAAAATTGATCACCACTAATTACGGCTGCTATTTCGTTTATCAAAGGTGCATTGTAGCGCCTTTCATGCTCTCCTCGAGGGATCCGATCTGCGTGAATGACGACTTTATAATCCTCATCAGGTAGGTTTTCTAAAGCAGTTTTAAATGTTTTGACTAAAATGTTACGTTCATGCAAGAATCTTTGAATTTTGAACACTGTGTCTCTCTCAACTCCCAGGATAAATTGGCAACGACGGTCTACCTCAATTTCTTCGTCACTCATAAAATATACTTGTAAAAATTTATGCTGTTCGTTTTCAGATAGAAAAAGTGAACCTATTCTATAATAAATTTGCCCTTGCACCGTAAATGTAGGCAAAAATCCCGGCATTATTATTTCCTTGTCAACTCCGAAGGACGTCATTTAAAAGCATGAGTTATATTTCCGGATCCAGTATAAAAAGCGCCGTGACTCATTAGCATCATATAAAAAGAGAGTTTTCAAAGATCCTTCTGGTTCCCCAAGCAACGGAAGAGACACTTTGCCATTGGAACAGCACATGCCTGCGGTCTCATCTTTCCATTTTAAAGCGCTGCAAAATCGACACGCCTTGTCCATCAGTCCGATAACAACTAATCTGTGATTTTTATAATCAATCAACGGATCATAATTGAATGCTGCATCATTAAAAACCGACCAATTGTTTCTTTGAAAATTTTGTCGACGTTCAGCTTGGAGCTGTGCATTTGTATCTCTTCGCCCCTGTGTCTGTTCTGGTGTTTCAGATGCCCTTATAGTAGATTGATTTTCAGCTTGCTCAATGAGTCTGTGTTGAGTTTCATCTGGTGTTTCCGCGGCTCTTAAGGCAGCGTCACGTTCCGCTTGTTCGAATAGCCTTTGCTGACTTTGAGCAGGTGTTTAAGTAGCTCTTAAAGTAGCTTGGCGCTCTGCCTGTTCAATACGCCTTTGCTGACTTTGAGCAGGAATTTCAGTAGCTTTTAAAGTAGGTCGACGGTCTGCCTGTTCAAGACGCCTTCGCTGACTTTGAGAAGGTGTTTCAGAAGCTCTTAAAGTAGCTTGACGCTCTGCTTGTTCTTGCCTTCTCAGTTAAGCATTTTCTAAAGATTCTAGCGATCGAGCTAATATTTCGCTTGTCTTTGAGAAGATACTCTTGAAAGGCTGTACTTACGTTTGCGAGGCATTATGAAGTAACAAAAAACTTATTTATAAAAAAACGTTAAAATACCTAAATATTTAAAAGGAATTAAATTTCCTTTTAAATTTTTTTAAAAGCAAATCCAAAATGTCTAAAAGGAATGAATATTCCTTTTAAATATTTTTTAAAATCAAAACAACAAAACCAATTCAAGACACGACACGAATCCTAAAACGATGGAAAAAAAAAATCGAATCAACTTAAACCAAATCAAATAACAAATCGCTGAAAACCGAAATCGAAATCAGTAGTCAATATGAATATAACCAACGAAAAAAGAAGTAAGTGTATAGGTACCGTATACACTGTCCATACTATTAATATTCCTTTGAAATATTGTTAAACGACCTAAAACAACGAAAACCAATTCACGATTCTAAATAAACAAAATCCAAAATCAAAGCCAGAATCTAAATATGTATAAAGGAATACCAACCAAATCAACAAAACCGATCCAAGAAAATACACGAATCCGAAAATGAAAGCCAATATAAATCCATTCAACTTTAACCAAATCACAAAGCAAATAACAAACAACCGAAATCGAAAGCAGGTATTCGAATAAGCTACGAAATAGAAACAATTTAAGCGTATAGGTACCGTATGCACTATAAGTTGACGCGCGGCTCAACGTTGGGAGTTAATTACATGTCAGGAAACATTTCGTTACCGCGTTTTAAAAACTATGTATACGTTAGTTAATAAGAACTCTCAAAAAATATTTTTCTTATAATTTTGCACAATTTTTCTTTTAGTAATACCGATTCATTACACATACACGATAACTACATATAAGAAATGTATTCATTTGCGTTCAATAAATATTACTAAGGCTTATTAATAAGGCTTACTAAGAACTGTTTCTACCACAGTTAAGTAATAGTTAAGGGTGAAAGCGTGACAGATGGTGATAGTATTTCTGATCCATACTTATAATCACGCTTGTACTTTTTCTTTACTTTCACGGATTACTTAATATCGTCTGCGAGTTAATCGCCTATTTTGTGAATTACAATGCACCAAAACGTTTGAAGAAAATCAGCTGATGAATTTTATGTTTTTTATCGCTCTCTTCCCGGTCCTGCCTGGAAAAATACAGATCCATATATTTTTTATCTTAATTTTGGTAAAAAGACATAATAATCCAGATATTCTGACCTTCTGTATTCGTCCATCGTACCGTCGTCCGTCTTGTAGAATCACGGTGGCGCCACCTAGCTGAATTTAATTTTGCAACATATTCGATTTTCCCACGGGAATGAGATGTTTTTCCGCGGAAAAAAGTAGCCTATGTCACTCTACAGCCACCGAACTATCCTCATGCCAAAATTCATGCCATGCCGACGCTCTGTTGCGACGTGAAAGAAGGACAACCTAACAAACAAACACACTTTCGCATTTATAATATTAGTATGGATTTCGAGTGGTGGCAGCGTAAGAGATTCCATCACCCTATTTTTTTCTAGTAGTTGACTTAAGAGAAGACTTGGAAAGTAAAAACATTCTTGTAATTTCCGATAGATGACAATATATCAATCTAATTTGCGTCAGGCGTAAAATATCCAGAAGGGCGATGAGGAGTAGCGATAAGGTTTATGGTATTGCAGTCTTCGATTTGTTCTACAACAACTCCTGCAACGTCCATCAGACTGATTATGAAGATGAAGAAAATTTTTATCTATCGCACTGATAATATTTCACAAAGAAATTTGGACGTTATATTAGGTGAAGAAAAAAAAAACACTTAGCGTTTAAATATAATGTGACAAGTGATAAATATATTCGTGACACAAACAATCCCAATCATCGTTATTATTTGTGGCAAGAGTTCTTGCCAGAAGTCCCCGCCGTTTTGTGGTCGGACCAGAGGGAATGGAAATCGAAAATGATTATTAATGTGTTCCGATTGCTCTGTATATTACAGTTATAAATGAAAAGCAACTTTGATTTTAATGAATAACAAATATCAGTAACATTTTATTTTAAATCCGAGTGGATTTAAATTCAGTGCATTTATTCAATTTAAAAAAAGTTGAGCAGGCATGAGTTTTGAGATATGACTACATATTTGTACCATTTGCTGTAGAGACTATTGGTCCGTGGGGTCTTCAAACGGTAAAGCTACTAAAGGAACTGCATGTTTGAATTGCCGTTGCCGCTGGTCTTTCGATATTAGGCTTGATCTTTTCTCGTTTTTATGTGGAATGTGTGGGTGTGTGGAGTGATCCACGGTAATACTAATATTAAAAAATATAGAATAATATTATTTTGATTTGTTGGTTATTTATTTTTGACTAAATATTAATGAAGACAGATGTTTGGCTACAATGATCTACTATAGTATGATAAACCTTCTTATGCGGTTACATAACAACTTGTTTCTAAATTGAACAAATAGCCTAGTAACCTTTGTAAAGGGACGTTCTCTAGTTAGCTGTAAGCTTAATCATAACTATGATGTTTGTTTTGCAAACATTCGTTATAAACTCTCTTTGATAGCCACAATAAATCTAACTTGGGATTGAAAAGACAAAATCTTTCAAAGATTTCGCCTTGGTAAATTAACCTAGTATACCCTCAGAAAAAGAAATTGTTTTTGATTATATTTGTTGAAATGTTTTTAATTATAAATAAGAAAATTATCTTATATCAAATGTATGACTTTCAGCAATGCTAACACAACACTTAAATAAAATACTACCGTGTTGCGCTTTAGAAACTTATCTGTCATATATATGTGTAAAAAGTAAAAAAAAAACGATAAAATAAGCGTATTCACGTCCTGTGAATACGCTTTATTTTGTGGCTAGAGTAAGACCTTCACTTAATCCTGAAGAGGTTTTAAGTAGACGATAAATCCTTCTGCGTGTTGGTAGGGCAAGTTATATATAGTATTGTGTGTTCACGATAAACACGAAGACGTCATATATTACGAGGTAGAGGCATGCTTCAACTGCATGTTATGGTTGTAGCACATATGGGTCGGCACGACTGGAGGAGAATCACGCTATCAAACAAAAACAGCGTAAAATAGCATTTTAATGTTGTTTTGTTTGTATGGTGAATGTAAAGTATCGAAGACCCTTTTTACTGGATACGAAGCTTTTAACCTAATTTGACTTAACTTTTTCATCTTAGTCTTCACGATTCTGCGTTTTGATTCTTAGTCGAGGATAAATAAAGATGTTTATAGACCACATCAGTACCCACTTACCATATGGTGGAATATTACGTGCTCGTTTTTTCACCCTATTACTATTACTTGTTCTATTACTACTTATTCTATTACTAAAAAGAAACCCAATCCCAGCTGGAGGACATATATAGGCTGTGAATTTTTTTTTAAATGAGATAATGCGCTGCTGCTACCCACGTACTCAGAGGAGACAAGGAGTTCAGGGTAAGACAGGAGAGGAAAGTGGATACTGCAAAATATTTATGTACATTAAATCTTATCGGAATTGATCTAAATCGAACTGCACAGCTTGTAAAAGATAGTTAGAAGAATAGTAACAGTAAATATTTAAAAGTGTACTTGCATTTTTTAAAGACGTTAAAAACTATCATTTAATTTAACTTAAATAATAAAATACCGCATTTCAAAAGTTACAATACATTCAATCTTGATCCGAAAGCAATTCAAACTGAGAGTAAAACACAAATAAAAATAAATCTTTCGCTATTCGTGGCCAGGCGTTGTATACCGGTAGACCGGGAATTCTAAACTGTCACATCGGGGTTGAATATATCGATGCCCGGCACTGAAAAACTTCCAACTAGAATTATATAAATATAAAAAATAAAACCAATATATACAATATAGTAACAAAAACCCTGTGGTTCCCGTTAAGTGCGTTATCAGAATCAGTATTTAAACGTATAGAAATAACTTCAGAAAACTCGACATAAAAATAATCAAATTAAATTTTAATTAAATAATATTTGTAAATTTTATGTGGATTGATTACATGTGCCTGGAATTATCGACAGCGGCCGGTGGCGGCTGGCGGTGACGTACATCAAAGACGGGGCGCGCGCACGCGCGTTTTACCTACACTAACTGCACACTGAGGTCGTGACCTCGTCACATCACAGCTGTTATAGTCAAACACTAATTTATCACTATGTCTACTTGACGACCACGAAGATGTTGTTCAATATGCCCACCTTGTACCTCTATACATTTGTGACACCGACTTGTAATGTCTGGACGCACGCGTTGCAACAGACATTTCGGACTTTATTTTTTCAAAGGCTGCGACTATACGCATACGCATTTCTGCCTCGGTATCGCATGTTTTTTTGGAATACAGTCTGCTTAATCGTACCCCAGAGATAAAAATCTAAAAGTGTGAGGATAAGGTGATCGTGCCGGCCAGTTGACCGGTCCACCGCGGCCAATCCATCTTTCACCGAACTCAGTATCCAAAAAACTTCTTACACAACGGGAGAAATGCGGTGGAGAACCATCGTGTTGAAACCACATGCGATGAACGAGGTCGAAATTTATTTTGTCAAGTTCATTGATTAGTTCTTCTCGCAAAAAACGTCCGTAGTTTTCACCGCTCATTGTGTGGTCTAGGAAATACGGACCAATAATTTTGTCACCTATAATTCTCGCCCACACATTGATTTTCCATCGGTATTGAAAGTGGCTTGGTTTATACGAATGCGGATTTGTCGTTGACCATACGCGTTCATTATGAGCATTAAATACACCTGTTCTTACAAAAGAGCATTCATCCGTAAAAAGTACGCGGTTCAAAAACTAAGAATCTCCTTCAACCTTATCAAGTAACCATCTACAGTAATCCATTCTCGGCTCGTAGTCGTTAGGAAGAAGACACTGAACTCGACGATAATGATATGGGTGCTGGCCATCATCTTTGAGGGCTCTCCAAACGCGCATATGGTGCTCCGCGTCGCATTTTCCTCAAACATATCGAGAATGTGCTCCTCGATGTCGTCGTCGTACATCCTCGGTCTTCCTGAATCTGTACGTTGTTGATCACGGCCATGCACACTGCCAGTATTGTACATACGAATGTGAAGTCGTTGGAACGTCATTGCCGACGGCAATATTTCATGGAGTAGCAAAGCACTCCCCGTAAAGTCTTCGTGTTGCTGCATAATTGCGGTTACATTTACCGAGACACATCAACATATTAAAGTATTCTTCGTTTGAGTAAGACATCGCACACAAGTCACTCACGGCGGAATATTAATTTCGCAATATAAAACACTACCGTCAATATCAGTGCTAACGCGCTACTGGTGCTTGATGCTTGTTTTTTTGCATAGATGTGGCAAAGCTATTGTACTCTATAACATAATTTTGATATTTTCTAAATCGATAAAAATTTCGTGATTTTGTTAGATTATTTTTTAATAATATTTATTATTTATTTATTTATTTCCGACAGCGTCCGTAAGTGTTATTAAGAAATTAAATTATAGCTAGGATTAATAAAAATACATTAAAACACTTTTATAACAAGAAACATTTAAAAATTGTGTTATAAATCCATACAATAACAAAAACTTAAACTATTATGCTGCTATGTTTTTCAAAATCTAATAATTAGCATTTTTTATCGACCGACGATTAACAATACTTATTTATATTTCTATTCTTGACAACTGAATTGTGACAAAATTTTTTGTTTACAAAACTTCCCATGTTTTTAAATATTACTACTAAATATTAGCACAGAATAAATAATAGATACGACGACCACGAAGATGTTGTTCAATATGTCCACCTCTCACACATTTGCGGCACCGGCTTATATGTTTTATCGACCGACGATAAACAACCCTTATTTTTATTTTTATTCTTGATCACTGAATTGTGACAAAATTTTATGTTCATAAAACTTCCCATGTTTTAAATATTACTACTAAATATTAGCACAGAATAAATAATAGATATTGGATCAAAATTAGTTAATCGGCATATAGTGGACGCTTCTTTTTTATCACTCGAAAAGTGGAGTTTTTTGGGTTTTTCCTAGTACCTAAGTCCTTCATCGGCTTTCGCTTTTGAGTTCAAAGAGCGCGCAAAACGCCTCGTATATTACCTATTAATTTTGTTTTGTTTATTATATTCTAGCAATAAACGACAATATGAATTTATTTTAAAAAATAATTACTGCCTACTACATAAATTCTTTATCGAATAATATTTCATATGAAAAATACATACTAAATTTCTCCTACAAATAGTTGCAAATTTGGAATTAATCACGATATTTTATGCATGAAATAACCTTTTTAAATATTTTCGTAGATCTATTTAGCAAAAAAGTGGAAATTTATAACATAAGTATTCAAATGATACTTATAATATACATAATGATACTAGATGTATAGCTGTAGCACGAATGGGTCGGATCGACCGGGGAAGGACCACGCTCTCACAGAATACCAGCGTGAAATGGTTGCTTAATGCTGCTGTATTTCGTATGGTGAGTGTAGAGAATCGGATAACCTTTTTACTGGTAATGAAGCATTCCATCTTAGTCCTCACGGGTGACGCATCTGCATTTTGATTCGTAATCGAGGATAGATGTAGATGCCTTTGGGCCACAGCAACCACTTACCATCAGGTGGACTGTGTGCTCGTTTGTCTCCTTATACAATAAAAAAATACTATGTGTATTGGGGTTGAAATAATAACCATTTCATTATAATTTCTATTATTTTGAAATTAAAATTTTCTGAGAATAACTGAGTAGATAGGTATAAAGATTTACACAAAAACCTTGGGGACGCACGACGTCAGTGACCTCATATCGGCCGTAGACTATTATTTATTCTGTGACGTAGATAATATTATGTCGGCACGTGTCGGTAAGTTCAGAAGCAAATAACATTTTTAGAAATTTAATATTTGAAATAATACTAGTTTTTACGGAATTTATCGCGTATATTTAACTTTTTAATTACCCGACGTTTCGAGAGCTTTACAGCACCCATGGTCACGGGAAGGACTGAGATGTTCAACGTCCAGCTGTCATAGTTAACCGCGGTTACCATAGATTAAAATTTAACTTTTGTTCCGATCTACACAGTATGAACTTATGGTATCATGGAGTCTTGCAGTTGTATGCTTGGGTTGGGATTTAATTTTATTTATTATAGGATCCCAAGCAGATGGTAGCACCCAGCCATCTTCTCTATTGAAATTAGGATGTTTTTTGATTTCAATAGCCTCGCGAATCATCCTTGGAAGGAATCGGTGTTCTTTAGCGAGGATTTGTGGTCTATCAAATCTGATGTAGTGACGGGGGCGATCCTGTACATGTTCACAGACTGCAGACTTCCCGGAGCGTCGATTCTTCACATCAGCTATATGTTCTTTGACGCGGGTTTTAATGGATCTTTTAGTTTGTCCTATGTAGGAGAGACCACATTCACAATCAAGCTTGTACACTCCTGCATCTTGCAGAGGGACGTTACACTTGACTGATGGTAAAAACTGACCAATCTTCTTCGGCGGCTTGAAGTATGTTTTGATGGAAGCGCGCTTCAAGATGTAGCCAATCTTGTCAGTGACTCCTCTAACATATGGCAGTACAGCAGGTACACGCTCGACTGTGGCCGGCTTCACTCGTTCTCTGTGACGTAGGCGCGGGACCCGAAGCTTGTTGTCATGCAAAACTTGCTTGACATGTTGGAGCTCGGCAGCCAGGTGTTTACTGTCACAGATCCCTCGTGCTCTCTGAAACAAAGATTTACCCACGGTAGCTAACTGTGAAGGATGGTGGTGAGAATCACCGTTTAAATATCTATCTGTATGGGTCTTTTTTCTATACACAGTATGGCTCAAGGTGTTATCAGGATTCCGAATTACTAACACATCTAGAAAAGCTAAGGAATTGTTTGCCTCTAACTCCACTGTGAACTAAATTTTAGAATTTATAGAGTTAAGATGGTCTAAAAATGCAGTTACTTTATCTAAAGGTAGAATTGTGAAAGTGTCGTCTACGTACCGCTTGTAGAAACTTGGATTTATGGGAGAAGTAAGCAGGGCTTTCTCCTCAAAGTCTTCCATGAATATGTCGGCGACAATGGGAGATACAGGTGAGCCCATCGCCACACCATCTACTTGCTTGTAGAACTCCTCCTTCCACAATAGGTAGCCAGATGTAAGGCAGTGTCTGAGTAATACTGCATATTCTACGGGCATGTTGTTTTCTTCCAGCCTTCTAGTTACAATTGAGATGCAGTCTTCAACAGGTAAGCATGTAAACAATGACTGCACATCAAAACTGACCATAGTTTCATTGTCTGCCAGACGTAGGTCTTTAATCTCGCTGACAAAATGGTAGGAATCCTTTATGTGTGCTCTTGTATGTCCCCTGAGCGGTGAGAGTATTTTCGCTAAGTGTTGAGCCAATCTGTAAGTTGGTGAATCGATTTGGCTCACTATGGGGCGTAATGGAGCATTGGGCTTGTGTATTTTTGGTAACCCATACAACTTTGGTGATTTGGCGCACGTAGGTATTATCCATTTTACGTCCAGATTTAATTTTTCGGAGTGTTTTTTACGAGGTCACTAGTTGTTTTTAGTGTGCTATTTGTTGGGTCGTTTTTAACCTTTTTATAAGTACTTACATCCGACAAAAGTTCTTGTATTTAAGAAATAAATCTGACGTATCCATGACTACCGTGGCGTTTTCCTTATCTGCGCGGAGAATCGTAAGTTCTGGTTTATTGCGTAGGTTCTTTAACGCTATAAATTCGTCTCTGGGAAGATTCGGTTTAGGCACTGAACATCGACGTAACATAGACGAAATGTCTTGACGTATCGCCTCCAAATCTTCTTTCCGCATATTGTTTTTAAATAAACAGTCCTCGACACTACAGATAATTTCTTCGTACGGTAATCTGCGTGGAGTTATAGCGTAATTTAGTCCTTTGGATAAAACCTTTATTGTTGCATCATCCAGTGTTTGTTTTGACAGATTATAGAACGCGATTAATCTATGATCTGTGTTTGTCAATGGTTGCTTTTGGTTCTGGCATTGATTCGGATGTTTGACATTTGATTTCCAGTGAATTAAAGAAAGTTTTAACGACGTTTGATTATAATTTTTGCATGGAAACATTAAATAAACGCGAAATTAGTAAATATAACGAATGCAAAAACAAACATATAGAAAAATATCAAAAATTAACGGCCAAATCAAATGTCAAACATCCGAATCAATGCCAGAACCAAAAGCAACCATTGACAAACACAGATCATAGATTAATCGCGTTCTATAATCTGTCAAAACAAACACTGGATGATGCAACAATAAAGGTTTTATCCAAAGGACTAAATTACGCTATAACTCCACGCAGATTACCGTACGAAGAAATTATCTGTAGTGTCGAGGACTGTTTATTTAAAAACAATATGCGGAAAGAAGATTTGGAGGCGATACGTCAAGACATTTCGTCTATGTTACGTCGATGTTCAGTGCCTAAACCGAATCTTCCCAGAGACGAATTTATAGCGTTAAAGAACCTACGCAATAAACCAGAACTTACGATTCTCCGCGCAGATAAGGGAAACGCCACGGTAGTCATGGATACGTCAGATTATAATTCTAAAATACAAGAACTTTTGTCGGATGTAAGTACTTATAAAAAGGTTAAAAACGACCCAACAAATAGCACACTAAAAACAACTAGTGACCTCATAAAGAAACACTCCGAAAAAATTAAATCTGGACGTAAAATGGATAATACCTACGTGCGCCAAATCACCAAAGTTGTATGGGTTACCAAAAATACACAAGCCCAATGCTCCATTACGCCCCATAGTGAGCCAAATCGATTCACCAACTTACAGATTGGCTCAACACTTAGCGAAAATACTCTCACCGCTCAGGGGACATACAAGAGCACACATAAAGGATTCCTACCATTTTGTCAGCGAGATTAAAGACCTACGTCTGGCAGACAATGAAACTATGGTCAGTTTTGATGTGCAGTCATTGTTTACATGCTTACCTGTTGAAGACTGCATCTCAATTGTAACTAGAAGGCTGGAAGAAAACAACATGCCCGTAGAATATGCAGTATTACTCAGACACTGCCTTACATCTGGCTACCTATTGCGGAAGGAGGAGTTCTACAAGCAAGTAGATGGTGTGGCGATGGGCTCACCTGTATCTCCCATTGTCGCCGACATATTCATGGAAGACTTTGAGGAGAAAGCCCTGCTTACTTCTCCCATAAATCCAAGTTTCTACAAGCGGTACGTAGACGACACTTTCACAATTCTACCTTTAGATAAAGTAACTGCATTTTTAGACCATCTTAACTCTATAAATTCTAAAATTCAGTTCCCAATGGAGTTAGAGGCAAACAATTCCTTAGCTTTTCTAGATGTGTTAGTAATTCGGAATCCTGATAACACCTTGAGCCATACTGTGTATAGAAAAAAGACCCATACAGATAGATATTTAAACGGTGATTCTCACCACCATCCTTCACAGTTAGCTACCGTGGGTAAATCTTTGTTTCAGAGAGCACGAGGGATCTGTGACAGTAAACACCTGGCTGTCGAGCTCCAACATGTCAAGCAAGTTTTGCATGACAACAAGCTTCGGGTCCCGCGCCTACGTCACAGAGAACGAGTGAAGCCGGCCACAGTCGAGCGTGTACCTGCTGTACTGCCATATGTTAGAGGAGTCACTGACAAGATTGGCTACATCTTGAAGCGCGCTTCCATCAAAACATACTTCAAGCCGCCGAAGAAGATTGGTCAGTTTTTACCATCAGTCAAGTGTAACGTCCCTCTGCAAGATGCAGGAGTGTACAAGCTTGATTGTGAATGTGGTCTCTCCTACATAGGACAAACTAAAAGATCCATTAAAACCCGCGTCAAAGAACATATAGCTGATGTGAAGAATCGACGCTCCGGGAAGTCTGCAGTCTGTGAACATGTACAGGATCGCCCCCGTCACTACATCAGATTTGATAGACCACAAATCCTCGCTAAAGAACACCGATTCCTTCCAAGGATGATTCGCGAGGCTATTGAAATCAAAAAACATCCTAATTTCAATAGAGAAGATGGCTGGGTGCTACCATCTGCTTGGGATCCTATAATAAATAAAATTAAATCCCAACCCAAGCATACAACTGCAAGACTCCATGATACCATAAGTTCATACTGTGTAGATCGGAACAAAAGTTAAATTTTAATCTATGGTAACCGCGGTTAACTATGACAGCTGGACGTTGAACATCTCAGTCCTTCCCGTGACCATGGGTGCTGTAAAGCTCTCGAAACGTCGGGTAAATAAAAAGTTAAATATACGCGATAAATTCCGTAAAAACTAGTATTATTTCAATGTGTAGTGTTCGCGTAAATATAAGAAATCATTATGTAAACCAGTACGGACTGGTAATTGCAAATAAAATACGCTGATTAGAAGATCTAAAGACTAAGCGCGCAAGATATCTAACAGCCTTAAATTTCTTGAAGAGATGCTGAGACCATAATCTCATTCCTATGTGTGTCAAAATATCCACCAAAAAAGGACATTCGAGGAAGCGCTAAGATCTTAAATCAGGCGAGTAAAAAGTTGTTACGGGCGGTAATCCAACAAAAACGCTCCGATCTATATGACATCAATAAATCCATAGACACATCATCCAGTGAATTAAAGAAAGTTTTAACGACGTTTGATTATAGTTTTTGCATGGAAACATTAAATAAACGCGAAATTAGTAAATATAACGAATGCAAAAACAAACATATAGAAAAATATCAAAAATTAACGGCCAAATCAAATGTCAAACATCCGAATCAATGCCAGAACCAAAAGCAACCATTGACAAACACAGATCATAGATTAATCGCGTTCTATAATCTGTCAAAACAAACACTGGATGATGCAACAATAAAGGTTTTATCCAAAGGACTAAATTACGCTATAACTCCACGCAGATTACCGTACGAAGAAATTATCTGTAGTGTCGAGGACTGTTTATTTAAAAACAATATGCGGAAAGAAGATTTGGAGGCGATACGTCAAGACATTTCGTCTATGTTACGTCGATGTTCAGTGCCTAAACCGAATCTTCCCAGAGACGAATTTATAGCGTTAAAGAACCTACGCAATAAACCAGAACTTACGATTCTCCGCGCAGATAAGGGAAACGCCACGGTAGTCATGGATACGTCAGATTATAATTCTAAAATACAAGAACTTTTGTCGGATGTAAGTACTTATAAAAAAGGTTAAAAACGACCCAACAAATAGCACACTAAAAACAACTAGTGACCTCATAAAGAAACACTCCGAAAAATTAAATCTGGACGTAAAATGGATAATACCTACGTGCGCCAAATCACCAAAGTTGTATGGGTTACCAAAAATACACAAGCCCAATGCTCCATTACGCCCCATAGTGAGCCAAATCGATTCACCAACTTACAGATTGGCTCAACACTTAGCGAAAATACTCTCACCGCTCAGGGGACATACAAGAGCACACATAAAGGATTCCTACCATTTTGTCAGCGAGATTAAAGACCTACGTCTGGCAGACAATGAAACTATGGTCAGTTTTGATGTGCAGTCATTGTTTACATGCTTACCTGTTGAAGACTGCATCTCAATTGTAACTAGAAGGCTGGAAGAAAACAACATGCCCGTAGAATATGCAGTATTACTCAGACACTGCCTTACATCTGGCTACCTATTGCGGAAGGAGGAGTTCTACAAGCAAGTAGATGGTGTGGCGATGGGCTCACCTGTATCTCCCATTGTCGCCGACATATTCATGGAAGACTTTGAGGAGAAAGCCCTGCTTACTTCTCCCATAAATCCAAGTTTCTACAAGCGGTACGTAGACGACACTTTCACAATTCTACCTTTAGATAAAGTAACTGCATTTTTAGACCATCTTAACTCAATAAATTCTAAAATTCAGTTCACAATGGAGTTAGAGGCAAACAATTCCTTAGCTTTTCTAGATGTGTTAGTAATTCGGAATCCTGATAACACCTTGAGCCATACTGTGTATAGAAAAAAGACCCATACAGATAGATATTTAAACGGTGATTCTCACCACCATCCTTCACAGTTAGCTACCGTGGGTAAATCTTTGTTTCAGAGAGCACGAGGGATCTGTGACAGTAAACACCTGGCTGCCGAGCTCCAACATGTCAAGCAAGTTTTGCATGACAACAAGCTTCGGGTCCCGCGCCTACGTCACAGAGAACGAGTGAAGCCGGCCACAGTCGAGCGTGTACCTGCTGTACTGCCATATGTTAGAGGAGTCACTGACAAGATTGGCTACATCTTGAAGCGCGCTTCCATCAAAACATACTTCAAGCCGCCGAAGAAGATTGGTCAGTTTTTACCATCAGTCAAGTGTAACGTCCCTCTGCAAGATGCAGGAGTGTACAAGCTTGATTGTGAATGTGGTCTCTCCTACATAGGACAAACTAAAAGATCCATTAAAACCCGCGTCAAAGAACATATAGCTGATGTGAAGAATCGACGCTCCGGGAAGTCTGCAGTCTGTGAACATGTACAGGATCGCCCCCCGTCACTACATCAGATTTGATAGACCACAAATCCTCGCTAAAGAACACCGATTCCTTCCAAGGATGATTCGCGAGGCTATTGAAATCAAAAAACATCCTAATTTCAATAGAGAAGATGGCTGGGTGCTACCATCTGCTTGGGATCCTATAATAAATAAAATTAAATCCCAACCCAAGCATACAACTGCAAGACTCCATGATACCATAAGTTCATACTGTGTAGATCGGAACAAAAGTTAAATTTTAATCTATGGTAACCGCGGTTAACTGTGACAGCTGGACGTTGAACATCTCAGTCCTTCCCGTGACCATGGGTGCTGTAAAGCTCTCGAAACGTCGGGTAATTAAAAAGTTAAATATACGCGATAAATTCCGTAAAAACTAGTATTATTTCAATGTGTAGTGTTCGCGTAAATATAAGAAATCATAATTTAATATTTCTTAAGTTATCTTATTAGAAACCTAAAAACCCCATTTAAAGCAACCAAAAACAATGTCACTATCATAATTACCATGCCTATGTGTACACCTATACGTCCCTGAAACGACCAACAGGGTTTTTGTTACATACTGTATATACTCTAGTTGTATACATCTATACGATACATTATTTATTACATGGTTATTTTTACTTGTATCTATGTATGTATTGGTATAACTTCCAAATTTTCTATGATCTCTCACTAGGATCATCACAACATAATATGTTCAATGTATGTTGTTTTAGTTTTTTTTTAATACTAACATTATTTTTATGGGTTAAGTTCCGTTCTTACAATAAAATTAAAAGTGGACACCTCGCACGCTCATGTAATGTATAGAATAAACAATTAACTTTTATCAATTTCGAAAAATTTTTAAATTTTTCTTGACTGCTTGATACCGATGATTCTTATTTTATTATCGAATAAAATTGTCAAATTTTAATGAAAGGGACGGTTTACAACAGTTAAATACAATAAGCTTCCTAAGGTTTAAAATGTAAAGCTAATAAAAAAAAAACAAAGTGATATGTTCAGTTTTTAGAAAAATATCTTTTTCACATCCATACCGATCAACTGACGTTCGCGTGAAATTATTTTCAATTTACTTTTTTTAAATAACGGTCACATTAAATAATCTTATAACTACGTCAGAAGAATTAACTATAATTTCCTCTTGCTTTTGATGTACTTTTTTATTACATAAGTGTAACATAAAGCTGGTTGAATTGATTTAAATTGAATTGATAGCGGTTTTTTGATTTAGTGACGTTTCTACAAAAATAAATCCTTAAGTATAATACAGTACTAGACACATACAATATAAGATAATTTAACAGAAGAATTACGTAGTCACCGTTATAGCCGAATATATCAGTAATTCGAAATGGCAATGGGCAGGCCGTATAGCTCGGCGAAACAATAACCGATGAGGAAGAAGAACTAGTGGCAGCCTCGTAGCGCCAAACAAAGTATAGGACGGTTCACTTAATAAAACGATTACTAAGTAAGAAATGCTAGGTTGTTTAGAACCGTAGCCTTGTGACTTTATTTGGGGGAGGTCTATGTTCAGTAGTGGACTTGTGATGAGTGTAATATAGATGATGATTATGTGATGAAAATATCAATAATATTTTTCAATGTTTTAAGAATAAAATCAATTTATATTTAATACAATAAATTGCCAAAGGCTTTTATATTCATTCATTAATTCTGCTAACATAAAAAAGATTAGACGTTGATATACAATTCCCTTGATAAAAAATTATGTAAGCAAATGGACTATTGGAGATGTAATCGCATTGAAACTTAATGGATTATGTCTTCTAGTGAAATATTGTAAGTAATTTTCATTCTTGACTAAACGAGCTTAATGTAGCAATTACCATTTATAATAAACTTGGTTACGTGTAAGAAATGACAATGTTGATAGAATCCGGATAAATTCAAGACGATTGCGAGGTCAGATTTCTATCACATGTGAATAGCGTAGGTATAACATAGTCAGGGTATGATCAATCAAAGATAATTTTCTTTGGTAAAGTCACGTAATAATATAATATGGCTTCGGAACGATAGGCCTGACCGGGAAAGGGCCACGCCCACTGAGAAAAATTGGACTTTTTAGATTTTTTTTACATTTAGAACTTGGGTCTAAGACATAGTTTATTGAAGTGGCCAAGACTTCAGAGGCTATTATGTGCAAATTATTTTTATTAAAAGTCTTATTTTCTTAGCTATATCTTAGGTATGTACGTGCATACTTATACTTTAGGTCTATATCTCGCTTTGATCTGTTTCATCATAAATTATTTGCATTATTATTATAACCAACACTATAATACCAACCAACACTATAATTATATAAAGATAAACAATTTATTCCAAAGAAAGAATGAAAATTGTAATAAAAATCCTGCAGTGTTAACAAATCTAAATTTCTTTTTTAAAGTATTTTTATATAAAAAAAGAAATAACACCTAATTTTTACTAACCATAATATGGTTAGAACCACGCTGCAATTACATTATAGTTGCAGCACGAATAGATTGAATCGGCCTGGAAAGGACCACGCTCTCACAGAATACCACCTTAAAATAGCAGCGTAATGCTATTGTGCTTTATGTGGTGTCTGTAAAGAATCGGAGACCCTTTTTACTGGAACGAGGTGTTCTATCGCAATCTTCACAACGCTCTATTATAGTCCTCAAGTGTGATAACGCATCTTCATTTTGCTTCTTAATCGAGAATAGGTGTAGGTATCTATGGCTCGCTGCATCAACTTAATATCAGATTGTCTGTGTTCATTTGTCACCCTTGTAAAGCATTGACCACCTCATTTCTATGAGGGTACTGTGGAACACAGACGATCCCGTCGTGTTGCTCCAATGCCCTTTATATGTCTTGAAAATCTTTACATGTCCTCGAAGTATTATAACTTAAACAACTGATATGCAGTTTTTATAAGCATGCTTTCTATCACATGCAAGCACGATTGTATTTTTTTATAGAATAATGGTGACGAACGAACATACGGTCCACCTGATAATAAGCAAAATTAAGTGGATGCTATAGCCCATAGACATCAGATTTATAGTGAATTAAGAATCAAAATGAAGATGCGTTGTCACCCGTGAGTAGACTAAAGTCGAATGCCTCGTTTCCAGTAAAAAGGATCTCCGGTTCTCTACACTCAACATACGAAACACAGCAGCATTAAGCTACCATTTGACGCTGGTATTCTGTGAGAGCGTGGTCCTTCCCCGGTCGAGCCGACCCATTCGTGCTGCAACTATACTACTAATATAACTGCAGCATGGCTTTACCCCGGTTGAGACCATCCATTAATGATACATCCATAATATGCTGCAGCATGACTACCATAATTTCAGTGGTATCAGCGAAGATCAAACTCAATCCGCTCATGAATTATGAAACGAATGAGCGCCCACCGTTATATTTTTTTTTTCTAAAAATCCAGTACATAATTAAGTATCGTAATTAGTATGGTGGAAGTTTTCTCTAATATTATGCAAAAAACGAACGCTTTGTAAGTTTTCGGAAAAGGTTCGTAACCTTTTTTCAGTTTTTTATCTACTTGAGTGAGTTTTTAATGTAAAAATTTTTTTTCTTTACCCTTTCAACTGGTAATGAGGCATTCCATTTTATAACTATGAGGTGACAATACATCTGCATTTTGATACTTAGTTGGAGAAGGTGTATGAGTCTAATGGCCATAGCAACCGCTTACCATCACTGCGCTTATTTGTATGGTTTGGTTTGTAGTGTGTACAGTTTTTTTATTTATTTAAGAAAATTACAGCGATATTATGAAAGTTTATGGATGAATTATGAGATGGAAACTAGCATCTTTCTGAGTACCACTCAAAATAATAAAAAGCTGCTTTTGCCAACCCGCCTGAAAAATGTGGCAGCAATGGCAAAATTTTACTATGGTGCAATCTATTATGGAGGCCCAGGGGACATCATCAGTGGACTTTTGAAGTATAAATGGGTGTAAGTAACATCCCAGTAAAACATAGATAAGAAAAGGGAGTCAGGTTCAGATTTCAATACCGATTTTAGTTTTAGAGAGCTTGGCCAGATTTACGTCTTTGGTGGAATATCATTATAATTTTGAATTAAAAGTTTTTCATTTAATTGATATAAATAAATATATGACCTTTAACATTTTTCATGAGTTTACGCTTCTGTTGGCGCTAATGATTACCAATTTTAAATCTGGAATGGAGGACCACCAAATGGTTAAGCGATAGGGTCTCGGGTTCAATTCCCGGGAACAATGGCCTCAAATTGTTGGGTGCGAAATGTAACTAAAGTGGACTGTATTCAGCGTGGTTGACTATACCCCAAATAAAATGGCAGATGTGGCACGTGGCAGGTTTGGGAGAATGCACATCTTATGACTCAATTATGTTTAGCTGGTACGACAGGAGCAAACATGAGCTGTCAGAGAAAAAAACAATAAAGGACAAAAAACAGCTCAATATCTATTGGAGCGAGCACTTACCGAGTTTTGTCTTCTGACAGCCTCTTACCTTGAGGTTGATGACACTACGTTGCAACTGCGGCGATGCGTGACGATAAATTCAATGGGGTTGACCGTTGAACGCCATGACAAATTGTTTGCATTAGTGCGCGATAAATTGCACTGTGCTAGCGGTCACTACGAAATTGTTCTGTGGCTAAACTGCCACAGAGGTGTTGTCCCATCTGAAATCGAGCTTCATCTGCTGCGACTGAGCGCACGACGATATCTCTGGTCAGCCGGCGGCGTGTTTTCAGCCCCTTTCACTTCTGGCCAGCGCGTCTCATTGACCGAACAGAATGACGCCACTATGTCTAGTCTCTCATTGGGCATGCCCGTGCAGGAAGTAGACCGAAGTGAAGAGGAAGGATATTGCCAGCTTATAAAGTAAAATTAAATGTACGTTTTGGTGCATTCAGCTTCACTTTTTTATATTTTTAATTTTAACTATAAATCGATAAAGTTATTAGTGTAGATAGTTTAACTTTGTCGACACCTGTCAATATTGAGTATTGATAATTCTTACTTTTTACTTAAGAGTTTTTATTTTTTAGGTACTTATATTTTAAATATTCTATCGCGAAGAAAAATTTCAAGTTTCTCAGTAACCTACAACTGGTCTAGATTTTTGATTCACGTATAATAAAAATAGCACTATTAAGACCTTAATAGCTCTACAACTGTAAGAGGCATATTTATGAAATTTATGACTCTAGGTATATAAGTGATCTTTAATAGGTGTACAAATTCACAAATATATAGGTCTAGTAGTTTTTCAGTTTAGGAAGGTTTGAATGTGGCTCGCAATGCTTCGTATAAATATAGACATTGCTTATGCGCATCTCCCTTTTCTTTTCCGAATTTGTCTGACACGCTGTCTTGTGTCTAGATTTTATATTGAACTAGCGATCCATCCCGTTTTCGCACAGGTGATTTCTGGGTCTTGGCAATAGCGCTACCTACCGGTCCAAAAGTGAACCCAAACAATTTAGGGGCCCAATCAAAAACACACAAATTTTTTATCAAAATTGGTTCATATGAGGAGTTCAGTGACATACACACGTACAGAAGAATTATATACAAGGTTATTTTTCAAACCGTAGCCAAATAAACTTAAATTCAAATATATAAAAATAATGATATACCGTTATTGCAATTTTCAAAAATAAAGAACTTCTAAAGTTTGAACTTTTAAAGAAGACTTTTACATTCATTCGAAATTATCCCAAATTGAATGTGATTTATGGGCAAAAACGTTTTTGCCTACCAATCAACCCTTAGGAATGTGTGCATGTGCAGTACTTTAAATTTTAAAGGTAAAAAAAATATTAAAAAAAATTAGTTAATTTTTCTTCACCATTTGTCGAGTCGAAGTCTAGCAAAAAGCGGCACGGCCGTACCATCCTTTTCATGAAGCAGTTTAGGCCATTTTTGACCCCCTATAACTTTGTTGTGGATAAAATTAGAAACCTAATTTTTAAGTAACCTAGCAGCCATTGTAAGACACGATATATTTCAAATTTCATTAAATTCGAACTAGTTGTTTAAGAATTATAAGTAGTCAAAGTTTCTTAATTTTGTCAATCACAGACTGACTGACCGATCATCAAAACTCTAATGGACTTCTGGCAGACATAGAAGCTTCAAATTTAAAATACAAATATTGTTTAGTGTATAAATCAAGTAAAAACTAAAATATTTTCAGTTCAGTTTTCTAGATACGTTAACTGCATTAATAACTTTGTAATCCTATATAAAATATAGAATTACAAAGTTACATTTGCAGTTAATAAATCAGTGTACCTGTTATGTATAATATAATGAAATAATGAATGTAGATAAGTATGTTGTTGCTATTCAAGAATTAGAAGGTACAGGAACGGAAAATAGTGGGACCATTTACAAAAAAAAGAGATATCATCAAAAACATAATTTGTATAAAAATACCAAGTATCGCAACTCAATTCTTCTACTGTAAAAAATGTAAGAACCATGTAATACCAAGTTAGATAATTTATTTAGTCCCTACTTAAGGGTCGTTCTGTCTTGAGTTATTACCTAATTTAAAAAATTCAAAACAAAAATTGGCTAACCAAACAACATTTTATTGTTATCGTATTAATACTAAAAATCTTTTATGTTTTAAATAAATGTATTGAATTGACAATCGCACTAAACAATCTTATTTAAGAATTAACAGCGGTTAAAAATAACTGTTTTAGTAACTTTAGTAAATTCGATTGTATCTACAGTGTTTAATCATTGGTTTCGTGATTCATATTCGAGAAAGTTAAGGATTTACACGATGCAAAATATTTTACAGAAACACGTTTCCTTGAAATTTTTTCGATAGAAAAAATTCCATAGTTACCTCTGTATTTCCAGAAAAAAAAAATACGTGTGGCACTCGGTGACTGCCGCGGTAAAGCTATTGCATAGCATTTTTTATCAACTTATGCAATTATAATTACTTATTTATTTTATTTATGCAGTTAAGTCTTTGATATTAAATCAAGTTACACTTTTTGAGCGTGGTGACCGATAATAAAAAAAAATTTTTTCTCTTATTGAATAAATGAGAAGTTAATATTGTTTAAAATATTTTTAATATCTTACAATACATGTAGGTTATTCAGGAATTTTTATCATTGAGTTAGCAGCTAGTGTACACGCATACGTCTAGTCGCACGCACACAAACACCGATCCAGTGCCGAAGTCTGCCGAACTGAAACGACATTACACGATGCACGGCTTTCAACGCCACACCTCCGTGCCCGTCGGAGTGGGGAGCGTGAGGGTTTTTTTTCGTTACGGAATTTCTGGATTCGGTCCCCGCGCTCAAGGCCCGCGATAGAAGCTATGCAATAGCTTAAAAACACAGGTAGGTAATATTTTAATTATTCATGTGAAGTTACCAGATTTTCAATGATAATGTAACTATAAGAGACCTATTACGTTTATATATACGTTTTAAATTTTGCAAAACCTGTAAGCTCTGACAGCCCGCGACAAGTTATACTCCCGTTCGCTCGGGACCCTAATGGCGAGCAAATTTACAAGGTAGCAAATTTTTTGCTAACTTGCAAAATTTGCTATATTTTGACTTTGAGACAATATTTATTGGTTTGAAATAAAAAATAAATATATTTAAAAAGAGTACATTTTGTACTCTCGCCCAGCCACCATATTCTGAGCCACGGCCCTTCTCCTCACCCCGATCACACACCAAGCTAGTCCAGCTTCGACCATCGGTGGGGAAACCTGAGTTGCTTGCGGGCGCGCGCTTACGTTCGAGTATATTTTAGTAATTTATAATAACGGGAAATAAATTAAATTTACAAAGGAAAAAAGTTGGCGAAAAAAAAATATGTATGCGGTACCTAAGTGAATACTTTCTTATTCATTTATGTTCCTTTGGATCCCTAAGGTTTAGTAAAATAATAAAGCACACTTTTTTAAAAAACCCCGCGCACCCCTCAACGAAATCTCGCTAAGCTGCGGGGCGCGAGGGCTAAATCGCAATTTGTATGAATTGTGTGTATTCGTATTTCCTCATGATATAATATGTATTACTTGTGAGATACATTGTGTTTTCATGCAATGGCCCAACTCAATCTATTTATTTAAGAATATATATTTGATCTCAATAAGATGTTGTTAGGTTAGCTAATTACATAATAACTTAAGACGGAAGGACCCTTTAGTAGGGACTGAATAAATTGTCTGACTTGGTATTACATGGATTTCACAACTTTTTACGATAGAACTGAGTTACGATGCTTGTTTTTTTTTACAAGTTATGTTTTTGATGACATTACTTATTCTGAACCTTGTCTTTAAATTAATGTATGTTAATTGTCTTGTGTCAATTATCTGTAATGTTATTGCAAAATAACCCTGTACATAAAAAAGATAAAAAAATGCCGACCAATCTTTTGAAGATTTGATGGTTACTTCTTACATCTATCAACGTTTATCTTAGTTTACTTCGCTTTATGTCAATCTCTAATTAAATATTGTACAACATCATGGGGAGAAGGTGCTAAAACATATCTCATCAAAGTAGAGAGAGCACAACGTGCAATTCTCAAAGCAGGTGCTGGTCTCCCTTTCCATTTTCCTACAGGCGACCTGTATAAAAATGGGATGTACTAACGGTTAGACAAAACTTTATCCTGCGTATCGTACTTGAACAACATTGCCATCTAGATTATAATCCAGATCTTTTTAAGCATAAGCGCCGCAAAGATTAATATGCAAAACTCAAACTTTCAACTCAGCTTTTCCACGTAAGTTTTTCTCCTTCATTAGACCCTTCCTTTATACACACGCACGCACACATGCACGAACAAACGCACGCACGCACGCACGCTCGCACGCACGCGCGATGTAGTTTACGTGGTATGTACGTGTTAGAGCTCACGGACCTAGAAAAAAGGGCGGACAGAGTGTAATTGTTTTATTTAATTATTGACAGACAGTAATTACTTTAAGGGACGGCGTCCGCCCTTTTTTCTAGGTCCATGGTAGAGCCACACTGCAGCTATTATGATTATGGAGTGAAATGGTCGGCTCGACCGCGGAAGGACCACGCTCTCACGGAATACCAGCATAAAATAGTAGCTTAATGCTGTTGCATTTCGTATGCTGAGTGTAGAGATCCGAAGATCCTTTTTACTGGAAACGAGGCATTCCATCTTAGTCCTCACGGGTGACAATGCATCTGCATTTTGTTTGAGAATACATGTAGATCTCTATGGGCCACAGCAACCACTTACCATCAGGTAGACTATGTGCTCGTTTGTCACCCTATTATATAAAAAAAGTTACTCCTACGCGTTCGTCTGCACTCGGCTTAAGGCAATGGCTTCTAGAAATTGTGCGAGCATTATTAAAAATAGTCGTAATTATTCCCACGAAAGACTCCAGTTGGTTAATAAGGCATTACTTAACTTGACTCATTCAATTGTAGTTATGAAACTAAGCGAACAAGGTTTGGTCGCGGGTCATGAGATCCTAAACAAAGTATTTAAGGCTTTATATTGAAAATTTTCTTTGACGTATATGTGTATGAATCAAATGTACATTCCCGAGTTTAATACAAAAGACACATCTACCGTCATCGGGTTACTATATTAGATTGACATATTCAAAATCCGCAAATTCATTTTACAGCCATAATACAAATGGAAATTTATCAAAAGGAGTTTTCTTCCGCGTACAAACTCTCTTTGGAATAGTTTACCACCGGCGATTTTTCCGGACCGATACGACCTGGGGACCTTCAAGAAAAGAGCTTACTCCTTTCTAAAGGGCCGGCAATGCACCTGCAATTCCCCTGGTGTTGCGGTTGATCATGGGCGGCGGTAGTCACTTAACATCAGGTGAGCCGCATGCTCGTTTGCCCCTTCTTCTATAAAAAAGGAGTGTAGCTCTTCCGCGTAAAAAATAATAAAGTAAATAAAATTCATAAGTGAATTTTATTGTTTAGTAAATCTCTGACCTTGACATATTACGTGCGAAATAAACAAAAGTGTGGGTATCGTTACAATATTTAACCACAAACCGAAATTAAACCGTTGACCGACGGTTAATTTCTTTATCAGATCGCTTCTGCAAACATTTCCAGTTGTTAGAAATATTTGAGGTTGTATAATGTTGGTAACTTTGTTCACAAACCTCGCTTCACGGGTGACAACGCATCTGCATTTTGATTCGTAGTCGAGGATAGATGTAGACGTCTATGGGCCACAGCAACCACTTATCATCAGATGGACTATGTGCTTGTTTGTCAGCCTATCCTATAAAAAAATTAAGTACACGCGAGTGGGGCCTGGTGACCTATAACAGATTTTTATTATAAAACCTATCATAGGCACCAGTCTCTCACAACATTAGGTCACTCCTTACTACATTGTTATTGTTAACTAGCCAGTAAGAAGTTGTGAGGAGATGAATAAATAAATAATAAATAAATGTTATAGATGACATAAAAGGACACAAAAATCGAAATGAATGAAATGGAATGCACAAAATAAAAATTGCTTTTCGCTTCCAAAACAATTAGCGATTGGTACAATAAAAACCTTCTTTACAATATCGCTATTTTTTTTATAGGAAAAGGGAGAAAAGCGAGCACACAGTCCACCTGTTGCTAAGTGGTTACTGTGGTCCATAGACATCTACATCTATCCTCGTTTGCGAATCAAAATGAAGATGCGTTGTCAGCCTTGAGGACTATGATGGAATGCCTCTTTTCCAGTAAAAACGGCCTCCGGTTCTCTACGCTCACCATACGAAACACAGCAGCATTAATTGGGTGAACATTATAATTTGTCCTAAATTTTATTACTTTATATAAGTGTGTTTGAAGAAAATAGAGCAAAATATTTTTTTCGTGATATGAACGAAATAGTATTCTTTGCAGGAAAATTTAAATAAAATTTTCCCCAATACAATTTATCAGCATTTCAACCAAAGTCCAGTTTTTATTGCGGGAATATCAGATATAATGCAGTCTAAAAATTCTTTCATATTTTTTTCTGTTTCATGTTTTTATCTAATTAAAACGGTACTTTCATGAGTAGTCACTTAAGTTAATTACCGCCATAAACGGTTTGCCTAATAACGTTTGACGATGAAATTTTTGTATTTAAAAACTACACGAATGTCCGATAGTTTTCATAATTGCTACAAAACTGAAAATAATATCAATATGAACTTCGTATATTACAGCAGATTTAATTGTTATATTTTTTAGCTTTATTCTGTTTTAATGACTTATTTGGCCGACAAAGGTTAGTAATCTCCCGCTCACCAGATACCGCTAGTGTCACTGACAAATTATTTGTTACACCATGTCATTTGATTGAGAAGTTAGTTTTAAATTGAAACTTATCATGATTAAATTATAAATTATAAGAAATCGTTATTGAAACTTATCACATTAAATTATAAGAAATCATTATTGAAACTTATCACTTTTGAGACACGTCTCAGACAAAGTCGTGGGTGTTGAAATGATTTTCATGATTATTTTATTATTAAACAGACTTACTTTAGAGGACAGACACACTTACTTTATTACTTTAGAGGTGGTCCGAGATGGGAATGAAATTTTTAATATTATCATTTTACTGTTTATGGTATTCCATAGTCCACTGACTCACACTCAAAACATGACTAATCTTATCACCGAGATTAGAAGATATTATGTGGGCATTATTTATTTATAGTCCGTTAACTCGCTTTTTACTTTAAAATAAAATTTTCTTTTAATAAGCAGCTATGTCCTAGAATGTGAATCGGATCCGTTGCATTTCTTTTCTTCGGCTCACCCACAAGTCTACTCCTGGCAAAGCAGTCTCCCACTTAGATTAATTGAGGAGATATTTATCCTAATGCCATCCACACCATACGTGGTAAGTGCATAGCGGGTGGATTGACAACCGATTTTTTTTTAAATATTGATTTGGATGGTTTTAGGAAGATGCTTCTGCTCATTTCCTTGCTTCAATTTCCCACTACCACTTCATGCGACATAGGAGGAGTGGTATTTTTTACTGCAATATTATTATTTTTTTGTTTTGTCTTATATATTCAGATAAAATTTTATCCTTTACATCAAGTGTTGCTAAAAGTTCGTGTGGGAGGACACCCCTTTACATATTTCCGCAACCAAATAGCAGTGTCGTGTAATCTCGTTTAACAGAATCCGCTAACCCATATCATCCGGTGGGTTTCAAAAGAGGCAACTAAGGCAAATGAAACTAGAGATTGGCAAGAGCATAATTCTCATAACAACTCATAATAATAAAAATTACGGTTTCCAACCCACTTACCAAGCGAGGCAGCTGTGACATATATACCCCTTTATGAGTTTGTGTGGACGTGGGATAGATAGGATGTAATGGACAGATGGATGGATGAAGTAGCAGCGCGGCCATTATTGTGTTAAATATTAAAAGGTATAGAGAGCTTGTGTAATGAGAAACTCTGAGGTATTATAATTTAATCCTCAGGTATGACACCGCATCTGTAGCTTACTTTATAGGAGGTGAACTATGTTGTAAGACCTTCGTATCGTAATATTCGTATATTCTCATATAATATAAATAAAAATCTGAACAGTGAATTAATAGAAAACAATTAGGCTCCATCTAATTGCTTTTTATTAGTTCACTGTTCAGCTTAGACTATTTTAACCACCTATAAGATATTGTTATGTACATATAAGACCTGGCAAACACTCACCTGGTTAACCTTTGAGCTGCGCTGCGTATATCGGGCCCGGTGTATTGTAGATTCTGGCCAAATGTGTCCACTATTTTTCTTTTTCCACAAGTCAGGTATAGAAAACTGCCTACCTAACTAAGTATTCGATGAAGCAAGGAAATGAGATCTTGTCTGCTGCCAGTAACAGGAGCGCGTACGTAATGTGTACCGTCAAAAGCGTTATTGCTTGTGTTCACGAAGGAGTTGGCCGTTACTAGTGGTCGTTGTGGGTATAGTTCAAAAAAGGTTGCTTGCTTCAAGTTAAAGAGTACTTGCCAGTAAGAATTTCTTTTATTTGAAATATTTTACGTAGGACCTAAACTTTAATTGAAAAATATAAATAATAATATAATATCACGTATATAACATGACGCACACCTTAAAAGTACGCAGTATCTTTTAATTACAAACTAGTCCTTGATATAAAATGAAAATGAATAAGCAAAATTAAACGTAATACCGGAAAGTACTTATTAAAAACTAATTCTTAAGATTAATAATAAATGTTTAAAGTTATTTCTTAAGAAATTTCTTTTATACATAAGAAATCTTAATCATTATTTACATTTTTATTACTCTATTGGAAGTGGACAAATTTTGTTAACTGGTCGCTTCAAATATCTTTTCCCAATATGGAGAGTTACAACACGCGGGATCCCATCAGAGCCTGGATGTAGGCAGTGAACACGTGCAAGTCGCCATTGTAAAGGTGGAAGGTTACCATCGCATACCATCACAATCATGCCTTTACGGACCAGATCTGCACGGTAAGTAAACCATTTGCCACGTTGCTGAACTTCATACAAATACTCTAAGCTCCATTTTTTCCAAAAGTGTTTAACCGATTGCTTTATTAAATGCCACCTAACTGATCTACCCGGATTTTCATCCACAAGCGTAATATCGGGGATTGCTGTTAACGGTTCACCTATCAAAAAGTGAGACGGAGTTAAAGGGAGGGGATCTTGCGCATCGGAGCTCAATACGCAAAGCGGACGCGAATTTAGCACTGCCTCTATTTGACACTATAGGGTGTGCATCTCGTCATAGGTTCGAATACGAGGACCTACTACCCGATGAAAATGGTGTTTAAAACTGTTGATGCCCGCCTCAAAAAGGCCACCAAAATGACTTGCATACGGTGGCTGAAAATGCCATGTTATTCCTTCCTCCAGAGTCTTGTTCTGGAGCGCGCCTTGTACAGTGTCATTCCGAAGGAAGGCATACAAGTACTTTAAGTATCTGTCACAGCCCATGAAATTCTTACCGCAGTCGGAGTAAATATCCTTGCATAGACCTTGGCGTGATGTGAAGCGTCGTAATGCCGCTAAGAAACCCTCTGTTTTAAGTTCCGAAACTATTTCGAGGTGTATGGTCTTGACGCACATGCATACAAATACACACACGTAACATTTTACTATTTTTGCATTTTGTACTTTCTTAGCTCGGACATAGAAAGAACCGAAATCTACGGCAGTTTTAATAAAGGGACGTTCAGGTCGCAAACGTGCGGCAGGTAATAGACCCATGATGGGCTACGGGCGCACGGGACTTGCTCGGTAACAACGGACGCAGCGATGAATACATTGCTATATGGCGTCACGACCTGATAAGATCCAATATTTTTGTAGAAGTATGTATTGGGTACTTACATGCCGGTGTGCAAAGTACATGAGTTTAATTAATATTTAGAATCGTTAACGGATGTTTTTTTAGGTAAAATTAATTAATGTTTTGCATCATATACACGAAGAAAGTTGTTTGAGTCAAGAAAGGGATTTAAACGTCTTATTTGATTTGTTGGGATTTTTCCCTTGGAAAGGTTATAAATATCATCACGAAATACGGAATGTTAAACAAGAAATATAAGTCGACTTAAAGTAAAATTGAATTCGGTTACGTAAATGTGTTTAGAAAGAGGAGTTTGGACCTTCTTACATTTATTATAGAAACGGAATAACGTAGTAGTGATACGAACCAGTTTACCCAGGGACGAATAACGTGATATAATTTCTACGTCTTCGTTAGTGGAAGAAGAAGTACACGGATTGGAAACAATTGCAATGTTCCGTTTTTCTTCTTATGTCCGGGTAACTCCGGAAACAGGCCAAGTAGTTCCGTCCTTCTGTAAAAAGTGAGGACCGCGGAACCATATGATATGGTTTAAAAATTGGCGGGAAGCATTCCACGTGAAGCCCCGTCTGCCGGATTATCTGCAAACGGAACATGCCACCAACGACAATACGGAATATTACTTATAATTTCTGTTATGCGATTGGAAACAAAGGTTTTCCACTCGTGTGGAGAAGAACGCAACCACGCTAGTACCACAGATGAATCCGACCACGCATATATCTGATCGCGAAGTATGCGATTCCCATAAATTTTTAAAGCAGTTTTCATTAACCGAGATAATAATAGAGCCGCCATGAGCTCTAGACGTGGTATGGACATGCGTTTAGTAGGTGACACACGTGTTAGCTAGAAGAAGGTAAGTGTCCACTGCACCCATGTCTCCTTGCACGCAAAGATAGACGCATGCGACATACGCTTTCTCGGATGCATCTGAGAAGCCGTGAAGCTGTACAGAATGAGTGTGGGTAAATACGTGATGTGGAAAAATCACTTGCGATAAGAGTGGGAGCTCATTACTAAAATTGGCCCATGAATTTATTATATCTTGGGGTGGGTGTTCATCCCAATCTACACGTGCTATACATAACAACTGAATTAAATGTTTAGCAAAAATGGTGACTGGCGATACAAGGCCCAGTGGGTCATAAATTCTAGCAATTTCTGATAGAATCGAGCGCTTAGTACATTTGTTAGAGGCAATTTTATCACTGAAAGTAAATGAATCTGAATAGGGATTCCACTGAAGACCAAGTATCTTTCCAGATCCAGATTTCGGGGAAGGGCCATCACAAGTTTCCATGTGATTTAGATCCAAGTACTCCTGTAGGTATGCATGATAGCTATACTTCAGTGGTGGATTTCGTTCAAACTTATATTCTAATCTGCGAAATCTGGCAATAGCAACACTCGACTCAACAAGGGGCAAGGCATCGGGTTTGAAAGGCAGAGCAACTACATATCTTCTTGAAATCAGGAGGATCAGCCAATTTCAAATGTTTAATGTGTCACACCATTGCTTATAAGGTAATTGACAAAAAGGCATTTGTGAAGTAATAAGCTTCGGTAAGATTAAGGCATCGATTTGTACTGAAGGCTGTGTTTTGTTTTTTGGTGTAATATGGCACGAAACTAAGCCTTTTGGATAGACCGGTTGTTTTCATTAATACCGTAAACAGGAGGAATATTGACATGTTTTCTCGTTAAACCCAAACGCTGTAAGCACGCTTCACTAATAAAAGAGACATGGCTTCCCGAATCTATGAGACAACGCACGGTCGATCACTTATGAATATTTAGGTAAACATCGATAAGCGCTATTGACAGTAGAACTTGACGTAGCGGGATCGTACGCTTTGGGAGGGTGAAACGGAGCTGTCACGCGGATCAGCTGTCTCGGTAGCACCCACATAAGATTGATTATCGAAATGAATTAGCGTATGATGATATTTGTTGCACGTTCGACACACAAAATTTGATCTGCATTGTTTAACGTCGTGTCCAACATGCAAACAATTAAAGCAAACGTTTTTATCACAAATAAAGGAATAACGCTCCTTGTGTGATAAGTTTAAAAACGTTGGACATTTAGTAAGTGTGTGTTTAACACTCGGAATTTTTTTTGGTGTATTACATCCAGACTTTGAGACCGGCTGAGATGTGTTATTTGATATAAATATACGGCGTGCGCCCGGAGATGCCGTCGTGCTACCGCCGCTGCCCTATGGTGCGTTTGATTTTGATTGATCCTCGTGTTGACAAATTTCGCTTGCGGACAACTCTCGCTCCAAAAACGATATTACTGTGTTGATATCAGGAATTTCTGATGGTGATTTTAATGATAACTCAAAACGTTTGTGAATAGATGAGGGAATTTTTCGTAGTAAAATCGTTAATAAAATAAAACTCCATTCCATTTGTAGGAAATTTCATGACTTCAAGTGCTTTAATGTTTTCTTGGTAAATGTTCAGTACGTTACGTAAGCTGATTGTAGATTTTTTGACACCTTTATAAATTTATATATTAAAAAAAAAAAAAAAAATATATATATATATAAATTTTTTTATTTACTATAATCACGTTTTAATTACTTTATAGTTTTTTAGTTGAGACCGTTTTTCTCATTTGAACATTTTTGTTTTTTTAATACTTAATTCTTATTAATTAAAAAAATACTATAAAAAACTTTAAAAAATACGTTATACGTTAACAATAATCGTTGTAAAATGAGATTAGTGATCTAGGGTTAAAATAAATCGCGCACATGAGCACATGAGTCCACAGAGCTCAAGGCTCAAGCTGATCGTCACCTCACTTGATATTAATATTTTTATAGTCACAGGAAAGAAAAGTATTGAATCCTAACATAAAATAATAACAAAATCAATATTTTACAAAAGTACTCCATGCACCGAAGCAAAAGTATCGATATCAACGAGAAATCGATTATTTTATAGTGTCCCCAGTTCCTACTCATTAATTCTCGTAGAACTAGGACAACACTATTATTTATAATTTTATTTTATTTTATTTTATTTGTTTTTTTTTTGTATTTTGACTGTAATTTTTCTGTTTTCTCGTATTTATTTGTGATGTTATAAAATGGGCCTCTGCCAAAACAGCACACTACAAATATTAAACTTATTATGTTCGAAAGCATATACTCCAAGTAGTCAATTGTGCAATATTATTACAACGCAATTTGCGCTTTACAAGTAACTAAAGCTATGCGCCGTGCACCAACTTGTATGTGGATTTCTCGAGAGGTGAATAATTTCAACGCATTTTGTCTTAAGAAATCCAAAGAATTTCATATCTTTTTACTTTTGGGTTACATTAACTTTTTTCTGTTAAATATATTTCCAGTAAATCCAGTTGTAAAACTGCATAATAATATTGCAAGAAAGTACTTACCTATACTACTCATTACATAAACGTATATGGATACACGAATATTTGCATTTTATGGGGTTATTTAATTTGAACACGCTGTGTTGTTATCTCTGCCGAAAGGGATGTTATTTCGTTATGTATGTACTACCAGGTACTATAAATATTCTTTATCTTAAATGAAACCAATGAAAGTAAAAAGTCAGTTAACATGTACGTAGTCAAATGGTGTTGTTTGCAAAACCGTAATAACTACTTTTCTAAGGTGTATTTTTTATTAAACACACTGGTAGAGATAACACAACTGAGAACAGAAATATGGAAATACAATTTATGTACATTGAAGATAGCAATTTTATCGCTTTTAATTGAAAATGCGACCTTGTGAGAAATCAGAAGAACGTTTTATTATATTATCTAAGTCTTTGTCTTTAATATCTTCGTCTGCCACTATTTACAATATTACATCGGTATTACCAGTTTCTCATGGGGGGATATTTGCCATAGTTGCCACCTTGGCGAGCGGATTGGCAACCGCAGTTTTTTGTTATATCATTGCTGTTATCAGGAAGATGCTGCTGCCCATCTCCTGCCTGTCTCCCTCTGTCGCCTCTTACGACACCCACGGGAAGATATGGGTGAGTATAACCGCCACTACACGGCACAACCAGTGATGATATATGGAACTGAGACGTGGTCCTTCACTGCTGGCTGTATGAGGACGCTCAAAGTCGCTCAACGAGCTATGGAGAGCGCTATGTTCAGAGTTTCTCTGCGTGATAGACTCAGAAATGAGCATATCCGCAGTAAAACCAGAGTGACCGACATATCCCAACGGATTAGTAAGCTGAAGTGGCAATGGGCCGATCATATTGCTCCAAGAACCGATAACCGATGGGGAAGAAAGGTTCTCGAGTGGCAGCCTCGTACCGGTAGGCATAGTGTAGGGCGACCCCCCACTAGATGGAGTGACGACCTGGTAAGACATGCAGGAAGTCTATGGATGCCGGTGGCCCAGGACCGTGCTTTGTGGCTTACCTTGGGGGAGGCCTATATTCAGCAGTGGACTTGCGAAAGGCTGTAATGATGATGATGATGATTACCAGTTTCACGCATCCATCACATATAAAATTCTAATTATTATAAGTCTCATTTCTGGTGTTTTCGTTCCGTCGAATTTTCCACTTCTCGATCACGAACTATAACGTCCAATGTTATCTGTCTGGGTCGTAATCTGAATCATTCTCTGTTTTAAAAATTGTTTGTATTGTTTTCAGAACAATGTAACTGCTGCTTTTTTCATTAAAATATTAAAATAACTACGAACAGGCTAAACAACATAAAAAGGAAAGATGTATTTATTTCATATTTATTTTCTAAAGGAAAATACTAAACTTTCTATGAAATATAGTTTTAAGCTATCTTATTAGACATGGTGACTACATGGTGTGACACACACTAGGTAATTTTGTGAGTATGCATAATTTAAACATTTGGAAATATTTTCTTAAATAATAGGGTAAGGATGTAAAGGAAAATAAGCTTATCTAAATGTAATTTTTTTTATTTATTTAATGTCATATACAATTAAATGTATATAGCAAACTTAATGCCCATTGTCTACCAGTCTACCTTAGAGTAGTGCAGAGATAATAGAAGTAGGTGTAATAAGAAGTACAGAAATTAATATTCACACATATATGTATATTATTAAACAGGGTTAACTATGAACGCTGATTTGATTCTGCCATTCTATTGACTTGAACAAGATTCGTTTTCCGGCACTCCTGATTTCGAAATGAAGAGCGTTCCAAAGAAGAACAGATTGAACAAAGAACGATGATTGGAAAAAAATAGTACTAAACCCCCTAAACGTATTTTGTAACTATCAATAACCAAGGATAATTGTGGTCTTCCTCAGAGCAGGCCTATGTTTAGCATAATAATTATTATATTTATTTGATTTTATTTATTTTATTTCTTCTGTAAAAGTCCACTACTGTCTATGTGCCGCTTCCGTTGTAAGGAGTACTTATCATAATCGTCGCTTTTTCAGGCGGATTAACGTTATTCTTACAAGGCGTCTCGCATTATCGACGTTTCTTTGTTTGTTTTATGTAAATTCTATTGGAAACCATTTTGTGGAATTTGTCATAACCGCCTTTTACGACATCGACGGGACAACATGTATGATACATTTTCTTATGCTGCATTCACAATGTGATAATACTTAGTATTAGATATACTTAATGGGACTACTTCTAGTGAAACCACTTTTCCCTTTTACTTCTAGTGAAAACTTTTGTAAGTAAATACGGATTTTACCGCGATTAATTTGCTTAATTTTAATAACCAACGTTTCAGGTGCTTTCCAGCACCCATGGTGAAGGGGACTAAGGTAATTGACGTCCCGACATAAGAGTTAACCCGGAGTACCTTCAGCTTTTTAATTATTACATTTGGTCCAATCTACGCAGAAAGAACTTACTTTGTCTTGAAGTCTTGCAGTAATATGCTTGGGTTTCATTTTAATTTTATTAATTACAGGATCCCAAGCCGGTGGTTGTACCCAGCCTACTTCTCTATTGAAATCGGCATGTATTTTTTAATTTCAATAGCCTCACGCATCATCATCGGCAGGACGTAAGTGTTCTTTCGCTAATATTTGTGGTCTATCAAATCTGATGTAATGGAGGGGGCCGTCTAGGATATGATCGCAAACTGCAGACTTCCCGGAGCGTTGAAGTTTCACGTCAGCTATATGTTCTTTTACGCGGGTTTTGTAGATTTTTTGCCATTTATATGTGGGACTACATTCACGATCAAGCTTGTATACATCTTGTAGAGATATATTATTTGACGAATGGCAAGAACTAGTGAAATAATTCCTTAGCATTACTAGATTTGTTAGTCATCCAAAATCCTAACAACACCATGGGTCACATTGTATATAGAAAAAAGACTCAGACGAACCGATATTTAAATGATGAATTAAATCAGAGTCAAATCAACCATACTAACTTAAGTTCTAATCCGAATTCATTCGTTTTTTTAAAAACCGATCACAAGGAAATCGAAGAAGATATCCTCTTTCTTCGTACTAATTATTCATCTGGAGTAGATGGCATCAATGCTCTTATTTTAAAACGTTACAGAGAAATATTAGTACCATCGCTCAAGTACATATTTAAACCTCTATTTTACAAAAAGAGTTTTTCCCTCTGACCTTAAAAAAACTCTCATGCATTCTATTTAAAATTCTGGGGGATAATAGTTTTAACAATTTATATTATAGCCAGATTTCAGTGCTTCCATCTTTATTGAAAGTGTTGGAAATTATTTTAAAAAACATCTTGTGAATTTTTTAGAAGGGCATAACCTTTTGTCAAAAGGGGATTATGGTTCAAGTCAATCGACCAATGTAGCAATATAATGACCTCATTGACTGTTATCAATGCCTTAGATAGCAAATGAAATGTCTAGCTATATTTTTTGACCTAGCTAAGGTTTTCACTGTGGTTTTGATCTCTTATTTATAAATTGGCTGGAAAATTTTATACGTGGTAGAGCCATGCTGCAGTTATATTAGATGTATAGTTGCAGCACGAATGGGTCGGCTCGACCGGGGGAAGGACCACGCTCTCACAGAATACCAGCGTGAAATAGTAGCTTAATGCTGCTGTGTTTCGTATGGTGAGTGTAGAGAACCGGAGACCCTTTTTACTGGAAACGAGGCATTCCATCTTAGTCCTCACGGGTGACAACGCATCTGCATTTTGATTCGTAATTGAGGATAGATGTAGGTGTCTATGGGCCACAGCAACCACTTACCATCAGGTGGACTGTGTGCTCGTTTGTCACCCTATCCTATAAAAAAAAAGCATTAGGTATTAAAGGCACCCAGCTAAACCTTTTCAAAAGCTACTTAAGTGGCTGGACACAATGTGTAAAAATAAACGACTATGTAAGTGGTTATGAGAAATACGGAGTTCACCAAGGCGGTCCAATCTTGTTTTGAGTTTATGTAAACAATATGTGTAAACTCTATATAGATAAGGGAAAACATAGCTTTTGCTGACAATACGACTTTAGTGTTTACCGACACATCGTGGAAAAAGGTTTATAGACCTTTTTCCACGATGTGTCGGTATCATCAGCTCAGTGTGGTTTTAACATTGTCACGTATTGGTTAAAGAAAAATGATCTCATTGTCATATTGATAAAATAAAGCTTATAACATTTAGTATTCGTTCTCCAAAACTATCTCCTAATCTTAAAATAATATCCCACAGTCATTCTGATAACATTAAAGTCTCCCAAAAGTCCTGTGACTGTCCTAGCCTAGAAAGAGCCTATTCTCTAACATATCTGGAAATAATTTTAATGATAGCCTCACTTTCAATCTTTACGTAAGCTTGTTGTCTAGTAGGGTTCGAAAATTAATATTTTGTATTACTAAAATTATTTACTTTGTACTTTGGCATTCAATATTTAGCTATTGTATTTCTATATGGGGTGGAGCCGCAAAGACATGCATGATTTTAATAGAACGAGCTCAAAGGGCAGTACTCAAAGTACGCACTTTTAAAAAGTTTCTACATCCAACTTCCGACTTATACAAATCATGGGAAGTTTAAACAGTGAGACAACTTTTTACTACCACACACATTAAACAGTGTGGTAATAATAATATTAGTAGTGTACAAATAATAATAATAATAATAGTAACAAATTAGGGTGATGGAAAATACAAGGACGTGAAAAGGGCCGCTGCCTGGATATCGCCAGAGTGCGTCTGGACTTGGCGTTAGACGCAGGTCGGTAGAGAATTCGCGGGCTCAGCAATCAGCACCCACCAATGATGGAGTACGCTGCATGTGTTAGACAATACAGATGAATGACAACGCATTGCGGGCGTATTTTAGGGCGAAGGAAGGAGAAATTGGATATTTTGCCTATCGAGCTAGGATGCATTGCTGAGCTGGAGTCACCTATAACCGTTTCCGAGCAAAACCTGGCAGACCGAGTTTGATATATATTGCGCTCAAATATATTTGAGGTCACCGAACTCAAACTGCTACGGTGTGAGGCTGTTCCCTCGTCAGATGAAATTGCTACAGCAGGGTATGTTGTGCCACAATTTTCAGAGCAAGCCGCAAACGTGGATGCTGCCAAGAATACCCCAGATGTGGTTGATTCAAATGATGATGGAACTGTCGCCCAAGAACTGAAGCTAGAGCAAATGAGGAGTACATTGGAAGAGGCGATTGTGGAAACGCGCTGAAATGCTTCTCGACTGCAACTTTCCCGCATAGACCTAAACAAGCGCAATCGGGCTGTCGTGAGGGCTCTGAACCCAATGCTGTTGACCTATTTTGACCCGGAAGCCAGCTGGGACCTACACAAGACGGATTCAATTCTTTTTGGCGCCGCACTGGCAGTCTGCCGTATTATAGGCGCCAAATTTTCCACGGCTGGACGCGCTGCTGGACAAAGTAGCGCTATCCTAGCGCTATCTTGAGAATAAGGATTGAGGAACGTATCGCAAAGGCTAGGGTGCTCATCGGCAGATTGATATGCTTCAGGTCAGGCAATTACAGGCCAAGGATTGTGCGCACCATCCGGATGGCGTTTGCTGGGACAAATGTCAGTTTATCCCGGCTGGATATAATGCAAAAACTGACTTAGTGCATAGACGACCTGAAGCAGAGAATCGCTGCTTGGGGAAAGCGGATTCAGCGATATACCGAGAAGTCAACACGGTTCAACCAGAATCGTCTCTTATAAAGTGATCAGAAGAGGCTCTACAATTAATTGGAGCGACCAATGGTGAGAAAAACGGGTCCAGCACCGAATCAGGCCGACACGTCGCATTCTGGTGCGGCATGTGGTCAGAGCTCGTAAACGACGATGGCCCTTGGACGGAAGTCGTGGCGAGTCAGTGTGCGAATATTACGCCCATTGACCCCATCATCATAACGCCAGGATGACGACTGAGGTGATCCGTGGGGCCACGAACGGAAAAAGTCTAGGACTCGATGGGCTGCATCACTACCGGCTGAAAGGTTCGGGGTGTGTCACGCTGTACTCGCCCGACGGTTTCAAGAGGCCATCGATCAGAAGTCGCTCCCTAGACTTTTCACTACTGGTATCACTCATTTGGTTCCTAAGGACCTGGGTACCACAGACCCGAGCAAATACCGCCCCATCACGTATCTACCAACCATATATAAGACACCCACCTATTTATATGGATGACCTCAAGTTATTCGCCTCCAGTCGCTCCCATCTTGTGGAATTGCTAAGCATTACTTGTGATTTTAACAGTTATGTTAGAATGGAGCTGGGAGCGGATAAGTGTATGGTCCTATGTTGAAAGGAGAAGAGTTACTTATTCTGAGAGCACAGATTTATCTGTGTCCGTCAACTTACAGACCCTTTCCGAGGCTGAAACATACCAATTCCTGGGTATGTTATAGTATGAATAGTCAGTTTGCGATATGTTTTATGTACGCTTGACCAAAGTTCTTAACAGCCTTTTGTCCGGTGTGAATAAGACACACACATACAACGGTTACGCTACAATCCGCTAAAATCCTAGAAGCTGGTCAACGTGCAAGCTGTTCCAAAAAAGGCAGCTGTACCGACCCTACCAATTATTGGCCAATCTCAATTACCTCCTTACTCTGCAAGATTATGAAGCTAATATTAAACGCCCGCCTAATAGCATACCTAATACGGAATGACCATTTTTATAGAATACGGATGACAAACGAGCACATAGTCCATCTGATGGTAAATGGATGCTGTAGACATCTACATTTAACCTCGATTAAGAATCAAAATGCAGATGCGTTGTCACCCCTTAGGATTAAGATGAATGAAAGATGGAATGCCTTGTATCACTGGATCATCGACCGTATTCAGATATTTTGGATAGGATTCCTCGCAAATATGTGGCAGTATTTCACGCCGGAACAGCTGCTTTATCTATATAAAGTGTAAGTCCGATCGTGCCTGGCGTATTCCTATGGAAAGGCGTGCTAAGAAGCTTATTGGTGACCTGAATCTAGTTAAAACCAATCTTACCAGCCTCGAACACAAGCGCAAAGTAGCCGGGCTTTCGGTTTTCTACATGATGCATTTCGGAGAGTGTGCGAGGATTCCTCGCTCTCCCTTTCACCAACGGATAACCAAAGGTTCAGATAGTCACCTTTTGTTTTTAACTTACCACGTATTCTAAACAAAATGTTTGCTACATCGTTCATTCTTCTATCCGATTACAATGTAGGTGTCTTTAAGGCAATAGTGAATAGGCTTTTATTATGTCAGTAGACTTCAACATCTTAGACAACATGGCCACTTTAATCAAGCAGGAATTGTAATTAAGCACTGGCTTAGAAGTGCAACTACACATTTTCTTATTTCTCATAAAAATGAGGTTTATGAAAGCGCTTCATTTTTTTTCAAATGCCATTCCTCAAACGATATGTGATACGTACTATTAGTTCGATTAGAAGTGTTTATTTTAATGATTTCTTATATTTACGCGAACACTATACATTGATTAAAACTACTTTTACGGATTTTATCGCGATTTATTTATATTAATTTTAATACCCGACGTTTCGGGTGCTTTCCAGCACCCATGGTCACGGGGGACTGAGGTGACTGACGTCCCGATGTCAAAGTTAACCCGGAGTACCTTCAGCTTTTTAATTATTGTCTTTGGTCCGATCTACGCAGAATGAACTAACATTTTGAAGTCTGCATGGTACTTCGGGTTTTAATTTTGACATAGGGACGTCAGTCACCTCAGTCCCCCGTGACCATGGGTGCTGGAAAGCACCCGAAACGTCGTGTATTAAAATTAATATAAATAAAACGCGGTAAAATCCGTAAAAGTAGTTTTAATCAGTGTTTATTTTTATTAGATTCGGTTCAGGCTTAATTCATGCCTTCGTGGATGCTATATTATGTTTAGTTGGGAAAAAATGAGTAATATAATGTGATGTATATTTTTTAAATTATTTAGTGAATACTGGATTAGCGTTCTTCTTTTTTACCTAAATTGAGCCAAGCACTCGCACAAAAAGCATATTTTAATAATCATGCATCTATTATATTTAACCTTAGATTGTATTCTTAAAGTTCTAGTAATTTTCTCTTAAATATTCATAACATACATAAAATAATCTTTCTACCTTCACTGATACTCTAAAAATTATATTACTCATTCTCAAAAGTGAGTTAAAATATTTAAACAAAACAATCAAGTTTAATACATTTCATACGAAATTATGATCTTTTTAATTAATGATGAAAGTGCAATAAATAGTGTGTAATTATTTCTTTACATATAAATTATGTAATTGGAGTTATCATTCTTATACTAAATCGTAGAGTATTCGATTTTAAAGGTTCACTCATATTTTATACTGGATGGGTAATACTTGTCTGATGAATTTTACAGATTTCGATTGCTTCGAAATCTGCAAAATTCATATAGTGTCGCTTTGTATGTAAATTGACAGTGATTTGCAGTAATGGATATCGGTTTTTATCTTCATAATTCATTTAAACGTCAGATAAAAATTTTATCAGTTTTTTAAGAGGCAAAATCATTTCACTTTCATTTCAATTTAATTGATATTTAGTTTTCAATTAAATTGAAACATTAAATAACTTTTTTAAATTGATTTGCCTAGAGAGAAATGTGTAAAAATTCATAAAATTCTAATTTTTAAGTTTTCATTGTCATTATCATCTAAAATTTCTGAAATATTCTTATAGCTGATTACAAGAATGCAAAAAATTTGATCAAGCTGGGAAATCAAAATAAGAAATAGATTTTTTTGTTGTAGAACATACATGCGCACGCACACGCACACGCGCACTCACACGCGCACGCACACGCGCATACACGCACTTACCCATGCACGCAAGCTAGCACGCACGCACGCACGCACGAATGCACGCACGCATGCTCACACGCACGCCCACACGCACGCACGCACGCACGTACGCATGCATGCACGCTAGCACGCTACTACGCACTCACGCATATATATGGCTCGTTAGGTACAGTACCTCATACTGCTCTAACATACTTTTTTGTGGAATGAACGCCTTTTTTATATCCGTGCTATTACCCCATATGATGAGTCCGTATTGCGGGACTTAGGTAAAGTATGCAGTAAGGGCTATATAATCTTTCCTGCTATTTTCGTTAATTTATAAATTGCAGACGAGAAACGATTTATTTTATTGCACACTTTTTCGACTTGTTGTTTCCAATATAATTTTGGGTCAATTTCTATATCCAATATTTTTCATGTTATAGTAGTATCTCAGATGTTGTTGTAGTAGCTCAGATGGTTAACGCTCGCTGTAAATATGATAGAACGCGAGTAACCCGGGTTCGAGCCCCGCCAGCAACAATGAAATTTTTAATTACGATTTTAAGTGCTGATTTACCACGTACTCGGCGGTGAAGGAAAACATCGTGAGGAAACCTGCATGTCTGAGGAATAAGAAAAAAAATATTTTGAAGACATGTGAAGCTCGCCGACACGCATTGGGGCAGCGCGGCGGACACTTCCTTGCCCTAAAACCCTCTCAGAAATGAGGGGAGGCCTGTACCCAGCAGTGGGACGTATATAGGCTGTAACTTTACTTTTACTTTTAATAGTGTTTTTAAGTATTTGTCCTTTAGAAATGTATGAGGATACATCTAGAGCCATGCATTCGTCCAAAACCCACAATACGGTGTTAAAGAGGGACTTCAACGCCAAACTAGGTACTAGAGATAACGTTGAATACAGAAAATGGTGTATGCAAAGTCCCTTCTAAAACTTATTTTTATGGCGTAATTGTTCACTCTTGTAAAAGCATTTATTTTAGGACTGCTGTCTATGAGGGTAATATAGAAATAAATAACAGCCAAATTACAATTTGAATATGTATAAGTGACAGAATATCGCCATTTTACATGCGTTGTGGGTTTATATTGCGCCAGTGAACAAAACTAATTTGTTACCAGTATGAAAAAAAAAAAGATTTGTTGCATTTAGATTATTTTGAATCTAAATAAAAGTTATCCAAAACTCTTCCAAAGGCAAGTTATTAACGAATCTCCTAAAGAAAAACATGAGTTTTGTTGATAAAACTACTATATTTATTACAGCGTAAGTAATAAAATATTCTCTCACACCACTGATTAAAAACCAATAGTTGAATAATACATAGTACAGCTGCTTTAGGACATTAAGACCCTCGAAATACCGTTGAGACTGCTTAGCTGAGACTTTTTAGCCTTTACCATTATTTTCAGTTTGACTAATGATCATTGTGCCCCAATGTACCTTTATATCAATTAATTTAATTTTTTTTCTTAACTTTTTCTCAGGACAGAGGTTTTTTTTGCGAACCAGTGGTAAATGAAAAAATTGACTTTCAATAAGTATTGTTTATCTACATTGTATAAAAAAGTTTCTGTTTCTGTTTATTCTGAACTACAACAAATATACAGTTAGCGTAATCAGTATTTTATCCTCATATTATTTGGTTATTTTGGTGGCGCGAATTTTTTTTTTACGGAAACATGTACAAGACGGTAAAAAAAGGGAAATACTAAGTAAAATATATGTATCGCGCAGGTGACTAAGAAAGATCAGTCGGTAATTCTCTGAGTATCACTGTCATTATTATTTCTATTGGGGTAAAACATTAGCTCACATTTAAATTCTGCCTAAGTAAGACAACTGTCGTGGTTCTGTTATAGTAGTTCTTCTAGTGTAAGCAAGGAAGATCATGTTTCTGAGAGGCTGCCCTGTGTTACATTGCGATGGTTAGTGTTGCTGTGCACTGTGTGATTGTGACGGGGACATATTACGATTAATCGAACTGTCTTATTCCTGAGAATGATTAATTGCGTATCCAAGAGATCAAGTTGATCATCCGCTCTCACAATTTTATTATTTTTAACAATTAACCTCCAGCATATTTTCTCATAGTGAAGAAAGTTTGTTACCAAGTAATATTCTTTACCGTAAATCTAATTTTGCTTGTATTGCATAAAGCTGTTAAATACACTCGGCGTCACAAAAATCGCACCACTTTAAATTTCTACTTCAAACTACTTTTAAATCCGTTTAATCAATGGTAAGTCTATGAGTATGTTATATCATTTGAAAAGTAATTAAATTTACTAATTAGAAAAAATAATTAATGGTTATCATATGTTTTACCGTGAAATAAAAAAAGTTAATGTCAACAAGAAGAAAATTACGATTTATTGCAACCTACAAAGTTCTTCAGGTCTTTCATTGATCTAATCAACGTAAGAATGCGTTCTTGAGGAATGTTGTCCCATTCCTCAATAACAACCTCCTCGAGCTCTTGCAGTGTGGTTGGGGCAGGATCGCAAGTACGCTGCTTTACATCATCCCAGAGGTGCTCTATAGAGTTTATGTCTGGACTTTGCACCGGCCACCACATACCAGAGATTCCGACCTCTTGAAGGTAATAATGTACAATTAATGCAGTGTGGCAGCGGGCGTTGTCATGCATTAATGTAAATCCATCGCCACCAAAACCCGCATATGGGACCACATGCGCTTCTAGGATTTCCATTAAGTATCGGTGAGCAGTCAGCGACCCTTGACCACGAGCACCTCCACTCCGGGAAACGCAGACAAGGCTGGTTTTGGCGTCGACTGACATGCCACCCAAGAACATGCATGAGCCACCCTTAAATCCAACTGTTTCTTCAATGCATGCTTGTGCAAATCGTTCTCCTTGCCTTCTGTATACTCTTCTGCGTTTATCATTGCAGAAAAGACATACTTTCGTCTCATCCGAGAAAAGTACCGTCCTCCAATGTTCGATCGTCCAATCAATATAACGTGCAAATTGCAATAGATCTCTGCGATGTTGTGCGGTCAATTTTGGACCAGTTGCAGGCCTATGCGCTGCAATTTTCTTTTCTTTTAACCATCTTCTGATCGTAGAGACGCATACAGATATTTGCGAGCGGATTGTAGCTGCTGTTGCAGTTCTACAGCATTCGAGAATCTATTGCGTAAAGATGTCGATACAATGAATCAATCGTCTCTTTGAGATGTGTAGCGCTGTCGTCCAGATCCGCGCCTCTGAGATAGCTGAATATAGCCACTAGTGTCCTGGAACCATTGGAATACTCATCGAACGGAAAAACGGCATAGATTTAGTCGCCGAGCTATATCACACTGTCGCATCCCTGATTGCAGTAGCGTAATCACTTGAGCGGCTTCACCGGCGGTGGTATCCATATTGTAGGGTTTTTAGCTTGCTTAAGAAGCTTTACGTGTGTCCTCTTGAACGTTTTGAAAGCGAAAGACTCATAAAAAAAAAAAAGTTTTACCAAATGTGCCGGCGCTTTTATAGCACATAACGCACCGCAACTATTGATCGTTATGACGCGTATTTTTGAAACAGTTTTGTTCAATGTCTCGTCAAAATGGCGATTAAGTGACACAAATATAACTGAATGTAGATCGACTGAAAGGAATATTTACTATGTGTAATAGGGTAGGAAGATCTGCGTATAATTATGATGAATGGAACTTCTAGTGAAGAACACGGTTCGTTCTGTTACATGGATCTCTTTAGTTCGGTAGGCTGCGCGAGTTCACGCACCGTTGAAATGAGAGGCAAAGCAGGTTCAAGTGGTTGGAGTTATAGAAATAAAGGCATAAGAGTCATTTTGTAGTCAGCCCCGGAAAGGGGAGAATGGAAGTAAACCTGGGAAAATAAATGGACGTATAACTTTTTGTGAGTAAAAAAATTGCAAGTGGGAAAGAGCACCGCGCAAGTAACGCGTTCATCTCTCGAGATTTTGTACTTATAACCACACGTCCCATGGAATAGGTCCATGGAACGTGTGGAGTGCGCCAAAATCCTCCTTCCAAAACAGGAGGCATGTGTCCTAGCAGAGGGTATAAAGAAATAAGTAGCAGAGGGTATAACTCACTTTTGTTATCACCTGCAGCAGACTGTTAAGACAAATTACAATATACAACATATTATTTGACATGTTTAGTAGAAGGTGGCACGCTCGTATGACATTAATATCGGGAGCCGTAACTTTAAATCACCATCATTATATCAAATTAAATTCACATTGGCTGTTAAACAAATTGGTAATATTAATAAAAAAGTTTAAAACATTTGGGATCCGTTCGTTTTCTATAATTGATCCATATTATATTAATAGGGATGTCCTGCCATCTGCCCTGCATTATGAGCCATAGTTTACAAGTTATTCCATAACAAGAAAGAGGTAATATCTATTCAAGACTATATTTGGGCGTCCTCAATCCGACACTTTGTTCAGAAAGACTCGAATTTAGAGAAAAATTTGGTTTGACAGGTTTTTAGTCTGCAACTCGACGAATTGTTCCCAAGAAATTATTAGCGATGTCGATGTGTAAAGC